>BOPP01000117.1:194911-308778 GCA_017312745.1 Gryllus bimaculatus
TTGGAAACCCAAGTATTTGTAAGTTTCATGGGGTTCCATGAAGGTAATCTTTGGTTCATTATCAGTTATTATTATTATTATTATTATTATTGTTATTATTATTAATATTATTAGCGTATAGGCCATTACTGGCCACGCTACACGATTAACGTGTGTAATTCTTTCAGGATCAGCTTATATACAGGATGAACCAATTAAGTCATAACACCCCTTTTATCTCCTAATCCGTGAAAGATACGAAGATACCGTTTGGACAGTCCGTAACATAGATAGGGGCTACTTAATTACAGCATATTTCGGTTCTGTACTATTTTTAATTACAAAGATATGAGGTCAACTTTGTTTTTTCAAATAGAAACCTATGATTAATTTTAGCTCATCTTAATATTTTATAAACAAAGTATAGTCCATTATTAAATAAAATATGATGATTATCGTAGTTCTTTGATCAAAGATATGTCTCAAATCCTCTCCTTGTATTATATGCTCCGTTGGATGTTTGTTCCCAGGATGAAGCTATTTTCACTTCTTCAACAATCATTGAAAAAGAGCGAAATGTTCTCTCAGGGTCAACTAATAGCGAATTAAGTCTTACCATTTGTACGAATTTGCTGTGGTTTAGGTACGTGAATTTTCTATTTTGTAGTCACTAACGTATACCAAACTTATGAATAAAATTGTGTTCGGCCATTAAAAGGATTTCTTCACATTGCGTAAAGTAATGACTGTCATGATGTCGTGAAGTTCACAAAAAAATCAATAATAAAACTCATGACATGTTTAATTGTGTGTAGTAATATAATTGATGGTCCTTTGGGTTTTCTTCAAATTGGGAAACTTTCAGGATATTCATGACAAAAAGGAAAAAAATCAGTTGTGTCTTTGCCGTTGCGAGGTCACTTTCTAGGAACGAAAGCAAGAAAACGGAGGTATGGAACGACCCATGACTCATGTCTTACCCGTGCTTGAATGCATTTTATGACCTCTGGAATTGCTTCCTGACATTGAGTGCATCACTTACCAGTATACATAATGTTGTTTTCATTGTTTGTAGACCGGACACATTTAATGTTTTCAAACAACGCTATCCGTAACTTTTTAATGTAACTCGGACTAATTTGTATTGTATCCGGGGATTTAACTTAACTTTTGGAGACTGTTTAGATTTAACGAATGGCGTTTTCAGTGATCACAGATTTGACTTTTTTTCGGATACAGGATTGTTCGTTGCTATTTTTGTATATTCTAACATTTAACACAGGACCATCAGATGATGCTACTGAATTTATGCTTGGTAAATAGAGATGTTTATGTGGCTATTTGTATATGTAATCCTGTGGACTCTAATTATTTAACCGTCATTAAACCGAGAAAACATTCTTGAACAGTGTAATTCGTAGAGAGGAAGAAAGTTGCGTTTATACACAAGAAGGAATTAACGGAATTTTTCTATAGTAGGAATGCTGTAGGATTACTATATTAGAAAAAGAAATGATTATCTAAAGAATGGTACTTATTTTTATACTGTCTTTTAGATGATGAAGATAATGATGATTATAAAGATGATGATTGAAGGTTCTTTAAACAATTATGATACGAATCACTCCCAGTTTTACGTACAAATGTGTATAAACTAATTAGGTAATAATCATTATGTACAGACCCATAAATCAAGACTTACATTTTACTCTCCTTTTTTGTGAGGGAATTGTAGGTTTCAGAATGCAAAATTAACCGCAAAATGTATTTATCTTTCCTGTCATCAGAACTTTTATTGTTCTATCCTCGCCAGCGTAGTAAGTATCGCCTTTTAATGACATGTGTTCATACACCGAAGTCAAATAATATAAACAATGTGCGAGTAGAAGCTAATGAGGAAAACAAGTATTCAGGGAACGTATTGACTCGTAATTGTAAGTGAAGGTTTCCCGCTCGTTCTCGCCATACGCTGCTAATGAACCACTGACCTGCTCGCTGAACCCGTTCGTCCATGCAATTACTCGCGAAACGCGAATGAGTCCTTGAGGAAGCACCGAAACAAAGGAAACCAACTGAGGAACGCTGGTAGATTAGAAACCTCTCGCGATTGAATTGACCGTGTGGGTGGCAGTTGACGATGAACGTTCTCTACAAAGAGAACAAGGAGTCTCTTTGGATTGCCATTTTTTCAGGACCTCCAGACGATGTTCTTCCATAATGCACGCCCATCAATTACTGATTTAATTGTAAGAGTTACCAAGTTATGTTTATACTCTGAGTCGTGATTCATATTAGACTTTATAACTGTTAGTACGTACTAAAATGTTCTCATTTCCTGAGTTAGTGAATTATTGACTTTGGCAGGAGATCGTAAATATACGTGAAATGAGAAGTGTGAACACTCGCGCGATAATTTTAATGTACTAGTGATTGATTTCGTATTTATTACACTGTGCTTAAAAAGAAAAAATATACTCATTCGCTACTACCGTGGTTTGTAGTTATGAATGTTCCATAAACTTACTATTCTCTTAACGCTTGTGCCTTTTGCACACCGCGAATTCTGAAAAACGCATTTCAAGAAGCCTTTGACGAGTTATAGGATGATTTTGTAATGACGCGTCAAGTCATTAAGAGGTTTTATTTAATTTCAGTACGAGAATTATATTATTTAATGTAGCGAGTCACTCAAGGATTCCTTCTCAAGAATCAGGTACAATAATGAAAATTCGCATATTCTAGGATATTGCTTTATCCAGAAGAAATTATACTGCATTAAATTGCAGAGATTTTTGTGAGAAATTGAATAGATCATGCAAGGACGCCCTTGTAACGTTCAGATTTATATTTTTGCCATACAAACATATTATTCTTATTACAAATTATAAATCGTGTTTTAATTGTATGAAGATTAAACGCACTTTTGAATGAGTGTGTTATTGCAGATTCTGTTTAAAAAAGATATTGAGGATTCAACATAAATTTTTATTCTCTACCTATTAAATTACTCTCTTTTAATTAAAATTACTTACTTACTCTCTTTCTATTTAATTTTCGGTTTTACAAATAATTGGGGAAGCCATTTGAAAAATGTTACGGGATTATTTTAATTTTTAATCTGGTCACATACAAAACTTTGTATCAGACTTCCTTGATCAGTTATTCTTTTTTCCGTTGCCTTCAATTTGAGTGTTTGTGACATGCGAGATAAGGGATGTGGTCCAAATATTAAGACTTTTGTCTAAATAAACAAGATAACATTTTCAAATATTTTACTTTGGAACCCTCTCTTGCTTTTTGCGCATTCTCACACTATTCTTGCTACCGCAAGTTGTGAGAAAACATTCTCGGCCGCATGAATGCAAACTCCCAGCTTTTCTTTGTTTTTGCCGCTTTTAATGGCGTTTCTGAGAGAAGGAAACAGAGTATCGTACTTCATTGTTATCCCATACATATCATTCAGGATCGTAGTTATTCGATGAATTTGCATCTGACGTTAAGAAACTTATATAGTAAGTATGTTAAGAAAAAATAAACAAAAAGATATTTTAGTGAGCAACATTCTGTTTTTCTTTGCTCGAAAAAACTGAGTCAATGATGATGTACACATTGATTTGTGTACTTAAAATAAAGGATGTGTTGAGTTATTTCTTTTTTATCAGAATAATTTCCTATAGATGTTTTATTTTTGTGTTTGTATGTTTTCTACATACGAGTATGTTAACTTTTGTTTCTGATTATTAACAGATACCATCACTATTGTATTTAAGATCGAGCTTCCCTACAAATTTATTCATTTATATATATATATATATATATATCTATTTATATATATATATAAATATATATATAAAATATAATATAAATATATATTATTTAATATATAATACAAGAGAGCGGCAGAGGAGTTTTAGGAGAGAGGCTAAGGAATATCACAGATGGTTGAGAAGTGTTGAACGGATGCGGGAGGTCCTATTGAATTATCATTATTCTTGCACTTATAGCTTGAAATTGTTCACAAAGTCGTGTGAAAGAGGTGTAGTAACTGTCGGTGACGTGGTAGGTTTTTTATCATTTCGGAATAAGACTTGGAAAATGAATTCTTCAGGGCATCGCCGCGAAGGGGCTTCTGCTTTACGCCGCGCGTCCTCCGGCGAAGGTTGCGCTTCCCCGGCGGCGCCATTTCCCACGACAAACAAGAGCAATAAAGTGGTCTCGCGCGCGCGCCCCTTCCGCGCTTCCACGCCCCCGACGCCCAACGAGCAGCCGCGGCCCGCGCCCGCCTCGCCCGCCCTTCCCAACTGCCACCTGCAGGCGTGTCCCTCGGCCTCGGCGGAACCGAACGGCTCACCAATTTCCTGTCAACATGCCTTGTAGTTCGCATGCTTACAGACAAGTATGTAGTACTGAATTTCTCTCTCTCTCTCTCTCTCTCTCTCTCTCTCTCTGTCTCTCTCCATCTCTTTTGGTGGAAGGAAGGAATAATGAAACACGAAAAACGAGTTTATTAATTTTTTTTATAAAGTTTATTATTCGTTTCACTCAAACATGCTACGGTTTAGGGATCGGTTATTAAGGAATTTTAACACATTTGTGGCATGATGACCTCATGCACCACGAGTCGCCTTCGCCCTCACGCCCACCTTTATCGTCCTGCCCCACCCATCGCAGCAGCCACCTGCTAGCGTATCCTCCGGCCTCAGAGGAACTCTTACGTCCGGCGCACCAATTTGTTGACAACGTGTCACGCGTTCTGACAGATAAGTTTGCGCCAACAAGTATGTACTGAATTTCTTTTTCTGCTTGGGAAGAAAGGAAAAATGAAATGCGAAAAACTTTACGTTTAGAAAATTTGAAAAACGAAACGTTTTTACTATTTTGTTTATGATGTTGATATTTAATTCGCCTACGATTTCTGTGGTTTAGAGGCTGGTTATCACGTGGTTTTAACGCATTAGAACCGTAGAGACGAACTTTACGAGTACGATATGACGTAACGCTTCATTTCAATGCGTAAGGCTGGAAGGTTAATCTTCTACCAACCTGTTCACAAGGGATGCCGCGCAATATATTACTGCAATTAATTAATAAGAATCTGGGACGTCGTATTTTTGCTCTTAACAACTGCCACTGCATACGCCGCCAGTGCCCTAGAACTTTTTGGACTCAAGCGTTAAATGATCGTAGCGCCGAGTGTGTCTTGATTTGTGGTGAAAAAAATCAGGGTGTTACAAATGTGCTAAAATCCATACTTCTGTGTGCAAACAGTTCAGATTACATAAGCTTAGCGTTATATATTTATACTTCAAGGGTTTTAAGTGAGCTTCGTAGGAAATAGCTACACTTTGCGTTAAAGGAGTTTGACTGAAGCTACTTAAAATTCAAAGAGGGTTAATAAAGATGAAATTTGTGCGTTTTTAATGGTTACTTTTTTTATTACTCAAATAGGTATTCGAGTTACTGACCCTGGACGCATTGGGTACGTAAGCATTTATCCATCATGCTGCCAAATACTGTATTCAAGTATTGCGTTTCTCCTATATTACACGGAATATTCGAAAACGGTTCAGCTCTATCTTTAGCTTCTAGGCCGAATGCGAATAGTTTCTCTTTCCGAAAACTCGTGATACAGTCAGGCGCTTTATAAACTCTTTAATTTCGAATGTTATACCAAAAACGTCTACAAAAAAATGAATTCCTCAAAAAATAGTTACCGCTGTTTAAATAATTTTTGATATGAAAATTACACATATATAAGCTCTTTTTGTTTAGACGTACAAGAAGCGAAATTATTATTATCATTTAACATGTGCACAAAACAATTTTTAACAGAAGTGAAATTGCTATTTACTGTCTTCGCCTGACGAGCCGTCACTGCTCCTCTGTAAACCCCACGGTCCCCTCCCTTTTTCCCCGACGACGCGCGCGGGTCGGGTCGGGGGCCGTTCGGCGCGAAAGCGCGCGCCCGACCCCCGGCGCATTTAGCGGCAAAGGAGAAAGAACGCGAGGTGCAAATGGCTCGTGTGCACCGCGAGGCGTTCGCCGCCTTTTGTAGTTGTTGTTCGAGAAAATTGCGCTAAGAAAGTGGAAGACAGGATGCCGCGCGGAAAGTGGGTTTATTGCGGTAATTTCCGAGATGAAATCGGAGCGTGCCACATTACTGTCAAATGCGGTGCCTACTGCATTAACAGAAGAAACAAGATGCAGTCTCTTGTTTGGAAAATAATCGCACTTTCGCTGTACGCACATTTTGAAATGCTGCAAATCTTGCAAAAAATTCTCTGCTTTTTCAAATGTGGCACATACTTTTTAGTATTACGATTTTTCACTCTTATTATTTGGTAATGTTTATATTCATGAAATAGAATGAAACATGGTGAATTATCTCTACAGATCGAGAACTAAATGTAATAAAAATAATTCGAGTAACCTTATGGATAATTTGAGATTATACACAGTATTTAAGTGTAAATGAAAATGGTCTTAGTTATTTTGTGTAGAATTCGACAGAATCACGAAACAATTTATTCCTTTAATTCGCCATTAAAATTTATAACAATCAATCTTTATTTTCAGTGGTTTCACGTTTGGGGTTCTTACACTCCAGTGGTTGCCATTCAAGAATCTGATTTCAATTACGATGCGCTTGATTAGCGATTACTCGTGGAAAGGAGGAGGATGAGAAAAGCAGAGTGAGATGTAATTATACACGAACGAGTTACTAAAATACACATGGCAGTGTATTACATAAGAAAATAAGAGGAAAAAGGATAAAATATTGTTTTAGGGTGACATCTTAGTTTTGTGCGAGCTTATTACTTTTGTATAAAAGGGTTGGTTCAATTCGGCAATAATTTTAATATACGTAGTAACACTTTGTTAAGCACACTTAATTGAATAATAATATGGCAGGTTATGCTGTGTTTCTCATCCACGTTCTAGTCAGAGTGGAATAGAATAACATGAGAACACTAGCATAAAACTTACATCACCAGATCTCATTTATATTGCGTAATATAAAATCTACGTCGCTCGCCTTCCATGTCGGAAGTTGGGTTATTCATAGTGAATAACTCAACTCTGGCTAAGTGTCTGGCAGTCACGCCGTCATCCGTCTGGTCTGACACCGTAAACGGAATGGGAATTCTTTTGAAAACCTGGAACATAAACTCTAATGACTCCTCTCTGAGATAATTGTGTTTTCAATGAGTTACGCTGCAGGAAAACTACAGACATACGCCTAGATCCGTTAAATTCCCCCTTCCACTATCTCGCAATGCAATAGTATTATCTCTGAAAAGCATATTGACATGTTGGTTTAATTAAATCTTCTTTCCTATAGGCTGGGCGAACTAAACTAAACTAAATTCGTTCTGTTGCTTCTTTGTAAAGTTAATTGTTATTATCCGACTTCACTGCTAGAAGTGTCCGTGATTTTTTTCCGTCTTCCGCGATTTTCATTGTGACTCACTGTATAACTCGAAAGAGATGTAAGATTGCGATCTAACATTGCTAAACGTCAATCCCAGGAATGTTGCGAACAGAAATGTCAATCGTTGAACACAAGCCGCGTCCCTGAAATGTTTCACGGACACTTTTGTTTAAGACTTTCTTTTGATGTAGCGGTAACATATCAGAGACGATGGTGTATATGAACTCGCATGTGCTGGTAATCTCGAATATTTTGCTCGTATCTCCCCTCTCCTTTTTTCGAACGAAGCAAAATATGAAAAGACTCGTATTAGTCCCCTAGCAAACAGACGCGTCGCATCAGAGAGGGTATGAAGCGCTAAAAACGTGCGAATAAAAGAAAATAAGTCGGAAGCCTTCTACTGGCACGATGAGCCCCGCCGCGCGCCCGTGTGGAACAAAGACTTTGCCTCCGACTACCACTGGGCTGAGGCCGCAGGACGGCGCAGCCGAGTGGATTAGACAAGGCGGCGCGGCGGTGGCGGGCGGACGCCCCTCCACCCCACCCCACCCCCCCCCACCCCGCAGAAAAAAAAAAAAGAGTAGCCGTGACGGGGAGAGAGCTCTGGCAGCGTCGCTCGCTAACGGAAGCCCCCGTCGCTACTTGAGGGATGGGACTGGCGCCCTTCGTTTGCGAAGCAGCGGTGCCCTTCGTTTGCGTTGGCACAACGTAAATATACGGATTTTGAGTTAATGCTCTCCACAGTATTGCAGATTGGTCTACCTTCCAGCTGCGTATCTTACAGTGCAGTATTCCATTAACAAATGCCAAAAGTGTGAATGCAAGAATGATGCTTTTCAATATCAAACTTATTTATTTCAACACTTGGTTTTTTGAGTGCCGTTTTTTGAGTATTGCAGCCCACGAACGACATGATTACTTATTTTTTTTGTTATATCGACAAAACGCAACCAAATAGAGGAACGAAAAGCCCTTCTTATCGACCGGCAATCGTTATTGGTTTTACCGTCCGCCGTTCGTAAGAACAATTGAAACAAATGAGTTGTAGCTAAAGATTCGCATGAGAACTACTTCAAAAAAATATATTTCTTTTTTGTAGATTTTGTTGGCTTAAGGAAGGAGTATTACAAGAGTATTGAATGACTCATGGCAGATATCACAAATAACGATAGTGGTTGGTTATTTGCTCTTTATCGGCCTCATAATGTCAATCTGATATTTTCTAAACCGGTTTCAATTATTAAAATATCTAAAATAGGTTATGCAAAATTTATGGCATTTGTTGGATAAGTTTTTAAAATTTAACTTTTCTTTACGAGGAGGTTTGCAAGTTTCGAAAGAAAAGTTGCAACCAAATATCTTGTGAAACCTAGTGCAGAATACATTCTCTCTTTCATCTTGATAAAGAAGAAACTGTTTTCCTGTGGTGTCTACTTCATTTAGCTGCGACTCCCCCAAAGCACGGCAAAGGCGCCGACGACATCGACAAAGAAGCCGTCTCAGCCTGAAGGCCACAAGGTCGGTGCGCACCTCGGTGGCGAGCGTCGGCGGTCACGGGTTCGCATCCAAGGCCGCGATTTAGGAGGATGCTCGGCGCAGTTCCTCTCAATCTGCGACGAAGTCACCGGGGCGGGGCATACTCGCCCGAGGACAGCGTGCGGTCGCGAGAACTGCGGAGACAAAAGAGGTTGCGTCGAAGGCAACGGCGTGGGGTGAGGGAAGTCCCTACCTCCTGGTGTATTCAAATAAAAAGGAAATCAGGGAATAATCTTGCAATGATGGGGTGTTGACAGTGACAAATTATCCCCATCTTTATTCGAGCATTACACAGTTTAGGAAGTGTCCTCTGATTCAGAAGACACCAAGATCGTTGTTAAATAAACCCTTTCTATAATGAAGGTTTTAAGTCTCGTGTCCGCCCACAATTGCCACAGACTCCTTTGCCACCATATCTATCTCTCCTACTTGCACCTCGCTGTTTTTTACCGAGTGACCTAATTATATTGCTTGTCTTGTTTATTTTATTGAAACTCAAAAGAGGGCGGCGGGCTACAAACTGTGTCCACGCTGCTGAAGAGGAAATACACGATGCGAGGGACGATAAATGGAACGTAAAGCAACGTTGAATTTCCTTACCCTGTTAAGAAAAACATTAGACAGTTGAAACTTTACTGTTTTATTGGGCGATTAAACACCTTTCATTTCAATTGTCCGTTGCAGCAGCAGTCGCACGGTTTTTCTTTGTGGTGCCAAAAGGAAAAAAAACAACTAAGAGTTAAGGTCACGACTGTGCAGAAGTTTACATCTTGTTTTCATCAGAAATAGCTTCTATTAGATTAACTCTAATAACATGTTAGAACTAAAAGCTTACAATGACCTTCTAAAAATATATTTTACGAGCTTTCTAATAATAATATATATTTGTGTTTCCGCCATACAAATGATGCTGTTAGTTTTTGGTTAGCTATGTGAAGATATATTTTTTGAAACAAATAACGATGATTATTGAGAAGGATAGAGACATTTCATATCCTTCAAGAGTTCCTTTTAAGTATAACTTGAACGTAAAAGCGATCTATTGAGTAAATAAGAGTTCATTAGATAGAAGTGCTTACATTTTTCGAGTAAATATAATCTGTTATTAACATTTTATAAAAAAACTAGCAATCTTAAAAAGGAAAAAAAAAATACACCAGTGTCTTGCTTCCTTAGCTCTCGCACGCACGTGTAGCCGTCCCCGGGGCGACCCGAGACGGCGCGGGCTGCAGCACCCCAAGGTTGGCCGCTAACGGTGCCGCCTCCATGATACGGCGAGCGAGCCCGATCCTTGGCATTACACGAGCCCCACCCGCACCTGCGCCCGAGAGCACGCCATCCCGCCCGCTCCCTGCGCGCCGCGCCACGCATGCCGCCGCGCCGCCCGCCTGCCCTCGCCGTCGCTGCTGTCCCGCTTCTTCCGCCACCCCGCTGGCTCTACCGACCACGTTCCACTCACGTCTCCCATGCCCCCATACGCTACTCACCCCGCCCACTAGCGTCTCAGACCTCTTAATACTGTGCGATAACGTTCTTAAGTTTCGCATTTCTCGACATCGATCGCCCGCGTGTTACACCTGAAAGGCTACAACATTTATGGAAGGGCTGTTCTTTTTTTAAATTTTTTTGACTATTTCTTTATTGCCTTTTTTCATGACTCACCTTCTTCTATTATGCAATAGTCTCTTGATTTTGTTTTGCTTGCTTAACCTCTTGCGCCCTTTTCATATCTTTTAAAAGATTTCTTGGTATTTTCTCTCTTATTTGTTATCCGTATCTTCTTTTTACCTGCTTTTTCTTTTTGCGCACACTTCGCGACCTCTTTGATTCGCTTGGCAACACGGCCTATCACAACCCCGCTCCGCGGAACTTTCGCCATCGCCGTCGCGCAACCCTAACGCCCACACCCGCGGCGTCCGCCGACCGCGCCCTTCGCTGCACCGTCCCTCCTCCCCGTCACGCCTTCCCCGGCCCCGTCTCCGCCGCTCCGCCTCCTGCCGCGCCAACGTTTTCTCCCCATCCGCGTTCCTCGCTCCCAGAAGCTCGCTGCCCTTCCCGCTTCCCGTGTAGTTTCCCTTTCGTTCCCGTTCTGTCTCCCCGTCCCGTTCCCCATATCTCGCTCCCCGTCCCGCTCCCCGTCCCGCCCTCCCGCCCCGCCCTCCCCGTCCCCCGCTCCTCCCGTCCCGCTCCCCGCCGCTCCGCCCGTCCCGCTCCCCCGTCCCCTGCTCCCGTCCGCTTCCCTGCGTCCCGCTCCCCGTCCCGCTCCCTGTCCCGCTCCCCGTTCCGCTCCCCATCCCTCTCCCAGTGCCGCTCCCCGTCCAGCTCCTATTCCCTCTGCCCAACGCACTCGTCCTGCTTTTCGTCCCGCCCCCGCCTCCCACCCTGCCTCCTCCGCAGCTGTCCATCCACCCGTCTGGCCGCCGCGCCGCGGTCGGTTCCGCGCCAGCGCCCTCCCCGCGACTGAGGAAACCGCTCGCCGGCGCGGCGTTCCGGACCCATCGATAAGGTATCTCGGCCGTTTGGCCAACGCGCCCGCCCCCGCGCCGTGTCGACATGGCACTGCTCACGTGTGGCTTTCCCCCAGCGTCGGGAGGGCGGTTAGACGCTCCCAGCTTGATTGGAAATGGACGTCTTGAAGGGGAGTTATAAATGCGAATTCAACTTGTAGAGATATTTCATTCGTTAATGAAGTATGATCCGTGTACTCTTGGATACAGTGTTATGAAGTGTTCAATGATTTTCTAAACAGAATTGTTCAAAGAAACGGTGAAACTAATAATTGTCACTTAATGACAATTTGAGTACTTTATAATTATATTGTGATTTCTGTATGTTTGGAACAATGAAAAAGGCAATGGTGAAACTACGGAAGACATATTTTTGAAATGTTTGTGAATTGTATTTAAAGGTTATCTATTCGCGAGATGTAATGCTTAATTTCGCGAGAAAACGTAAACACATTGTTTTTCCGAAAGGTTAGCATTCTTCCCTCTTCTTATTGCCTTTACTAGGTTATTTGTAATAAACAAGAAATCTTTTAACATTATTTTAGGGACTTCCTTCTTAATCATTGCTGCGCTTTGGCTTATCATATTTGATTGCAAAAAAGTCGCCGTTTTTATTCAGGCAATTGCTAATACTAGCATTTGATTCGAGATTTGTTAGTCTCTAAAGAGAAAGTGAGACAGAAAGAACATGAATTGAAAGAAGAGACGTTTTTTAAAAATTGGTTCCTTCTTTCGCAAGAAATTTCCGAGAAAGAGAGAATGTCGGCTCCCTGTGATATGACTGTGTGGGCGGGAGTTTATAGGTTTTCCTTGGCCCGCCAAGGCCTATAGTTGTACAAAGTGTGCGTGTACTGCTTTCCCAGCGTTGACGGTCTCTCTTTTCGAAGCAAGGCGCTGAGGCCTCTCAGCCGTTCTCCCAAGAATTTTCTCGTGGCCCCCGGTACCACCAACGCCGCGTGCCCTTGCAAACTCACTTCGACCGACACTTACATTCCACATGCGATTGTCAGTGTTGGGAGATCCACTTGTGGGGTACAATCAGTAATTGGTTGTGGTTTATTAATCGACGAGCATGAAGTAATATTTTTTGGGATAACGCAAATAATGTGTGTGATTCTTTCTGAAAGATGGAGAATTCCATATTTCAAGGATAGTTTTAATGTATACCATTGCGCACTTTAATGTGCCCCCAATTTTCCTCTCATAGCGCTATTTCGGTCACCGGAAGTGGTTGACCATTTTAAACTCAATAAAAGCAGAAATAAGTCTTCCATTTTCTTTCGATTGGAGAGTTTATGAATGAATTCGTTGAAACCACGCACTCGAAGTAGCAGCAACAACAACCTCTAATGAGAAAATCGAAGCCCAATTCGGCTATTAGACGAGCCCCAGCGCCGAGGAGCGGAGGCGTTTGCGGGCCGCGACGCGTGGAAGCGCGTGGTGCGCGGAAGCGAGCCGATGCGGCGGCGAAGGAGCTGGGCGGGGCGCGGGGCGCGGGGCGGCGGAGGGAGTTACGGCATAGTGCCGTTGGCGGAGGTCGTGGGAAAGACGCTCCTGGGGGCTCTTCCCGGCGACGCGCCCCCGCCCCGCCCTCGTCCCCGCCCTCGCGCTCTTCCGCGCCCACTCAGAGGCAACGGCCGGCACGGCCTCCGCACCACGGTCGGCCGGCGCCGAGTGAACTTGCGCCTCTCAAGAATGTCGCAACTCGCGGCTCGGCTTGATCGGCTCGGCGCTGTTACGCGCGCAGGAACTGTGCTAATCCAATTTCGTCTCTGATCGGATTTAGCGCGGGATATCGAGCGAGCTTATTGAGGAATGGACAACTCCGAGAACTGATTGAAGAAGCAGTAATGTAGTATATAATGATATGTAGGTAAATAATAAAATAACAGTTTTTGACACTGACGGTTTGGCAAATTTACGTTCACAATAAGCATTTACGTGGTTTTATTTTTTCATGTGATTCATATTTCTCGATCTTCATTCTTATTAGTATCTGTCTTTCGAAATCAGTAATGGGTGCACTAATCAACGTAGTAACGGTGGCTTTACAGGGTACGTGTTGCATCCAGGAACTTCCTCGGAACATTTCCCACTAGAATCCGCCGCGTGAATTCGAGCATGTGTTTTCCGCTTTGACTCCGCGACCGACCCCGCCATCAGAGCGCTGCGCAGGTAGAGCTCTGCAGATAACCTCCTCCTCGTCCTCCTCCTGCTCCCCCCTGCTCAACAGTCGACCCGGCGCGGCGCTGCGCTGCTCTGCCGGAACTGCCGCTGCGTCGAGAATAATTCCGTGCAACCGACAGCGCTCCCGCCGCGAACAATGCGCGCCGCCGCGGGAAGCGCCGCAAACGGACTGTTTGTAGTTGGCCCCCGAGCGGTATCGACGTGGAAACCCCGCCTCTGCCCGCGCCCCCGCTCCAGTCAGCCTTTCTGGCGGCTCCTCGCGGCTCTCGCCGCGCCCGCTGCGGCGCCGCGCCTCACCCTCCGCGCTCCGTATCTCGCGGCGCCGCCCTTCTTATCCCGCCGCGCCACTCCCGCCGCGTTATTCGCGACCACCCGCCCGGAGGTCCAACGGTTCGAGAGAGGGTGCCGGGTTTTCGACGCTCGCTACGTAGCTGCCTCGAATTCAGTCACCTTGAGGAGGATAATTCTATCGGAAGGCTGCTTTGATCGGGAGTTTTTCGTGCAAGCGAATTTTTTCTTTATATTTTTCCTCTCCTTTCTCCTTACACGACCTACTGACATGCACTACATTACCGTGCAGGACGGCTTAGAGCTTGCCCCGGCTGAGGCGGTGTTGGGGGAGATACCTGAAGAACCAAATCCCAGCCAGCTGATGTGTAAGTCGGCGCTGAATATCACGTTCCATCGAGTTACGGACTCCGCCATCTCTCGAGATATAGTATGCACTTCACTAACAGTAATAAAGATTTAGGTGGTTAATGCCAGAATCTATAAATACTCTCTTTTCTGAAATCCATCTGGTGGGGAGCGCCTTTCAGAGCTTCTACTAACACACCTCTTCCCGACCCAGTCACCCCACTGCTTTCCGTGCATGTCATTCCTCGCTCGCCTCTCCCCCGTCATCAAAGCTGCACGCGCTGCTGTGCCTCCGCCTCCGCCTTCGCCCTCTCGTGCGCTGCGCTTCGCCTCTCGCCCCGTCAGGCGTGCATGGGACGAAGCTGTCATTGGAGCTCTAGGGAATGCTTTGCTTCGTCGCCTGTCGCTGTGATTGGCGGTGCTGCGCGAGAGCCAGTTCTTGGAAACGTTGCTCACGGCCCTTCACTCTTGGTTGCTAATTGCTACTGGATGCTACCTGCCCCGTCGCTCTCGCCCCACAATAAATCAAGGCGCGTTTCTTTGATATAAAAACGTGGCCATACACTGCATTGAAAATAATGTATATAAATTCTTATATATTAGTGTAACATTCTTCAAATGAAACTAAGGCAATTTTGTTGATTTGCAAGAGCGTTCATTCGTATGTTTAAATGTTACTCGTTCTAAATATTTAGGGCTAATTATTTCGTTACGGTGTCCTGTAACACAGTAATGCGTATCCATTTATTTGTCTCGCGTTATTTGTCAATTTTTATAATTGAAAAGACTTAAATAAATCAGAAAATTTAATGAATTATTTTCAAATTTGCGAACCCTAGAAAGTGTACGATTTTTACATGTCACAAAATGAGTTAATTATTGTCATATTTGTGGTAAACTTTGTTGAAAATAATGAAAAAGTCAGGAAAAGATGATGTTCTACAACAAATATTTTTCGATTGCGGGGTAGCATAATGACTAAATCAATAATTGTGACGAATCTGAGACGATAGAAAATAGATAAATGTTTGTTTTTTGAAAATATATCTTATTGTAATATTGAAATTATGCATTCCATTTCGCCTTAATCCTGTTTCACATTCCTTTGCATTTATATTTATTTATTAGCGGAAGTAACCCGGGGTTTCCCAGGCATTTGTTTATCACAATCAAGGAACGAGTTATATCTATAGTGTGAATGAGAAGTAATTTAATTCACATCCCCGGGACGTCCCACTTTGTCCAGCTCCGCTCTGTCCCACAAAACCCCGCCCGCCCACGAGCCACGCCAGCCAGGCTCCGTCTTTCCTTCACCGGCGCGCCTTCTCTCCCGACTGCTCTTCTCCGGCGGAACGGATTTACAAATTCGACATTACTGACTCTGAACATAATTCAGCCATATTAGAATCAATAAAAATATATTTAGTAGGAAATTTTATGACCTTTTTCAAAATGGTGATGCACTATGGCCGATTTCTTCACCAAGAAGGAAGGATATGCGCTTAAATTCTGGTTTCAGGTATGGGAAAGGGAGGTTGGTCTATTTTTTACGACAGTTTATGGAGACATGACTTTCTTCCTGTTTTGAAGTTGAGTTGTTTGAAATATCAATAAGATCGAAACAAAATTGATTTATATTTAAAAAAACAACAACAAACTTCTTAGTATAATAGACAACAGTGAGTTGAGACAAAAATACGCAAAATTGTTCTCCACAAAATACTCTACGGTTTCCCATCGAAAACGATTCAGTCGATGAAGAGAAACAACAATTGTAAAAGCATTATATTTTTCTTTACGCATCTTATAGTTTGAAACCTTATTCTGTAATTAATGGATTAATTACAACGTGCCTAGCTGTATTATAACTTGATTACCCTATAATGAGTAATGTGGTTTGTTTGATGGTAGTTTTGGATCAGAGGAGTGCGGGCGTCCCCTGTGCGGCAGGGAGCGGACTGAGAAGGACGCTTGAGACTCGGCTACTGGCATGAATGGGAGCGGGGTGACTCATCATTCTCACTCCTCTGCTTCTCGTCTTCCTTCCATCTCTGCCATGCCCGTCACCTCTTCGACTTCAACCCTACCTCCCCGCTCTTCCATTACTCCACCATCTTCCGCCCGGTTGCGTCCGTTGTGCAGCTCCCTTCTCCTCTCCCACCGCCACCCGCGTCCCTCGGCGCCCCAATCTCGTTCCGCCCCGCCCCGCCCCGCCCACCCCACCCGTTCTCCGTTCCGACTCACTGGGCTCCAGCTCGCGTCGCGCCCCGCGGAGACGTGTTTCTGTGATGGCTTCCCGCGACGACTGCCAAGTCCCGGTCCCCAGCGAGCGCTCGCCGCCCGCTGCGCCACGTCGCCGGACGACGCTCGCCCGCCTCCGCGCGGCCCCGGCCGCACGCGGCTCTGCACCTAGCGCGCCGTCGCCGCCAGGCGCTCGCTACAGGCAGGAGATAGAGAGAGAGGGAGAGAGCTGCATCGCTGGCATCTTCCTGGCATTCGACGCGGGTGAAAGTTGCTTAGAATGAATATTCTCCGGCGTTCTTCGTGCAAAGCGATAAACGTAAAATATATTATCAAGTAATCCTCATTTTCGTGGAATGTTAGTTTTAGAACTCGAAGTTTCGCCAAAGCCCTGGCACCGAAATTAATTGCACTAATGTCTTAGGTGTTTAACTCATAAAACAAAAGTTTAGTCGCAGAAATGGCGAATTTAATTGTAACCAACTAAAGATTTAATGCATTCTCTACCCTATTTGGAATTGCTTTCCACTCATCTCTGCTCTTCGTTATAGTTGTCCATAAACTATCGGCATCTGTTCCAATTCTATTTCTTGCCCATATGGAGAGCAAGATACTATCTGCTCTAATGATGAAATGAATCTAACGTAATCCATGGCAGTGTCTTCAAATTTGGCACAAAAGAACGTCATTTGTCATATTTTTTTACTGTGTTGAATTCATCGTGAGGCCAGTTTTAATAAATTCCTGAGACCATTTCTTTAGTTCTTTTGTAATTTTGTAGAAGACTGCTTATACAACTACATAATTTGCAAATCTAAGTTTTCCCCGCTTTGTACCGTCAATTACTACCTCATAATTTTTGCTTATATTCCAGAAGGTTGACTCTCGTTGCTTATGAATTATTGTAGAGACGAAATTTGTCTCCGTGATAAACTTCACTGCTTAGCTTACATTTAAATCTGTTTTTACTGTAGCCCTTCTAACTACTAAAAGCGAAAATTTGCGTCTTTAACTGTTTTTTTCTTTTTTGCATAACTTACGTTGTATAGAGAAAGTCTTGTAATGTTGCAGCAATTGTTTTTTAAATGCCGTTTTTCTGCGAGAATATCTGTTTGCTGTTTATAATTGTTAAATTGATAAATCCTTGATTCGGTATTTTCTCTAACAATCATTTATCAAAACAAACCCAATTGAAATACTAAAGCCATGGAGATGTTACCAAAACTCCCAAGCGCATAAAACCAGCATTATGTGCATTATTGGCTTATCGTGCTCTTGTGTTTGAACGGCGCGTGAATGGGAGTGTGTGGCAGAGATTGCGAGCCCCGCGTGGGATGGTCCGGTCGCTCGGGTTGAATCGCCCAGGTGCACAGCGGGTGCGTCACCGTTCATCAGGCGCGTCCCATCGCGGCGGAGACGAGGGTGGCAAGCGACACTCCGGGCGCCTGCCTGCCTGCCTGCCTTTGCTCCGAAGAGGCAACGGCGGTCGGGGGTGCACAGACACGTCGCGATAATCGCGTGGTTGACACTTTTTCTCCGATTAACGAGTGATAATCAATGAGGAATTAAATATGCCTTGTTTTCATTTCCTGTTTTCAAGTGTTTTTGTTTGTTTCAAGACCATTTTGATGGTGCGTAATGTCAACATACCCCGAAAGAGTTCTGCTTCCTTTTTGTGTATGTGCGAAAATGTTTTGCGTGCCAACTAAACGTTTTTTCACTTCCATTAAGTGTTTTTTTTGTGGCCATGTTTTAATTGTATCATAATTGCGCTAGTCTTAACGTGTGCTGAAAATTTGGTATATTTTATAAGTGTTGCGAAGCATTCGTTATCTCACCGTATCCACAATAATTACGTTTTTGAGATAACACAAATCGAGATTTTTTTCTTCTTGATGTATATTGAACTAGGTAATTTTTACTTTTTGTTCAATAATAAAACTTGAATTTCAATTATGAATATGGACGATACATAGGATGAAGACCTATTTTGCACACAACCACCAAGTGAAAATCTGTTTGTCTTATCTATTGCCCTATTCCAGGGAGATAGCCATCGCAGCCATGTACGGCATGAATTAATTTATTAATTCGCCTTTAATAGTTATTTAAGTATTATCTTATTTCAATACGAGATTGATGAATTATCAAACGAATCCTTTATGCCGTTTGGTTACCAACAGATAATTGTAATTTGAAGAAACAAATTTATAAATACTAATGAACTGAAATTTCCATTTAAATGTGCGTATCCATCAAGCGAAAAAGTGTGTCAGTGTCGCAAAGTTTGACTGTATAGTACGACTTATTGAGTCGCGCGCTTGACGTAACTCAGCTGTTGCGGTTTCATCTAATAGGGAGCTTATATGTTGCTATAGTGACGTCACTTTGGGGACTTTGAAGCTCCCCATTAGATGAAACCGTGAACAGCTGATTTACGTCAAATGCACGGTTCAATAAATCCTAGTACAGACAGCCAAAGTGCATAAATTAATTAATTTGATTTGTCTACGCCGCGCGGCGCCGTGTGCCTTTGGGCCAGCGTGCCGCGGGTGGGCCGACAGCAGGTCGCGTGGCAGAGGCGCGGCGCGGCGTCGTGCGTTTGGCAAGCGGCCGGCGTCGCGCACGCGTAGCTCGCGCGTTGCGGAACGGACCGACCGCTCCCTGGCTGCCCCGCGCCGCGCCGCGCCGCGCCGCGCCACGTTGCGTCGGGTGTCAAGCAATGGGCGCACGTGCGGCTGAATGCACTGCACGCTCGTGCTTCTCCTGTTCAGATGCTGACTGATGGGATTGTTTGGTGGATGGAAGTTATGTCGCGCGTGACGGAGATACGTAGTTTATATTGGAATATTTTTGGCGTGTTTCAAAATATGTAAACATATTTAAATTGTGGACGACCTGGGATAAAATTGCGATATTTTTTAGCCAAAGAGAAGCTTTGTTCCTTCACAAGAAGATGTTACCAGATTTGAATGAAACGAAAATAATGTGAATTAAGTGATTTCAAATTACTAATGCAGTTACTACGAAGTAATAAGAAAGTAATGTTTTGCCAAATAAATGCTGATACAGGTATAATTAGTTCATTTAACTTCACGCTTACTGGATAGAAATTGTTATTCATTATATGGAGGTTAGTTCAATATATTGGATTCATTAGGTTGGTTCAATTAGTGATTGCCTTCCTTCTTTGCGTATTATGGTTATGTGGAAATCATTATTGTGAAATATTTAATGTCTCTCCTATCACATCATGGAACAAGACTACCCATGCAAAACCGAGTGAAAATTTTTAAAGTATACCACTTTCAGAAACAATGTATATTCAATGGAGAAGATTTTTACTTTACCGCGAGCCTTCCTCTCCTTATTTGTTCGGGTAATTTTACTATATTCGCACGTTTTTACAGCTGCCGTATGCATATTTGTAGAGAAACAACGTTCATAGAAGTTCGCGCTTTTGAGAGCGTACGGCCACTCGCAACGTGAGGCCCCCACGTGCAACATCGCCTGCTCACTGCGCCGCGCCCCGCCGCGCCGAAATGGCAACTCATCGCGCGTTCTTTGCCGTCATCAAAACATGCTGCTTCTTTTTCCTCCTCGGCCGGACCAAGGAAGAAGCCGCGTTGCTTCTCAAGATTCAAGCGTCAGGTGTATCTGCTCCCTGAACGTTCAGAGCCGTGTTTGCCTCGCATTTTCGCGAGGACGCGCGAGAGCAGATTCAGAAAATCAGGCTAGATGCTTCTGTTGAAATGTTGCGCATCACACGCGCGCGCGCGGAAGCGCGGGTAAAACTATACAGCTCTCGTATTAACGCTGAAAAGCTTGTTCCGTTGTGTTTTGAAGTAGGAGTTAATCCCCGAGTCGAGAGGGTTACGGTTTTCCCGGGAACAATTAAATGCGCCGTGATGAACGTTATAATGGAGGGGTGAAGAGAGCGGCGGGAGCGTTCTGCGAAACGTAGTGCGAGCCCAGCGGGTCAGCGCGACGGCGCTCTCGACGCTCCTCGCCCGCCCCGCCCGCCCATCCTCCTCCTCCTCCTCCCACCCCCGCCTCTTCGCGTCCCCTTGCCCGTCGCCGAGAGCGCCAGTTCCGCGAGGAAGCACTCAAGGGAGTGGAGTCAGAGGGAGCGGCGGGAAGGGCCGACGGCCCCTCTCGCCCCCACCCACCCTCCCGCCCGCGCGCCGGAACAAACAGAGGAGCAGCGACGGCAGGATCGCCGCGGTCCAGCGCCGAGTACACGGTGGCCCGTGAAGCGCGCTCTTTGCACTCTTGCTAGGCGCCGCCCGCGCCCGCTCCCGCGCGCCACGGCACGGCGGGCGGCCGCCGCCTCGCCCGCGCCCGGCCGCCCTGTGCTGGCGATTCGGGAGCCTGCCCCCAGAGATTGTTCGCATACCCCGTTTACATTCCATTGGCGTGGCGCCGGGAGCGCAGCCTTTCCGACACCTATCGCCGCGGGACGCACATCACTTTTGTTGGGGCCGATAGAATGGGATGGAATAAATTGGCCCTCCTGTATGTCTTCCGTGAGTTAGCACAAATCAAGTCGATCCGTTCGAACACTCTGCAATAGGTGAATCGGCATTGTTTTAAAAGAGAAAGTCTCACGCTGGAACCCGACTTCAAACGCTTTTGACAACCTGTGCTACGAAGTGAGGGTACCCACCTCAAATTCAATAGAATGACCAACATATTTCCATTATGTAGACCACGGCATAAGATACATACGTCGTGTCAGGAGTAGAAACACGAAATCCTGATGTTAAGAACCCAAAACACATCGTTTCGAATTCTGCACGATTGTAGTGTGCGGGCGCGCAAGAGGGCCCGTTTTTCCCTTTACCACAATCTGCGAACGTCTGTTTTTGATTCAGGGCTGAGGGTAATGCCCTCTCCAACAGTAGCACGGTTACGGGATTTTGTGGGGATGGTTTCTTATAAAGAGAAAAAAGTATCAAATTTCCGTTGCCTATTATATAAAGAGATAGGATTGTGGCATTCATATGCCACAAGTGCTTCTGAAGGAAATTGGCTTCTGCAACTGCGTCCCTTACCTACACGCTCACCATGACTAATGCGAGAGATAAAAATCCATCACTGTCTCACGATTTGTTCTCGCCACGTTGCCCTCCGAGACCTTGCTTTCATTCGCGTGAGTTCACGCGTCCGAATTCCGGGACATTTTTTTCACGGTCATCACGAAAGGTTTGTTTTCGGCGACGCATTCTGCGGTCTCTGTGAAGTTGTTTCAGCTTCAAAATAGTTTTGACTGATTTTGGTTCAGGCCTGACGGGAAGGACAAGCATATTTGCAAATTTGTTATATTCCGACCATCTCTTTCATTTGAATCCTCCGCTCATGTGAGGTTTAACTTGTTAATAACGGAAAGCGGCGGCAACAAACTGGTTGTTTGACGGGTTAGTATCATAGCGCCTAGCGCACATGCATTTGGAAACCTGGAGATTTTCTCTTGTTTATTTTCTTTATTGTAATTTGTAGTTATTTTTATTTATTGTTTAATTTTTTGTAATTATAGACATCTTATTTGATATCTGGTGATAGTAAAGTAAATCGACACAAAGTCTACCTCAGCGTTTGATCTCGATTGTGTGAAAATATCTTTCAAGAATAAAGAAACCTACGCTAGGTGCTAATGAACAAAATTATCATGCGCGCGTTAATTTTGCAGTCTACATTGCAAATATTTACATTTGTGTTATTAAAGTAATGTGATGTATGCTTGGAAATTTCACTCACCACCATTATCAGCTATATTTTCTCTATATCTCATGACAACTACCTAAGAAGCATTAGAATTCGTCAGGCAGGAGGTTTCTGGTCTGTTTGGCTTCTTGCCAGGCACATACAGATCTTTCCCCGAGTGAGAGTCGAGCTTGACCTCTCCGTTACTCGTCAACAAGGAAAGACGGTTAAAAAAAGTCAACCCAGAATAAGATTGGCTAGTCCCCCAGTGAACCGGTTTGTGAAGCACGTAAATTTAAATGTGTCAGACAACTCCGTATCTTTCATTGAGAGAAACTGTAGACTATAATGAATAAATCTACCAGTGTTCTTCAACATGCAGATTTTTCAATGTTAAATTATCCACCGCTCAACTTGGAAATACTCCACATTTTGATTTAATTATATTTAATTTCACTTTCTTCGTTCTCCTCTACTGGCTCCGAATTTTACAGCCCTGTGTGCTTTACTTCGGTTCGTGGCGCCTTTGTTCTTCTCCTTCTTCGTAGATTTAAGTTAGTAATAATTCACTTGCCTTCCTCCTTTCTTTACTGAATTTCCCAACTTCCTGATCACTGAGCCGGAAATTTAATAGAAGAGTGCTCTTTTGCCTATGTGTCCCCTCTCCCTGATTTAATTAAGGGGAGGACAGCTCCTCCACGTGTACTGACTGGGTCTGATACTTTGCAGGGGCCTCCCGTCTTCCATTTTGAACTTTTTCATAGCAGTATGTAATAGTTTTCAATGCATTGAGGTAATATATGTCTTCATATTTATTTAAGGTACCATTGAAGAGTTTTTATTTACTTAAACCCAAAGGTATGTATGTGAGTATGTTTATTTCTATTAGTAAGATCTCTAAAACTGTTTCAAGGAAACCCTGAAGTAAAAAACTTCTGTGTTAAATGATCCAAAAAAAACTTCTCTTTTTGTGCTTTGTTTGAATGGTGAGTGTATTGTCCCCCATTCTCCATATTGCTACATTCTTCTTGTTGATCTAGAGTAATCATCTTTCTCGCTCTATTTACACTTTACAAGAAACCTCTCACGAATCATGAAACAATGCGGCATTTCACACAGTATCTTGTCCAGTACAATACGCTGTAATGTACGTATTCAGTTGGTCTGGAAAGCAGAAATATAATAAAGCCTGAAATGATCATTAAAAAATATTAAGCGGTATAATCAATAATTTAGTTATAAGCTACGTCAGAGAGTCAAAATGAATTCCCAAAATCTACCGGTAAATGAGATGTACGTTTTGCCTGTAAATAGCCTCTGGTGAAAAAATCTGAAAATATGTTTGACGCATCACGCAATATATTAAAACATTAAAAACGATAAATTAAAGGAAGTGACAAGTTTCTTGCCACGAGAACTTTATGAGAAAGAAAACATGCATACCGAACAGGCGATAATAGCAAATTTATCCATCGAAAGCTTTCTCTGAAGTCGTTAACATTTAACCGGCGTTCGTTTTGACATTTTCCAAACGATTGTCTCCCGCAATATAAATTCTTCAATATTCCTAACATAATGCTTACATTTAATACAGTCAATCTGGGCGAGCTTGAGTTGGAGGTAGCTTATTTCTCAAATCAAAGCTTCTCACTATTGATTAAACTTACAGTATTTATATTTTTGACAGCTCTTTTTATTTGTTTGATTAATAATGAATATTTTCATAATTCGCAGGTAATTAGTCGTACAGTGGCTACTATATTGAAATTACAGAAAACTTTCTTACGTAAGCAGAATAATGATTATAATACTTTTAAGATGTATCGATGTAATTAATTCTTGATCATTGATTATTTACAAAAGTACATAAACCTCCCATTCGGGTATATGGGGTAAATTTTTAAAATGATTCGCTTTACAAATCTTCTTAGGTAACACGATGGATGAATTTATTAACATAACGATGCAAAAGAGTATTTTTCCAAACTGAGTGATGTATTCGCTTGCGGATTTAATTCTTAGCGAATTGAACCCTTTTTGTTTAATATAAAGTGTCCAATTTCCACGGCATTGTTGATATCACGTGCCAGTAGCGAACTCCACTGAAGCTCCACGAGAGAACGGCTGGGATCTGCGAACAGAGCTCACTGTCTGCCATCGATCATTGCCCGCTTCGAAGGCCGCTTGGCGCATGCGGGCTTTTCTTTTCGCCAACTCCGGCCGAACACGACTTAGCAATTCACTTAAGTCCGCGTTGGCGGTAAGCCACTGCCGGCGGGAAAAAATGGAGTCGCTCTGCAGGGCGCGCTTCACGGAGAGGCCCTTCGCTCGGAAAGCCACACGTAGCACCTCTTCCAACTCCTCGTCTTCGTTCTCAGGAAGCTCTCTGCAGGGCCTCGCCACGGTATGGAAATCAAATTGGTGGTTCCATTTTGGTCAGTGATTCATCTCCTATGTTTCCGACAACAGTGATGATAAAGAAATTCGAGAAATCGCTTTCACTTAAGAACTGAACAAATTATACAGGGCTAAATAACAATTACGCGATGTGAGTCAACATTTCACTCAGTAGAGTATCACTAAAAATTGAAGCCGGCAATGTGTTCCATTTACACGAGGTAGACCAAATTCAGGCGTGTTCAACTGCCCGTTACAGACTACCGACTGTGAGATTCGCTTGGTTGCTTGAACACAGCTGGTGAATTGACTCTATAATAGAGTCCACAAAACGGCCACAAACGTGTAGTATACTCTGTTCAGGTGTCCCATCTCAACCCGTTGGCCACCGTAAGCGGCAGCCGCGCATTAGAGTGCGGGAACGTACCTTGCGGGTGCGGAGTGCGGCGGCGGCGGCGTCGAACTGTAGGTGCAGGCGTTGGCGGCGGCGGCGGTGGGCCGGTGTCGGGGTGTCGGGAGCGGTGGAGCTCCCTGCGCTGGGGTGCAGCTGGTCGCGTCGACGAACGCGGCGCGACTGCCTTCGTCTCTCGCGCCGGCCGGCCAGCCAGCCGCCTCTCGGCGCGGGGGCCTTCCCGGCCTTGGGCGGCGCGCGCCCTCTACCAGCGGCGCCTCCACCGCGTCTTCGGCCCCCACCCCCAACCCTGGCGGTGGCGGCGGCGGCGACGGCGGTGCGCGAAAGCGAAACTCGCGCCCGCCCGCCCACTCACCGCCACCTGCACGCGTCAGCCGCGGCGGCCGGGGAAGACCTTGCCGCGCCCGGTGGGTTAATCGTCCAGTCGCCGCCGAGGTCCGGTCGCTGCGTGAGCCACCGCCCGTGCGTGTGCGTGTGCGGAAAAGTGCTTCCGCCTCGGAGAGTGACGTCACGTCGTTCCTTCCTCTCGATGACGGTATTTTTTTGTACTTCTTTTGGCGTTTCTCGGTGTCATTGTCGACTACGGAGGGGAAAGGTGGGCTGACCGTGTTTGATTGGATAAAGTCGAATTTCGGTTTCACGCTGGTCTGCGCAATTCGATTTCCTCTGTTGATTTGAGTGAATGTCAGTCGGCTATAAGCACGTACGAAGGACGTGGAAACTTCTTCCGTGATTGTTTGGTGTTTGTCTCCCGTTCGCGAGTTGACATTCGAAATAATTATAGCTTGTGCTTGTTGAAGGATTATTGATATAAATTTTCGTTCCTTAAATCTTTCTTTAATTTACAAAATAGGCTGTCGTACTGACAAGGAACTCACTTTTTGACAATTATAAAAGAAAAATAATTTTAGACGTTTGTCAATTTTTCCTCGTACTTATGGGAGGGTCGTGTTTGAGCGATTCTTCAGATAAAGCGAAACAAATCGTTTTCTTTTGTAGAAATACACGTACGTGGCATTATTCACCAGTGGAATTTTAATATTAAACTGGTATACTTCTAGAACTGAGTGATATTATTAGTAAACGTAATGTCATCGACCTGTTTCAGTGGACTGTTTTTTTCTTCTGTTTGACAAGATGTGTGTTAGGGCGTCCAGGACCACTCCACTCCTTTTTGCTGCGAGAGGTCATCAGGCGAGATACCAGTGATGTAGTTTATCACGTCAGTCTTTACGACTTCGCTCGAGAACTCTGCCCTCACCGTTGCCACACACACTCGCCTCGCGCGTGGCTTGCCCCGGTGTATCGGCCGGCAGGGACTGTGAGGGACGTTTGTCATCTCCAAGGTGGACCACCAAATAAAACCGTTTCAGGTTGGCCACCAAGGAGGAAAAATGAAGTCTCTCTTTCGCACGAACGGGATTAACAGCCTTGCACGGGGATTTCCTGACGAGCTTCCGAACGCAGCTCTCGCCGCAGACGCAGGTCGCGGCCGCCGCCGCCGGTCTTCCTCTTGGAAGCACCGGACCCGAGGCGGCGTCGCCGCAGACGGGTTTTCCATCCGAAGACCTGCCTGGTCGGTGCTCGCCGCACGGTGGAGACCATCAGTGGTTCTCAGGGGGCAAAATTGTTATGATATGGTTTGACATTCCTATTTCCAACCTTTTACATGTATCGGTGGGCACAGGAGGCTCTCTTTGTAATATAGTCGACACCGGTTGTAGTGGACTCTCAACTAGCGAACACTCGGTTATAATGAACGTCACAAGTCCCGTCTCAGCTATAGTGAACGTAGGAGGTACAACGTCCTAGAAATTAAATCCCTCCTGACTGAGGGTATATTATATATATTATATATATATATATATATATATATATATATATATATATATATATATATATATATATATATCGTCTCAGTTCCAAATATCATAATAGAAGAAGTATTGTTTGAGGTGGAAAAGCGGACTCGTCATGGGGACCTTACTGATGATCTTGTCGCACACAGTTTCGGCTAGGGAACAAAGGCCGTGTCCTGTGTGGGCTGCAACTGGCGGCGGCGACGCGCATCTGCTTGCTTCGTTTTCAAGCTTGATCTTGAGATTCCGGGGGACAAAGCACGTGGTGTTCTACTTAAGCAGCAGGAAGTGCACGACTGCCGCAGCCTGGCGACACTGCCGCGCCGCTCGGAAAAGCGATCAGTTTCATTGGCCGCTTGCACCGTGCTGCTGCCGAAAAGATCTTATATGTTATTAGCCAAATCAAAGGGACTTCAGAGAATGAGACGGTGTTCCAGCAGTACAAGAGACATTGAAGAGTGTCAAGACTGCTTTACGATAATTAGAGACAGTGAGCAATGCTGAATCAATTATGAAGAGAGCACGAACTCGGGAGAAGGTTCTGGAGAAATTACTGATTAAAAATGTACCCTGCAAACCGTTGAAAATAATTGATCTTTTGGGGTCAAATAAAGATATTGGAATTTTTAGTTCGTGCTTTTAATGTTTTTGCTGTTTCTTTGTATTAATTAAATCAATTATTGTGAAGCATTTAATTTAATTTTCATATTATCGGATATAGTGAACCAAAAATGTTAGTCCATAGAAGTTCACTATAACCGGAGTCGACAGACCTATTAAAGAAAAATCGACCAGGTAGGCAACCAGATAGAAATGAATTTAGAATGTTTGTTTCAGCGCCCATCAGCAATGCAAGGAAGGTGGTTATATGCTTGATAGGTCCTCTTGAAGTTGGGGGCTTCATGCGGAATTTACAAGTTCTTTGGCCATAAAATGCGTCAATCATGTTTCTGTTGCCCATAAAAAGAATCTCCCAACAACAATATTTATTCTGTCAGTGAAGACAGTGCATCTTATACTTCCAGCTGTTTACTGATATTAAGTAGAGGTCGCTTGAAGCATCATAATCTTCTATTTATATTATGTGAAACAGTATGCTACAAGAATTTGTTTCAGTAGATTTGTTTGCATATCCAACTACATTAAACTATTTATTCTGTCGACACAATTATAACTTGTGTGTATGTGCGCGTGTACTCGCCGTCGAGGTTGTGCTTTTCACATTTTGGAAAAAAACGGGAATATCTTTCAAATGTAAGATAAAACTGACGCAATGAGCACATTGTAGGTTTTTAAGAATTCCTGAGATGTATCTATCACTTGTGTCCACCCACATCACAGGGCACAGACACCGTGATACTCCCGCATCGCCAGCGGCGGCTACACGAATCGCCCCAGACCTTTCCCCGACCCGGCCGGCGCGGCGCGGCGGCGGCGTGGCGTGCGAGGCGTGGTGAGCGCAGGGCCGCCCGCAGCATCCCACGAGCTGGCGGCTGGGCACGCATCGCCAGGCCGCCCTCGCCGCCCGCCCCGATTCCTCCGACCGGTTTTCCCCTCCCGAGCGCGCGCTCAGCTGTCCAGCGCGCCCCGGCCCATCCGCCTCCTGAGGTATGCACGGCTGCAACCCCTGCCGCCCCGCCCACCGCCCGCTCCGCCCCGCTCTTCCGCTCCGATAATACCAAGAGCTTTTTTGTGGAGTAGTTGTTTTGTCGTGTTGTGGCCGGTCGGAGATCTTGCCCTCACGGGCTGTGGAGGTGGAACCGGTTGAATTCGGGAACTGATGTCGTATTACATGGTGCAATATTACTTGTTAATAATAAATACGGAATTATGTTTTTTTCACACAAATTGTAGGGCCAGAAACAACAATCGAATTGTAGATTGACTTATTCTGTACTTTAAACAATTCATACAATTTAAAAAATACGTAGCTTTCTTGGTATTTCGGAAAGAAATATCGTCGGTATATAAATACAGATTATTTTTGGATTCTTTAATTATTAAGTTATCGATTATTTATTATTTAAATAAGTCACAGAATATTAGAAATGTGCAGGAAATACCCATCTTTCAACGTTTTTGTTTCTTAAATACAATGTATCAGCGATTGTGAAAGAAAATAGGTCATATCTCGTAACTAAAAATAGGTGTTGACAAAGTAAATGTAAACAGAATCAACTTGAACTTGATGTAGCTCGAAAGTCGGATTTTGGACTTAGCGACTTCCCTTATGTACTGACGATACCATGGTTAAAATTATTCAAGTAAGATGGATATTTAACTTCATATTTTGGTTTCCCCGTTTTGTGCAATAGGGAAGTGTAGTATGTGTTGATATGTATTCATTAATTATAATCAACTAATAGAAAAAGGACAGAATAATTCTATATTTAATGAATTCCTGTACATTTTCCGTCCCACCCGATATCACCCGCACATAATCACACATCTCCTCACCCTGCCTCGCCTAGTGCCGTCATCGCCTGCCCCACCATGTTTGCGATCATAGTTGCTACAGGCATCTTCACACATGCATAGTTTCATACTTCCGACAAACTTGACAATTTTTATCACCAATAACTCAAGTACTAATTGATGTACTTAAATTATTTAAAAGGCATTTAGTAGAATATTTTATGAGCTTTCAGAAAGGTTTAATTAATTTTAGTAGATCTCCTTCGTTTCCAAGGTACCGTATTTGCGAGAAAAGGAAGAAATCACCTTAATCTTTGTTTAAGAGGTACGAAAGAGATGGCGGATTTTTTTTCTTCGAAATCACATTATCACAGTAATTGTTTCTTTGAGTTTACATGTAACTTTCAGTAAGATTGGAATGAAAGTTTTGATTTGTATAAAAGATGAAAGATATTAACAAAAAAACTTTCTTCCTTATATAATAGAAAATAATAAGTTGAACAAAAGCAGCATAAGTTACACCTGACAAAATAGTCTACCTTCCAGTGAAAGAAAAGCCCATCGTCCTCGGTTTAGCTACCTTAGAAATTAGTCCGAACGCTACGACCGACAGAAAAACCTACAGGAAGACCAGCGAAAAGACCGACAAAATTCTTTTAAAAAGCTAGCTTTTTATAACATTTAAATAAACACATGAGATTATAAAATGACGGTTATTTGAAATCACAAACAAGTACTCCACTTTTGTTATGTAGATTCAGATTATCAATACTTTTATCCTTCCTATTTCAAACATATTATATATCCGATGTACGAAGAAGATTAAATAAAGCAAGTGTCATTAAAGCTTTGGTTTTGGAATTCACAATTTATTCCTGACGTCAACGAAAACAATCGTGTATGACGAACACTTTATAACTTGCTGATAAACCAAAGAAGGTGCTGACACGTCAAGGCCATTTCTAAGATCTGAGAGACACTCTGAACGTCGTACAGACGACACCGGCGGCATCTGCATCGTGAGATGCGTCGCCTACCTGCCTGGGAAGACTCTGCGCATCTGACGCCGGCTGGAAATTAAGCAAAACCTCCTCACAGCTAATTTGAGGCGCTGGCTTCGCGCCGGTCGCGCTGTTCCGCATTGTAGCGTGGCGTCGTTACGCGCTGATGTCATCCGGTTCTCCTATGGACGATGCGCGCCGCCGCTTAATCCCCCACGCGCCTTAATAGTCGCCGTCACTGTTAAAAGATAACCTGTGCGAGGCGTTAGGGAGCACTGCGCTTGAAAGAAGTAGAGGAAAGGTGTATGCTCGGATGTTTCGTGAGGTAATTTAATTTCCTAACAAAAAATAAGATATAAATGCTTATCATGTTCAATTGGTTAAGATATTTTTAAGAATTGTATTCGGAGATGAATTTTACCAAATAGTTATTATTACGATATATTTTATGCAGCATGAAATATACGAGCGAAATGACTACGGCCATCTGTTGTCCGTGAGGTTCATCTATTGTCAGTGAAGAAGCTTACTCACAGAAGCTGTTTCATTAGTAGGAGATTTTTTATGAATGCCCAAAAAATGCAAGTACTTTTCACATCGTTTTCACGAAAGTACCAACTAGTCCAAAAATCTATTCTCAGCACGTAACGTGACTTACTTCAGTTTAACTACATTCAGAGAACTTTTCTAATTTTTCTCCAGTGACGGTCACACATAGTTATTTTTCGGCGTGTATCCTTGCTGTAGAAATGTTACGCCATATCCCAACTTTCCAAGCCATTTTTCAAGCGTATTGATTCTTGTGGCTTGAACGTTTTCTGCACACTTTCATTCAATTGTCGATCTTTAATTGAAGTCATGCACTTTTTTCCAACATCTAAGTAATTGTTGAGTAATTTCTCCAAGAGGACGAAAAGTTGCTGAATGCCGAACATTCCCAGTAGTTTACTTTTCCTCTACACTAAAAAGTTCAGTTAAGAAAAGTATTAGAATTATCTCAACAATATGATGTAGAATTTTCGATCGAAAACTCCGTCTTTAAAGTTTACGAATTCTTAAGTAGGTCGTTTTAATATCTATTCATTACTACTCTATAATTCAGTTAGTGTTTGCAGATAAGTGTAGTGGTTTGTTTGCCTTCATCTCGTTTACTTTGACGTTAATAATTAATCGAATAAATTTTAATAAATGTTGAAAAAAATTGAGCTCTATGAAGCTTACAATTATTCTATAATCGATATGCTTTATTTTGTAGGGCTGAATAACAGAAATATAATTTAAATAATTTTTTTGTAGTTCACGTTTATCTGTCTCAGATGTCTTTGGAATCCGTGCGTAGAAACACTTCAGTTGGCCCGTTCTCGAAGGCAGGCTTGAGGGCGCGTGGTGAGCGAGCGCACGTGTGCGTCGTAGCTAACGCAAGTGCGGCTCCGTTCCTTCCGCTCGTTAGCGCGTGGCGCACGCACCCACCGTCGCGTCGCGTCGCGTCGCGTCAGTTTCACGCGCGCGTTAACGAGTGTGATTCAGCAAATGCGCGGTTCGTCGCGGCCCACAATTCGTCCGTTCCGACCGGCCAGCCCTGCGTAGCCGCGTCCCGCGCTTCGAGTCCCGCCTCAGGTATGGTTGTATTGTGTTCGCCCTTTCACACCTATCATCATCATCATCATCATCATCATCATCATCATCATATCGTGGCATCCTCATAGTTACCATACCGTTACATGCAATAGTGGTCGCTAGTGACCTACTAGTTGATGCGACCTGAAATAACAAAAAAAAAAATTGTGGAGGTGGTTACATAAAAACTTTACTATTGGCAAACAAGGTGAACTATGAAGTCAAGTAAAAGAGTAATCCACGAAGTGATAAAGGGCGGAAAATGCACTTTCGCGGTGCTGCCATCGAATTTACTTTCAATTTAGTGAGGGTGAGGGTGAGTGGGATCAAGTTTTGTGTAGTGGAAGTATATTACTTCCTTATTACTAGAGATAATGTAGAAGTGTGTATTCTTTACTCAAAGAAATGTCCATGAAACGGAGAATTTCTACGAAAATTAGTACTATTATAATATAAATTTCCGAATTGTTTTAACATACGTTACAAGAAAACCTGTTAAGTTATTTAATTTTGTTTGCAATTTTTAATTAACATGTTTAAATCTAAATAAAAATGAATCTTGATAAAACCTTTTTTTCGTCCAAATTATGAATAGAAATTACGAGCATTGACAAGAAGAGAAATTACGAATAAAGCTATAAAAGACTTCTTCTTTCACGCATTATTTTAGTGTAGTAAATGTAGTGTAGGCACTGAAGACAGACGTAATATGGTCAAATAGGCCTTTTGGTGCACTATATTGTATCTTCCGCCCCTTCTGATAAAAATTCAACTCTTACAGTCTATTTGGATTTGTAGAAAATTATTAAGCTGGTAGTTTTAATTTGGGTTGTTTAAATATTCATTGAGTCTAAATACCTGAATTCGTTAAGCGTTTTTTTCTCCTAGGAGTTGTCTTCCTTTTAGTACTATCCAATTACTTTCGTCGTGTTTTCTGTGCTTTCGATCTTTTCTATTATTATTATTATTATTATTATTATTATTATTATTATTATTATTATTATTATATCTCTTTCTTTTCCTGTGTTCCTCACTTTCGCCCCGTTTTCTCCTCGTACTTAATACTACTCTTCTGATGAGCGTGTGCTCTAATACTGTTCCATATCATGTTTATTCACAAACTGTGTCATTTACATTAATATAATCCCTTAAAACGCCACTGATTCAAGCAACTCATTACAATGTCTGCTCTCGCTTCGAATATTACGTTTGGAGCCTACTATACAGAACAAATAAACCCCTGAAGTTTCTTAATTACGATACAATTCGCAACTTTGGAAATTACAAGTGCCGTTGGTGCAAAGTTCCTCGTACCTTTCGGCGAGGAGAAATGAGCGAAGGAACGATGGAGAGACAAAGAAGGAAACGCGAGCGATAACAACGGTAACTATTTCGTGCTGATGACGGCGAGAGGGGTGGTGCAAGACGAAAACGTAGGCGATGACGGGAGGTTACTGTAAGGCCGCCCTCTGGTTCCAGCCCGCCGAGTCGCGGTGAAGTAACTAAAAACGGGCGCAACGCTCGAGTTACCGCCGGCCCTCTTGATTCGCCCCGACCCTCATTATCGCTCCTGCCCCGCCCCTGCGCCTCGCGGACGGTCCCGGCCTTGGCCCAAGAAGCCACCGTTCAAGAGAACTAGCAAATTGCGCAGTACGCGATGAAAACGGAAAGGATTGGTATTATTTGAGGGAGAGAGAGAGAAGAAGAAAAGGATAAATACGTTTGCGATTGATGATTGTAGTGAAGGGAAAGAGAGGTTATCTAAAATAAATACATTTAGGTTTTTTGTACGGTGTTTAATATGTTAAATAGTTTAGTTAGGGAGGTTATTTCTCCGTTAATTGATTATCAGTGAGTGACGAATTCAGTGTCCAAGAAATGCTGACATTTATGTACTGGCAAAAGTAACTATTGTAATTTGATGTTTAGCGAATTAGATAGTGATGCTTAGTGAATTTATAAATTTGCACTTTTCGAAAATTTCGAAAAATTTGGAAATTTTAAAAAAAATTACACCTGCGAAATTGATACTGTTAAAAGCTCCGCTCCTTGTTATATGCATGAAAACAGTTCGAACAAAAAGTTTGGAGCGGTTTTTAGAAAATGTTTTTTACAATATAATTTGCATTAACTTCTAGCATAGTTTGCGCAAAAACTTTCCTTTTTCCAAAATATTGTTCATGTCCTTTTTCAAAGATTTGAGTTTTTAGAACAGATTTTGTTTAAAGCCAAAATCTCTATCTTGAAAATTGTAGTTTTGGAATGTTAACATTTCGTAACTTTCGAAAATAAGGAGTTCGCCGGAATTGGGACTAACACCAACTTTGTAACAGTCTCTGATATATACTAGAAAAAAATTGGAGTCGTTTCTGGAAAATAATTGTTTAAAAATTGCCTACATTTCACGCAAAATTGCTCGTAAACTACTCATACTTTTGTAAAAAAAATAAAAGTATAAAAATTGTACGTGACCTTTTTTCAAGATCTGCCTTTAAAGAATAGAATTCATTAAGGAAATAATATCTTTTTTCATATTGTAGTTTCAGGAAGATACAAAAAAATTGAACCTAAGAAATTTTTGAAGAATCAGATATTTTAAAGAAAATGAGAGCTGGACCATTATTTTAAGAGTTCTTTGTACTATCTGAAGGCAAAGTTTAATCAAAAAACTTGGAGCAATTTTTGAGAAGTTATTAAAAAATGTTGAGGCTCTGCTGATCCTTTTCAAACTCCTAGGCCCTCGAATTCCTTTAAGTTGATGGACGAATATCATTTTTGGAGAAAATCAGCCAAACCCTTGGGGTGCTAACATTCACCAGAGGTAGACAGACAGACGTTTTGCCGTCAATTATTCGGTATCAAGGACCCACAAAACACAAATTCTGACAACACAACTAAGAACTAATTTACTCTATAGTGTTAAGCTTTATCCAGTCTTTCGTTACAAGTGCCCGAAGTAAGTTTGTATGTCGAATATTTGTCGAATGTTCCAGCACGTGATCACAATACTCTCTTATCTGACGAAGTAAGGGCAAGAAAGTAAAACTTAGCTGAAACAAGTCTTTTATGGCATTTTGAAGCCAAATGGATGCTCTTTAGAGCTTGTTGAGAGCAATTCTTCAAGCTACTCGTGTACCTATCCATCCACACTGGGAGACATGCATGCAAATTGAGCACCCAGAGTCCACTGTATAAACTAGAGTAATAGACTCACGATGATACATTTGCAGAATACCCTTCGTTCAACCTATTATTCATGCTGCCTATTAACTTCCACTTTATGATAGGGTCTTCCTTAATGACACATCACAATAAATATTACATCGGTTTTTTTAGGAAAACACTCAAATTAAATGGGTAAATATGGATTTGAATTTCAATACATTGTTTTTATCTGTTAAACGAAAATGCGCTGTAAGAGTGTGGATCTGGAGTATTTGAATGAATCTTAACGACCAAATGTAACAAGAAAATACGAAACAAGAACATACAGAAACCGCAGCAAAAAGAGATTTTAGGGCGAAAATTCGCCGTTTTCTGACGAACGATCACAAAACTTTCTCTTTTTACGAAGAATCCGTAAGGCGAGGAGTAAAAGGAATGTGCGTGTGTGTTGCATATAGACGCAAAAAGTACTCGGCCGATTTCGCTGAAATTTTCACACTTTGTTCTTATGAATAATGTGAATGTTTAAAGAGTGTTTTGAAGTAAATCGGACGTGATGGGGCATTGATGATGATCTGTTATTGATGTTGATTACGACGACTCAAGCGCCCCTGAACTCTATGCAACCAGTCGCCTATGTCTCAGTCAACCTACTCAGTGAAGGATTAAGTGCATCTTCATTCCAAAATAATATTTTAACCCCACAATTGTGAAATATCGCCCGGAATTATTACTTGAATGTCAGACACGTCAATCAAATTTCTTCAAGATCGTGTCAGAGTGAAGGCATGCCCAAATTGGAAGAAGAACGTTTTAACTATAAAATGTTTGACAGCTATGTACAACCAGGACATACAATCATCCCATACTTGCGAGAAAGTATTTTATCTATTTGAGTTTTGCACAGTGTAGCGTAAAACGTGGTGAACAATCACGTGACCAGTAGTATATGATGTGTCATACACTGCAATAGCGAGACATTGCCGGCTCCACTAGTGTAACATATAATGGCAGTTAATAATACTTACGTCCGAATACCTCAACTGTAACTTTTGCAAATGTAAATTCATTAAAGTTATTAGTCGGAAGAGACATTTTTATGATATGAATATCGCAACAAGTAGACGATTATTATTATTATTATTATTATTATTATTATTATTATTATTATTATTATTATTATTATTATTAAAATATTTCTAAGGGTAGATATACTCGTATTAAAACTTCATTATGTAATGTGTATTGGTTTAGTTGTTGGCTGAATGTTTTCTAATTATTGTTCACGTGTTGCACTACACCAGATTAAAATTTCTCTGTTTCAAAACAACAGAATGTGATTGGATTTGCTTTTTACCCTTTACTTTCAATTTGTATTTCTTTTCTCTTCTTTGAAAACCAACAATCTGCGTATAATTTATAGAAAATGCAATATGTAATGTTATTGTTGGTCTTGGACAAGGAAAGTCTCGTGATTTTTTGATATCAATGGTCTTGGTTTAAAATTATCGATGGAAAACATCAAACTACGGTTTATAGCAATAACAGGTTAATTTATATCCAGAACTTTACACACACCAAACAAGGTTGTCTTAGAAGTAAACTACACATATGTGAAATGTGAATTCTACAAGTTGGATTTTGGATATTGCCAGTCTGTATGTCATTATATCCACCGTTCATGAACTGTCAGCTGAAGTACTTTAATACTCATTTGCATCAAAGGCGAATAGAGAATTGTGGTCCGTCCACTGAGGGCCATTTTGAAGCTGTTGCTGATGCACACCAGTATTGATTCCCTTCATTCGTTACATTACGCTACACAATGCGAGATAATCGCCCAGGCTCATTAATGCTTCCATAGGGTCGTTGCGGGAGGTACTTCCTCCCTTTAGCTTTTCATTCCCTTTCACCCTTTGAGTTACAAGAGAAGTTACCTTCCAGATGAAGAGATCACAGACCTACTACATCTGTTCTGTAAATTGCCTTGTTTTGTGAACGAGGTAAATATTTGGGTTACTCGGCTAGTTTTGGAGGTCTCTAAAGACACACAAAACAAATATAATTAAAACATTCAGGATAATTTTATCGTAAATCGAAGAGTAACCAACTTTAAGATATCTCCCGATAAGACATTAAATTTATTTACAGGTAAAACCATCGTGTGTTTTGAAAGCCCGATTTTAGACTGGGGCATAATGCTTATTTGAACTATAGTGTGAATCTTTACAATACGTTGTATTTAAAGATTTTAAATGGTTATTTATGACTTATTAAGAATATGTAATTCACAAAAAATCTTTATTAAGGTAAAACTAAATTTTGAGATGCACTTGTTACGATTGGATGCAATAAGCCTACAAGTGAAATGACTATGTCATTGTGACTAATTCCGAACAGAAGACAAAAAAACAATTTGATTTTTGCATTCAATTGAAGGTCGGTCGAGTAGCTGCTAAAATAGACTTTATGTTTAAAAAATATTATGTGATAGAAACATTTTTTTACAGCATAAAGGCAGACAAGTTTATGGAATATGACCTTGATCATGCATTCAAATCTTATGCAGGTATATTTATGCACGTGTTAATAAAAATGTATTGTGTGTTTTAGATCCGAAACTACAATGGAAAATTTCGATGTATCAATGAGAGTGAAAATTGTGAAGGAATACTTCAAAACAAAATCCGTCTCGAAGACACAAGAAAATTTTGAGAAGACGTTTCCAGGAACGGAAGCTCCCAGTAAGGCAATTATCCTTTCCTTGGTCAAAAAATTTGAAGATGATGGGGACATTCGGCCTGCATCCGCCTCGGATACACTGAAGGATGAAGCACATAGTGACACATCGACTTCGTCCGCACAAAACGTGAGTCATGTTAACGCTGTACCATACAGACATAGAGTAATTGAGTAGGAATCACTGTACTGTCTGTGAACGTACGCTTCATTATGACATGCAACGGAGTGATTGTTTGGAATATTTAGATATTGAATCTGGCATTTTTATTTATTGTTTTACGTAAAGTAATATTTTCCTTAAGATTGTAGAAACTGGCGTCTGGTCCCTTATTTACGACCTTTCATTGAGATTTTTCTAACTCGTGTTAATCTGATGAGGGTGGAACTCGCCGTTTCCAACCATTGGTGATACTAAGCCCCTAACATAAACATCGTCTTATCAGAGACAGAAGAGTTTTCTTATAGCAGTGGAGAATGTTCCAGTCCTTCCACAGTTCGTTATTCACACGTTCATGAACTAGTAAAGTACATAGTTAGAGATTATGCACCAATAAATCCAGCCAACATCGAATTTGTTAATTGGACAGAAAATGGCGGCTTCAATCTATTTTATTACACTTGATAAAGCTCTGTTGTCGCATATTCTGTGTGAATTGAATTTAATATCACTTTCAAGCTATATAGTGTGGTGAGCAATATTGCTTATTTAATGTTCCATCGACAATTATATGTTTAGCCATACAATTCAGGTAGAAAAAGTTAATGTTTGTCGTTTTTCTGCAATCTCAACAAGAGAAAATGATCGAAATGTCTACATAATGTGATTTTAAAGTCTAATCCCTTGTAATGTTCTTTCTTTTTGTAATTGGAAGATTTTTATGTGCTCGTTTTTCTTCGCTTTGGACTTGTACTCTTTCCGATAGTTTACAATCAGGAAAGTTCGTGAAATGCCAGAGAACGTGGAAAATATATCATTATGGAAAAAATCTCTATCTTCAATATTGTAGTTGTAGGAAGACATCAAAAAAATAAACTTGCAATTTTCGAAAAATTAGGGATTTCAACAAAAATGAGTTTTGCACCATTCTCTTAAGTGTCCCTTACGCTTACGAAGACAATTTTTGGATGATTCAATTCTCTTGTCGAGACATTATGCTGTTAATTCCGTGGCGGGGGCAGAGATATTGTGGCAATCCATAGTAATTAAAGATATAGAAGATATCAACCAAAACTTTTTTAAAACTATCTTCTATATTATAAATAATTAACCAGACATAAGTCTCGGGAATCTTATGCCCTCTTCTGTGGCACTACAGAGAAGAAAATTATGAAATAAAATGTAATTAACATACGAAATTAAACTAATTTAAATATTAAAATATAAATAGATGATATACAAAATTGAAGAAAATAAAATCTGTGGAAGTTTGAAGTATACCCATGGATTTAAGTATTATCCTGTATTTCCTATGTACATTTTCTTAAAATCTTCACAGAGAAGTTGGAAAACTCCATTTTTCTCGTACATTTTGTGATTTTTACTTTCTTGCCCCAATTTCGTAAGTAGAGAGAGTGGATGACGACCCTTATTGCTTATTCTCAAAAGCTAATTGGTTAAAGAGACTAGTCACTGGTGCTGGATAGTTCAAATCTCTTTTGTTATCTTTTAAACAACATTCTCTACGAGGTTTCTAGTTGATTTGGTCGTAATGTTTACTATATTTTTTATTGCTCTTGATTTGGTTTTGAGTTCAAAATTACCTGATCGTGTTTCATAATTTTAGCCTGCCTTATGACTTATCTTAATAATTTATATTTTTTAAGTAGAGGAAATCTTGACATACGTTTTGCCGCTTACAAATGAAAGAAATAATTCGTTTGTTTTTACATGATCTTTGTTTTAAGGTTTATTTCCACTTGTTATTTAAAATACTAATTCTGAGTACCTTTTTGTAAACCAAGGCATAGAACAACAAGAAATGGCGCCATGAAAAAAATTAATTTCAGCAGGGAAAGTTCATTCGAAAGTTCATACGTGTTAATCATTGGAAAATTATTGGTCATTAACATGCTCTTTCAAAATCCTGAAAAACATGGCAATTGAGATGAGGACGATTTTCTTCTGTTCTTGGTCATATTTAATAAAAAATGATATTCGACGCCACATTCCTTCTAATGCACAGCTTCAATTGAAAAACTTACTTCTTTTCACAATGTAACATTGCAGAAAGTCCAGAGAAGCCTAAGAATTCTCTCGTTGAGTTCGGTGTCAGTGGTCGAGAAACTTCAAAGTAAGCGAAAAGTGCTCTAATTTAGATGCTTTGAGACGAGAGTTACCACTGACTATTGAGACACCCAACTGGTAATGAGATTTGTGACGCCCTCAGCTTTGGATTAATAGAAAATCATTCTATTAAATTTCAACTATGTGCTGCGTGATCCATGTTAATTGCCAGCCGTAGTGTGTTTGTGACCCGACACATTTACGGGCTGGTAACGTCGTATTGACACTATTTAACCATGACTAGGCATGACAGGGCGGTAGTCAAATACATCGTTCTTTTGTCATACTCTGTGTCCTCCATATTCTGTAGACCAGCTGCGCGTAATAATATTTTTAAAAAAACTTTGGAAATTACAACTCACTTTTTGTTTCTTTTCATACCTTCAGAAAACTCTCGAGAATATCTGGCGCTGCGTTGCGGTAGAAGCGTTGACTAAAGAGACAGCTCAGTTCGGTGTCAGTTAATGAGTGTCCGCGCGACTGGCGTTGTTTCGCAGTGTGCTCGATCGTAGAAAACCAGTAGCAATGTTAATGTGTCATTTTGAGCCAGGTTTGATTACCATGAATTCGGGCGCTTGTATGGAATTTGAATTCATATAGAATGTCTGTAGTTAATTTGTTGAGCATGATAAATAGCAAAAAGCTCTTTGCGCCTGCTGAGCGTCTCTCCTTGTAGAGCTAATGTACGGAATATCCTTTTTTCTTGCGGAAATGGCTACAAAGCAGTTTTTACCTTCTTACACAATTCACACCAAAAGTTTAAATTATTAAGAGATATTATGGTAAGCATATAATTTGTCATAAATTTTCTTTCGAAGTAATGCATCATACCTGGTTTTCGCACGCTGCGCCCTTTTCCCATATACACATACAAACACACACGTTTCGCTTCCTATGTCCTCGGGGTTCACCACTCCGTTTCCTTAATCACGTTTTCAAGATTACAGATTTGCACGCCTATTGAGTTCTCAAAGTGGAAGCTGGCGCCCGGAAAAACAAGCTGTAAAATGACTGCACTTCTCGATAAGAACAACTTTTACGTAATTCCATAACTCTTGCGTAATCGCAGCGACGCCTACGCCTCCGGGCAAATTGTGATGCGGGGGTGGCGCGCTATAAGAAAGAGGGGTAATGGCGATCTTCTCTTTCTTGCGACGCGCTACGGTCTTCTTTCTGAGCTTGACCCCATTGTTATTCCGGGACCTATTATACTCACATTTATTAGTGTTGGGGGCGTATAAAATTACCTATCGACACTTTGAAATGACAAGGTTCCAACTAACATTCCCGTCGTTGCAAGTAAATTGATGTCGATGTTTCGACACTCATTATTCAGACGTCTCTCCGCCGACAGTATTAATTTTTTTCAATAGCTTTTTGTTCACATGTTGCAGAACAACAATATTCTACTTGGAGTGTAGGTCAGATAGAATCTTGTCATATTTATTTTCTTCAATTTTGTCAGTTGGAACCTTGTCATTCCAAGAGGTCGCAATGGCAATACTCTTCACTTTTTGTTTCTGTAGGTTTGGATTGAGAGCTCTTTAATGCTAATATTTACAACTCACATTCAATTTAGTTACAGTTATATTTACGTAGCATAATGCGCCGAAGAAAATGGATATTTAGATTCACATATAACGTTTTCTCAGTTTTCTCGTCTTCCTTAAATGAAGTCCACCCGTTTGTCGCATGGAGCGGGCTCGCGCAGTCTTGAGCGAGGCGCGGGCGCCCGCCTTCGAATTCCGGCGGCGACCGCGGTATGCGGGGCGGCGGCTGCGGCTGAGGTTGGGTTGCGGCCGCGTGGTGGCGACGGTCGCCACTCCACTCCCCACGTGCTCTCTCACACACTGTGTTCGCGCCGTGGCGGCGGGGGCGTGGCGTCGTGAAGGCCAGCCAGGCCGGAACAGCCCCCGGCGGTGATTGTGCGGCGAGGCCCCTCCTCGTGCTGGCAGCCTCGCGCCGCCGTCCGCGCTGGGCGCCAAGTGTCGTTTCATTGGGCCCCCATTTGTCTGCACGCTGCAGATGGAGATCTCTCCCCAGCGTACATACAAGGGGAGGCTGTGTAGTTTTATAGCAGTTGGAAAATCTGAAGATAACCTGGTATAAAAAGAGATAGTGTTGAGGGTGTGTGGGGGCAATTCAAAGAATGATTAGATTGATTGATCAGTGATTTAGGGCACGACAACTGCTAAGGTCATTATTCCTGCAACTGTAGTTAATGCTTTTTTATCGCGGGAGGTGGCGGCGATCTTTCCCCTGGATGACGAGATCTTGCTCCAACCTACCCGTCGGCTTACGGGATTTCCCTAACCAGGTATCTCCCTCCAGTGGGGCACTGCCCCAGACGGGACAAACTCTAAACTTGCACGTGTGTATGACAGTGTGTGTGAGTAAGGGATCAAGATAGGAAAAGAAAGATCGCGTGCAGCCATTTTTTAGGGTATTTGCCTAGTGTTGATCGGAGAAACCAACGAAAACTACCGATTAGAGCAGCCGGCCGCTAGAAGTCTCCTCCAGTCAGCGGCTAAATTCGAACTAGCTGTGTAGCTTCAAAATCCAGGATAATTAGAGATTCAGTGGGAAATGGAGACCGGCGAATTCTTCATTGTGAGAGGATGCTTGATTATGTTGCTTTTGTGAAATATTTGTTCTTGATCAAATTTGATCTGTCCTAGTAGTAAATACGCTTGGAAAAGCGGAAGGAAGTCTTAAATATTTATTGAAAATCATGTGCCTTCGTAACTGGAAAACTCAAAATGTAGACAATTCCTCAAAAATTGTTTTATTGCAAGTACACTGAAAGCTAATGGTTTAAGATGACACCTAATACACAATTATCAATACCAGGATCGTGTGATGCAAGAGAGGAGTAGAAATTTCAAATCACTAGAGTTGTTTAGGATTAAAATATAAAGTTACTTAATGAATATGAAAGGCTCGGGACTAAATGATGGTAACCGACAAAGTTATAGTTTTTGTGATATTAAAATTTTCGGACGCTTCCATGTGCTGTTCCTGCGCCGAGATTCTGAAATAGTGCAAATTTTGGCACATATCCCCCCCCCCCGGCTGTTGCCATGTTTACGTTTATGTGCCCCATTTAAACCCCTTCCAGCAAAAATGTTCACTTGCTTGTATGAGTAACACGTGCCTAAGTAGGTGGCCATGGTTTTAACCGAACTCCATATATGTGCGAAATTTTTGTACAATCACACTAATTGAGACAACTGAATAATAGTATTTATTGTTGCTATCAATTTTCTAGTTAACGTATTCTTTGTGATCGGACAATGTATGTGAGAGTGAAGCCGCCATATATTTGTTCACGTTTATTTTTTGTTAATGTAACTTTTAGTGATAACAGCAAGGTATTGTTCGAATAGGATCAGATTTTTTATTCCGTTAATAATAGGACCCCGCGGTACTTAAACATACTCTAAACTCTTGAGGGATAAAAAAAACGTTTAGCTTGCCTTTGATCTAGACTAGTCTAGACTAGAATATAAAATGTTTCTTTATCTAGCATCGTAGGCTTTCACGGTCAGAGTCAATGTAAGAGAAATTTTCGGGGCTGGTAGGCCGTGGTCTAGGAGGCAATGAAGGGCCAAACGTTTCGTCCACGTATGGGGTGGACATCTTAAGTGGCTGCAGGTGCGCGGGCGCAGTGTTCGGGGCGGTGGCTGGCTGGCGACTGGCCTTTATCGTTTTTCCAATGTTTCTGTTTCTTTACCGTTTTATCCAATAAATTAGTGTTTTTACCATCCGAAGAGCCTAGTTAGCTAGAACATTTACATTTCATACTTGTACAACGTGAAAAATTTCAGTGTTTCAGTATTTTTATTGGTGTGTCTATTCAGACCTTCACATTGTAAATCGCTTAAATGAGACTAGGATATTTAATTGCCTTTTTGTACATAATTATTGTTTTTGGTGCTTGCAATTAAAGTATACGGTAGTAATCGTGTAATCACTATCATTTTTATACTTTTTCAGAAAGTGTTGATTTTGAATTCCAATTTCCAAGCGTGGAAAAAATGATAAATATTTGGAAGGAAAAGCTTAAAAACACCAATAATACTAACAGGTTGAAAATTAGTTTTATTTTTATTATACTTATTTGTAGTAACCGTAATTTATAAAATTTGTGCAACGCATATATTTGTGCACGCAACGAGAGTTATCCTTGTAGTATAAGTTCGTGATTTCACGCAAGAAAATTACTTGGGAGAAAAAAAGAAAAAAAAATGTCAAATCACCTGCGTTTAAAGTCGTGGCGTATTCCATCACGGTGTGATTATGGAAATGAAGTTTTTGTCTGGCGTAGGGTAAGAGCTTCACATCACTGTTGGCGACCACAAATACATTACTGCTCCGTTTACGATCACGTGGATTGTTAATTTCCTTTATTATGTATCTGACACATCCTCTCTGCACACTATGCAGATATCATTCTCGTTTAACGGTGGCGAGATGATGCGAAGATTATTGCGGTGAGTTATATCTTCTATGTGATGTTAATGTTCCATTACTCTTCGTTTCCAGAAGTTAACAACATAGGTTGTGCTTTGGCCCTTTCATGGCAGCAATAACACAAAGTTGGGGCTCTGACGCGTTGAATGGGATTTGTTCGCCCGTGTTCTTGAATTGTTGAGGGTGTTGACAGGATATTAAATGTTTTTTAGACGATCGAGTAATGTCATTAAATACGGCCTGTCTCCGTGAAAAGTAATGGGACAAACCGTAGGTTCGAGTTGTTATCTTCTAGCTGGTCCACTGTGAAAGTGTGAAATACCGTTACGAAAACTTATATCGTGCTGCATTTATAGTTTTCTTTGCGTATTGCTTTATGTTGTAAAATATTCCGTTCACATGTGTCATGTATTACAAATACATCACATCACAACACATCACATACGTCATGACCTACAACCCGACCACGAACTTAAATATTCTGCTACGATGGTTTGGTCGCTATGAAAATTATTTTTTGGATCAACACTATTGTTTGATTTTATGCTACTACTCTTTTAACTGAATCAGAGGGAAAAAAAGATGGTCTCATTAGCCCGTGTTGTCCACGTCATGTCAGGGACTTCCATAATTAACTTTCCGGTTCTAGATACTATCCTGAATGTAAATACAGAACCGTCTTCCATCAAGTGATAATTTTACAAAATTAAAACTGAAATAAATTTATGTGTGGATGGTTCTGCCACCAACCTCAATTCTTCTCGAGCTACAAGATACATTACAACTCCTACTGTATTTTTCCAAAATATATGGAGCGAGCTGAATGCACTTTTCAGCTTGGACGCCATACGTACCCTTTTTAATCGTAAATGTATTCCAATTACTAATTTAAAATTACTAATTTATTCCAAAGCTTGGTTTTCGTACATTATTAAAAATTTCTCGGTCCCTTGTAAGAACTTTCCTGTTCGAGTGCCCACCGTTCGTGACCGTCGTTCTCGCGTCCATTTCAATTTCCATTTCAATCCAGTCCAATTCCAATCGTGACAGCTCCTTCTTTCCACACACACAGTTTTATGCCCCGTTACACTTATAAATATTTACCATAATTAATAATTTACACCAAGAATGTGTTTACGAAACCGGAGAACACTCCCTCCACAGTTGATCATCACCAAGTCGTCTTCGAATGCGTTCTGTTTATTTGTAACATGTTATCTTCTTTTTATGGTCCTGCAAATCTGAATTCTTTTATTAATGACCCATTACAGTATAAAGAAAGTTTGTTATGCTGCAGAGAAAAACTGTGATTTGTCGACAGAGGAACCTGTATTGGAGGTCTTTGACAAAGAAAAAAAATGTTAAATCTTGCTTGTTGTTTTAGTGAATAACTTTCAATACGTTGTGTAGTCAAAATTCACAATCCAGTTTTGTGGATTCTCTACACCGAAAAATTTGGTTAATGGCAAAATATCTGTCCACTCGACGGTCGCTCAACATCTGTCCGTCTGCTTTTATGTGATTTTTTAAATCAAAATTGTTATTCCTCAGTCGATCTGGTTGATGTAGTGTCTCGAAACATATTTTGGTTTTTGCTTTACGTTAAGCCCCAGCAATATTTTTAAATTTGTCTTAAAAAGGCTCTTTCAAAATATGAGTCGTTTACGCGAACAATTAAAAGCAATTTCAAAAACAAGATTCTGTCAAAATTACTCCAATTTTTTTCTCATATAGTGCCAGGTACGCTTTTAAAAGGTGCAGAGGACCGATTTTCGTTGAACTTCCTGAATTTAAGTTACAAATAGTACACGAAATAATGAGCTGTTGCAGCACCAATGGTATTTATACACCCACCAGACATCTTTTTTTTACATAAAGCAGTAACAATATTTTAAATAAAACAATCATGAATTTATGCCTGTGGTTCGCTGAAAATCTGATATTTTGTGTAAACAATAAAGTTTCTGGTAACTAATATTTTCTTTAAAAAATGTCCTGCATGTTCAAAAAACTAAACACTGGTATGGAAGTTGAGATTTTGTATGCGAACTCGTTGCTAAGAATATTTTTATTACTTAAAGGTAAGAAAGTTAGGTTTCTAGAATGTGATGAAATGTGGAAAAAATCATTCTTCATTTAAGAAATAAAATTGTTCCTATATGAAGTTTCTTCTCATCCGAAGGGTCGGCAACAGCAGTTCCAGAAGTCGATAAATTATTAATGCATTTTTTGATAGGGTGATGAGGAAAGTTGGAAAGGACAAGCTCATATGCTCGTTGAGACTAATTAATAACTAAGAAACTCGCCAGAGCATAGCAGCTATACATGGCCGCACTCATAACGACCACCCCCGCGCTTGGTTATTCTGAGAAGCGTGGGCGGAGCTCGATACATCGTCTTGCCTAAGGCTAGACGGTCCATATAGCTTGCTCAGATATTTGAAAGCCATATATAGATAAACGTAGCGAAGTATATTTACAAAAACTTACGTATTTCATGTGACGGATATTAAGCAGTAAAATCAAGAGTTTTAAATAATAATTCATATATGTATTTAAAAACAATAAATATTTATTTTGTTTCTGTAACAGGAAAGAATGTTGTAATAATCATAAATGTATAAATTAACCGTAAAGTTATTTTACTCTTAGTAACAACTTAAAACTGTCGTATTTACCAAGATATTTTACACACAATTGAAATTATTATTTTGGAAACTCTTGATTTAATGTGAATACAGAGAAAAATGGAGAGAGAGAGTGTCCTAGTGAAACAATATCAGCATCACTGGCCTCAAACTTTCAGCTCGGAGCTCTGTGTGCGCGATTCATAGGAGGGACAAGGCGACAGAGTTCGCAGGTCTCTCGTAGCGACTGGAACAAGCAGAGTTGGTCGAGGAACAAAATTCGGTAGTTACGCCCACCACAGAGTTGCGGCCTCATTCGTTTCCCGGCGTTTAATCCGCGCCGCCCCAGCGCTGCGGCGGCGCGGAGACGAAGTTTTCCGCAGCGCCGCGCCGCCCGGCTGCCTTCCTCCGCTGCGCGTCGCCACTCCCCGTCTTCCTTCTTCCGAAAGAAAGTGCGCGCCATTAAGGCAGCTTAAACTGGGGGTCATCAACGCGGGGAGGGTATCTGAAAAAAGTTGATGAGTAGGAGTTTTGCATGCGAAGACCAATGGATTTGCCCGTCTCATTCTTAACTCAAGAATTTCTTTAGCTCGGGATGAGTAAGTAATGTAAGAATTGTAATGGAAGCTGAATGTAACTGACTTTGGAAGGAACTAACTTTTATTAAAAATTGTAAAGAAATAATTTAGTTTCAAACAGCGAATTATAAAAATAAGCGTAATTTTATTTTATGTACGTTTCGTTGTTAAGTTTGTTGAATAACTATATATTTAAATTTGAATGACAAAAGAGAGATTTTATAGGCCTCCCCTGAGCTGGATTTCCCCATGTTTCTCTGGGGCTACCTACCGCTAAAAATCGCAGAAAATCGCCCGCCTCTGAAAATTGCAATGAGTTCTTCGTAATGTTCAAGAAGATTCCCGAGTACAAACTGATCGATGTTGTTCTGAAAATCATGGAAACGAAAATAGAAGAAAATTGACCAGAAACATTAATCCTCTCGCGGGCACTATCCTATAATTAGTTACACGGAAAACAAGACAAAAGTTTAGTGTTCTGTGCCACGACGGCTGAGAGTGATCAGTTGGAGAAAAACATGTCTCGTTCGACGAGCTGTGGCGCTCTCCTTCCATGAACTCGGTATTGCACTCTATCCACTGAAGTACCTCTGACCTGGAGGTCCTATCTTGTCAGCTAGTTCGAACTCAGTGGCTGTCTGGAGGATAATTCTAGCAACCAGCTGCTCTGATCAATAATTTACCGTATTTCCTCCAATCAGCGGATGCGGGAACAAACCCTAACAAACGGGTCACGGACCGCGCGCTATCTTTCTTTCCTCTTCTTCGTCCTATCCTCACCTTTTACACTCACTTATACTTACATGCACTGCACTATCACATAAGCCGGAAGACCGGTCGGGAACTTAAGAGTTTGCCCAGGTGCCCTGGTGGTGGGAGATACCTGGTCGAGGGAAAAAAATTGCTAACCGACGGTATGTCGGCGCCGCATTTCAGCATCCAGCGGGGGCGATGACCTCCGCCACCTCCCGAGAAATTCACTGCATGCACTACCGTTACAGAACTAATGACCTTTGCAGTTCACGCGCCCGGAATCACTAATCAATCGACTTAACTACCGCAATACTGTGCGTGGTTCGGGTAGCAAATAATTTTCCCGCGGCTGCCCTTTGGTTGTGTAGGGCCACTGTTCGGGTAGATGTTGTGTAAAGCAGGGAGAATATATTAGTTGTGACTATAATCGCCACTGCTTGACTATGAGTGGGTAAAGAAAAAGCGAGGGTCTTAGGAAGTCACCTCACCCCCTTCAGGTACCTTTATTTACCATTGCGAAAAGCACGCAATGAACTCCTCGCCCTCTCGCAATTTTGGGCTGTTCAGGATTAGAAGATTTCTCTTAACTCAAAGATAACAATCAGCCTTTGCCACTGTAAGTTCTTGTTAAATGTTTATTTTTACTGTAGCTTTGTCGCACATTTTTATTAACCATTTTTACTCTATATCTCAATATTTGTTACACGATAAAGGTCTGGCAGAATTATTATATTAATTTACCATCATTCAAAGTAAGAGAGGGAGGATGCTTTAGTCTTTATGATCTCCTATTTTCTCGCTAAGAAATCACAGTGGTAGTTTGCTTTTGGCTTCTACTATGCGAAATAATATGCTGAATGATAATAAAAGATAAAAAAATATGAATTGTAATTGAGGATGGTTGCTCAAATGGGATTCGTGGAGGTGAGATCGCGTCAACCACGTTTCAACAGCGTTGTAAAACTACAATACCTTACCTAGGACCCGAATCCGTAGTCTTTGGCTGAACGATGTCCTGCGCTATCGAAACCTGCCTTTGTTCAATACACTCTCTTAAATTTCATTATACACGTATCTGTAATTTTTGGAGACGATTTTTTGATATTAGTCTGTTATTCCTCCAACATGAAGTGTTCCACGAAGGTGGAATACAGGTTTCATTGGTCTGTCATAGCGCCGTTACCTAGACATTTATACTGTCTCCACAATTATATAAGAGACGTGCGTAGGAATAATGCATACTTCCCGGCGAAAAGATTCATCAGAAAGAAAATGCCAAATATTCTTACCTTTACAGGGAATCAAATTCGCTATTATTCAGACTTTGTGGCTGATGCAGTCTTGAGGTGAGGTCTTGAGGCAGACTGGATATTTGTTCTATTGGAAATGGTTTGGGAGAAGGATATGAGTTGGTTCTGGTCCTGCCAATTTTGTGTAAATTTGGGATGAGAAACTGTGGGCCCATGCTCATTAGAATCAGATAATTCTGTTAAGAGTGTCTTGGGCTTTCAAAACAGTAGAACGTGAGGCCATTATTGCAACAAAACGTAGAAAAATCATAAAGTGTATGTTAATTATCAGAACCAATAATATATACTCGCAACGGGATGTACTATTCGTATGACAGTTGCTCCTACGCGCTGCCTCGAAAGGGTCTCTGCGAGTAGGAAGTGTCTCGGCAGTGCCTTTCACTGTACACAATAAAGACACACGAGACATTGTGCGCGATAGCGATCGGCTCGCGCGGATAAGCGGTGCGGTGTGGCGTGGCGTGGCGGGGAGATCGCTGCTGAGAGGTCGGGCGCGCTGGAGCCATCAGCCGCCGGCGACCGCCCTGCGGATCGTTGCAGCTACTGCTCGAATTCGGGCAAGGCGACCGCCTCCCCCGCCCCTCCCTGAGAAGTGAACGGGGCAGCGCAACAGCGGGGTCATGCGAGCCGTAAACATTACGTGCGGGAGCCGCTGCCTACGCCCGATCTCTGGCTAAGAAAGGATTTGTTCTTGAGTGCGAAAGTTGGTCGTTGGGATAGAGAAGGGTAAATTGAATCAGTCACTCGGAAATCGAACACTTAATATCCTTTTTCTGTGGATATCTCGATCATTTCGAATGACTATGCAAGTTCTTTGATTCTGTTTCGATGCAGGTGCTTTTTCAATGGTAACTGCAAAGTAATGATTGCAACATGTACGACATGGAAGCGTTTGCCCGGCGCTCTGCGTGGCGGCCGCGGCGGCTGGTGTGACAAAGTGTTCCTAAAGTATCCTTCTGTAACTGCGGGGGAGTATTCGCGACTGAGAATGAGGCAAACCTTTTTATGTTTAGTGTCCGTTGTGATGATTTGTAATTGAACTAAAAAATAGCAACTCTATTGTGTTGCATGAGAAAAAAAGTATTACAATAGTTTATATTTTTTTAAAATCTGTACACATGGCAACCACATTGTCTCTGGCACATCAGGTGATTCCTGCCTTCACGGAAAATGTTAAAAGAATGGCACAGTATGTGGGGTACGCACATGCTTGTAAACTAGAGCAAGGCCACAGCTGAAGACCTTGTTTTAACCGCGAGCGGTAAATGACGTGGTCAATCGATCGCATTGTATTTGATCATTGCATCTGACCCTGAACGTTCTCTTATCAGGTCTCATTTAATAGCGGAGGAAGGTCTTTGAACAATTGAAACTGAATTTTCGTGCACTGGGAGGGAGAAGTGCCGTATGTGTGCGAAATTCTGCGTGAATCGATTCCTTGGTGAAAATAACTGTTATGTGGTTGTTGCGAGGTTGCGGCATGGTCGTTAGGTTACATCGGATATCTTGCAACAAATGATTTCCCATAGAATGCATGCATATGACCCTGAAAATAAAAAAAAAAATAATAATGAGACAAATTAAGAACTTATCCCAAAAAATGAACAAATAACGCGAGACACGACTCTTCAAGTGCTAAACGGAATTTTGTACGTCTAATGGGGGAAAATATGCGCATTACGAGTGAGACTAGCATCATATTTGAGAAATTCCTTTCATATCTATTCATGCAGACTCACAATAAGTTAATTTAGTTTTTAAGGCAACCTTGAATGTTATACTTAGAGCCGAAACCACATCTTCATTTTTTAAATCATAAGTTTCAGATTTTGCTAAATATTGTATCGTGTTATCATCAATAGAAATTCCTCACTACCATATAACATAGTCATAATAATATATAAAACTATCGTAAGACACCTTCTTTTATAAGCGTGTCCATCTGGATTAATTAATCATGGATTAACGAATTACTGCAAATTAATGCCTAAAGGATTAACAAATTTTCCAAAACCAGTATCCTATAATAATCACGAAAGCCTCTTGGTTTGTTATCAACGAGTAACTTCACAAAGAATTATCCATAGCTAACCAAATCAATTACCTTCCTCCCCCCACCCCCTATTTCTCCATGCCACATTAAATACACTCAACCTCGGTTGAAATCCTATACAACCAACCCGAATTCAAAACAAAATCCTCTTCCATGCGTTACTGAAAACATTTTCTTAATATCTGTGAAATGCTCTGTCAATATAATAGAGGTGCCTATTTGGCTTCCTCACTCAGGTATTAGATTAACGCATAGTAAATAGTAAATAAGGTTGTAATAAACAACCGAAAACATATGTATAGTATAAGTGATATGTGTATTAATCAACAAGATTTTTTTTATTGTAACAAGTGCTGTAGTTCTCTCGTAAAAATTGCTTATACTATAGAGGTATTACTAGGGAGCGGGTTTTAATAAAATGTCATTTTTTTCTTTTTACTTTGTAAAAGTGCCGTTGAGTACAGAAATTCATTTTATGTTATGAAAGGAAATAACCCATTTTTACACGTACAATATTTTCTTCTTCTTTCATTATGCTTCGATTTTGGTTAATGTTTTTAAATCCAGTTTTGCATCTTTTCCATAATTTTTCATGCATTATTCTCTGATTTAATCGATTTTAATATATTTTGAATGATATTTGCTTGAAATAATATTTGCAAGATGCTACAAATCTTTTCTACAAGATTCCTTCCTGGTATCCTACTCGATTTTTCGCTCAGAAGTTGTAATGTCGGCCATTGTTAGTATGTAATCTAAGGTTCCTGTGAAGCCTGTTAGCGCCATCGGCGGTTCAGCCGATTTCGGGATCACGAAAAGCAGATATTTTCTAGTATAGAACAGTCCAAACCAAAAGTTTTAAAGCTGAGTTCTCTTGCAAGAATAGAAGCCCATCAGTAACGTATCCAACAGTTTGAGTTGTTCAACCGAACTGTTTTTGATAACATTTTTGACTTCAATTTTCTTTTCCCCTAGGGCATTTTATAAACATTTCAAGAACATTTTGTTGATCATTTTTGGAGAAGTTTTAGGTCATCAAAATTGCCTCCTATGTATTATTATTCCAAATTTTCAGCATACTTTATTTTCTCTGTTAGGCATGCACATTCTTGCATAGTGAACTTCCTTTTGTCAGTAGTGTCATCATGTCACTTGCGACATAAATCGATCGGAATACATTGTTTCTCTAGCAGGTCTACCTCTGATAAACGAGGGATACCGGGCATACGCAACAAAACAATTCATATGAGATTTTCCTCTTGCCACATCGGAATGTAAAGAAATTAAAATACTATTATAGAGTGCATGACACCTACAAAATCGATGTAATAAATATGGCCGAGTACAGTCAACTCCGGTTATAGTGAACTCGGATATAGTGAAACCTCGGTTATAGCGATTTTAAGTTACTGGTCCCGTTTCATTTACATCACAAATAAGCATACGATTGGATTATAGTGAACCTGAACCTCGGCTATAGTGAACGTAGGTAATAAGTCCTCGAAATTAATTGGATCATGTATGTTATTAGGCCAGTAAAAGAGCCTTCGGAGAGTGGGACGATGTTACAACGGTGCAAAACGCATTAAAAGGTGTCATCACTGCATTACGATACTTAGAGACAGACAGCAATGTATAATTAAGTATGGAGAGAGAGCACAGACTCTGGAAAAAAATGTAGAGAAATTACCAACACACCAAGCCAACAATTGAAAATAATATATTTTTTAAGGACCAATAAAGATGTTCAAATTTTCAGTTCGTGCTATTAATGATTTTTTCTCTGTCTCTATATTAATAAAATCAATATATTGTGGATAAATTCTATTTTATTTTGACATCATCGAAAATAGTGAACCTCTGATGTAGTGAACCAACCATGTTAGTCCTCAGAAGTTTATTATAACCAGAGTCGACTGTACTTTGAATAGATGTTTCCCCTACTGGTCGCAACCCGCTTGACGTTTATGCGTTAACATGCTGTTTGCCGCATCAACCCCTGCAGTTATTATTCGACATTAATATTAGCCAGGTAAGATTAAGAGGAGAAGAGAGAAGAAATAAGTGAGGCAGAAGATAAAAGCGAAGCAAAAGAACACGACAAATAAGTCGGACAAAGTGAATATAATACTTCCAGGAACAAGAATTAACCACCTTTTCGCTTTTAGGGACCCACAAAACTAGTTTTTGCTGTTGAAAAATTGCCGTTTTGCGACAGTTTCCTTAATTTCCTCTTTGAAGCGTAGTAGTATGTAAGGAAGTTAAGACGGAAAGGATCAAGGCAAAGACACGCACTTGAATAAGACGAGTGAGGCGGAAACCAAATGACGGAGAAAACTGCAGAGAAGATACAGCAGCCGGTGGCGAAGAGTGAGATAAAAGAGAAGGATAAGGGAAGGTTAATTAAAAAAAGGAAGAAAGTGAGGAAGAAAATTGAACTCCTGACACTCCAATACTCAGTGTTCACTATTTTCGAACTCTTCACATTTTTATTTCTCGCTAAACACTCGCTCTTGCACCGCTACAGCGGAGCCAGCTAATGGGTTGAATTGAACAATGTGCTTTACAAACAAAACAGGGAAATAATAGCTTATTTTGAAACGAATCTCCCCGTGTACCATTTGTTGTAGGAATTAAAAGAGACAGAGGTCCTGCAAGCGAGGTGATTTATGAATATTTTCTGATAGTGGTTAGGTTATGTTTGGTTATGAATTCGACGACCTTCAAGTTAGTATACATTATTTAGTTTTGTATACAAATTTTGCATGGTTAAAGAGTACCAGAACTCCATGTCTTGTGTGAATTGATCTGCGCATTCTAGCGTATGTATGGCTGGCTTAATAATGTGTTTGGTATTTTATGGTTATCACAGAAAATTAGTGATACTTAATTCTCAATAAATTGAGTGGTTATAATGTGGTTCTTGCTATTTGTATGAAAATATTTCCTTGCTTCTCTGTCTGCCAGTCATGCGGTTAGGAAGTTGGCCAAACCCACACTGGTTTCTCACCGGTTGCTTCTTATACGTACTCGGTGTGTCTCTAGGCCTTGGGCTTTTCCATTTCTTGATTTTGTTTCTCTTTTTATCGGCATTGTGCATGTGTGTCTGTTGGCTTATTGGAAACTTCCCTATTATTCTACCTGACATTATACATTTTTGCTTTGCACCCATTTTGCCAATCAGGTAAATAAAGTTGGAATTAGTATGTGGATGGACTTATAAAAAATAGCTTTTGTCTGTAGGGTTTTGTGATGAACAATTGAATGTGTCAACGGTAGTGCATTTATTAAACTGATTTCAAAATAAGTCATTATTCGTTTTGAACTACTTCATCTAGAAAACAGCGAATTTCGTGCAATATAAATGCCCTATTACATAACTTCCATTTAACATCTGAAAATAGAAACGTTTTGATTGACTTGAACAATGAGCTTTAGAAACAAAAGACGGAAATAATAGCATAGTACGATTAGAACGGGGGATGGTGCACGGCATTAATGACCGTCGACGAAAGGTGACCGTGTAACCAGTTGCGGAAATCCGGGCAAATCCGGTATAATCACTAGCTGGCGTGTTGCCATGGTGACTGAACGCTGTTGCCAACTGTCATCGGCGCCGAACGGAAGCAAGACCGGATCGACACATTGTAGGCCCCGGGGCTTCGTGTAATCTGCACCCAGGAATGGTGATGATGATAATGTTAATGATAATAATAATAGTAACGATAACAATCTTAATCACCGTTTATTATTATTTATATTTCTTGGATTCGAGATTTGCACGGAAGACGTATTGTTTGTTGAGTAGGAATTTGCGCTGAATGAAAACGCAATGGGAGTGGGGAGAATCCCCGGAAGTAAATCCCGAGGAAACCCGTCGCAAACTAGTTTTGTCCACAAATTCGTCATAAAAATGACGTAACGCTTCCCGAAGTAGAATGTTAGCGCCGCTACACTACAGGTCGCTCGTTGCCAATGGGAAAATGGTATAAGTGATAAGTCTCTCCCTAAACAGGACTTAAATATATTATATATTTATTTAATTATGCTCGTAGTTTATCGTCATTCTGCACTACCATCATCTGAGGATACGTCTGTATTTTTATTAAAGACACTTACTTGCCCCAGCTTTGAGTTGCAAGTTCATTTCATAATCAGTCCCTGAATGGTAGGCGAAACATATGACTATCGGATATAAACACATACGAGTCTGATATAAAGTGATACACGTACCTTCTATGTGCTTCAATAGGTTTATTTTGCCTACACGTTGGATCGTTACATTGAAGGTTGAAATGCGTTGTCCAGTACCGGTTTTTAATACCTTGGAGGACTTCAAGTTTTATGTAATCGATTCGGCGTGGTCGTCGAAGCAAGCTCCCTTGCCGCACAATCGCTTGAGCAATGTTCCGCGACAAGCGTCTGTAAGTTACACCGCAATTCTGTCAACCTCCGTAATAACATTATACAACTTTACTCGAAATTACGTAAAATATTCTGTGATTGAAAGATGGAAATGTAATTTACGTCATCGGATTTATTTTATTATGTACTTTATTATGTCATTTCTTCTGTGAATTTATGTAAATGTGCTCGGAGAAAAAAGAACCGAGACCCGTTTATTTAACGAGAATGATTCAGAAACAGCTGTTTCAGAAATGGCTATTCTTGGATTGTAAAAGTACAAACAAATGGAATTTTCAGTAGATTACTTAATTCTTTTTAATCTTGACTATAACGGCAGGAATGTCATGTGTATTTTTAAGGCCTTTTTCGAAGATCATCGAACTGTCATTAGATTCGGGTGTAGCCCCATATCAGTTGTATGATATCGATATTTCCCTGTTTTCGTTGAAACCCAATGTGAATGAAATTCGTATTTGTGTCGTGGGTCTTCACAATCGTCAATCTCTTGTATATCGGTCCTTACGAGACGCACACTAATGGGAGAAGGAGTTTGCTTCATTTTTTATATTGTTTTTCTCAAAAGTGATTCAAGATTCTTAAGCCAGATACTTCATTAGTTCTTGAAACTTTCAGGGAAATATAATAGCCATGATCTGGTTTCTTCTAATAAATAATAAACTGGATTTTATGCAGTCATTCCGAAGAAATTATATTGAATATACAAATCTCGCTTACACAAATATTAGCAAAAGATACCATCGATGCTTTCTAAATTGGGCTCGGCAATTGAAAAGATAAATAAACACGATGAAAAGTCAGGCAAACATCTTGTCTCTAAGTAAACTCAAGGTAGATCGTCGTTAGTACCTGGATACTCGCATTGGCTGCAGTGTAACCCAGTCATTGTATTTTTCTTGACGTGCCACATGTACTGAGTATGGAATGGTGAGAATATCGGTAATTGCAGATACATTCTTTTTACCATCCAGTCTACTTCAGTGCAGAGTAGTGCCGTAGACTATAATTTTACGTCAACGCGTGCTTTTTCTCGTAATCTACATGTAGTTTACATGACTATTTTTACGTGTAAAGTACGTAGAGAATGTAATCTGTGTTAACTATTTATGTTCTCACATCAAAGAACCAAAAAATTGTAATAAATAGCAATAGTAGATGCATGTTGAAATGTAATATTAAAATTTTTATTTTCGATTCAGTAAGTCAAACTTCATATACTATTCCTGATGAAGAAATGATAACCTCCATAACCATCTCAAGAAACCAATAGGGACTTGTTTCAACTTGCACACCAGACCATTCTGCATCCGACTCTTTCCTTCCAAGTGCAGTGACACCAACCCGGTGCGCAGATATATTGTGTAGATCCCTATTCAAGTCTCCAACCTCTTTGCCCCCCTTTCCCCCAAGAGGCGGTCCCAATAAGTAATGGGAGGAAGGATTGATTGATTGGCTGTATAAAATGTAAATATAGAGGCTCTGGAAACGTAAGATTTTAGCCACAACAATCATGTTGAACATTCTCCTGAATCATTTTGAAATGATACATTATAAATATGAAAGTGCACTTCTAATAACTCGATTTTAGACAACAATTGCATGTGTTGTTTTAACCTCTGCGGCCGTACTTCAAAAGTCCCGGTAGCCGGGTGAGGAGCAACGAACTTGGGCGCTGCAAGGGGTGGCTGCAGGGGCAGAGTGATGTCTGCAGTGTCGGGAGCTCGTAGCAACGGCCCTTATATAGGAACGCAAGCATATAAGCAGAGTGGAGAGGCGGCGGCATCCACTCACGAGACTTGCTGCGCCGAGATGTTGCTAGTTATATATTCCTGTACGTCCTTTACGAACGCGTCCTAGGCACAGGTTCCTACGTTTCGGCTACAATTCTGCGATCTTGCTCATAGCGAAATGCATTTCGCCCCGAAGAAGGTCGCAGAATGGTGACCGAAACGGTGGAACTTGTGCCTAGGACGCGGCGTCTCCCGGACAGCCAAGTCTTACCTTTTCCTTATTCATAGACGAACACACGCTTGTTAACGGTGTTTGAGTTTTGAACACAGAATACCTCTTTCACCTGGATTTTTATTTATGGCCCTGCTTAGAACGACGTTTTCAAATAAAATTTTTTTTATGAAAAGTGTTCCATTTGCTCAGTTATTTCAGGGCCTTTTGGAAACAACAATAAATGTCACTCTGAGTATATAATGTAAAACTTTGGAGCATTCTTGTTACAAATAACATTAGGAATGCAACATTATCTTTTCGAGGTATTTTATTTACGCAGAACAAATTTGCATGTAATGGAAAAATGTTTCTTAACATTTCACTTTGAAAATGTTATTGTACGTTTTTAAAAGTATTTTGTATTTAACTAAGTCTATCAGAATTTTCCTTTTTGTATCATATCGTTAGTAGCCTTCAAAATAAACTGTTTAGTCTTTACCAAAGCAACTAAGTTACTTTGTCAATGCACGCGTACATTTCAAATTACATTTTCACTCATGGTTTTGAAACGATATGTGCGCACCAGTGAATAGTTGATGGTATATGCGCACTAGGCTATAAGTAATTTAATTCAGCGTTTATTGCATTGTTTTGGCGTTTAAAAATCTTTGAGTTAGAGTTCATTTAAAATAATAAATACTGTTTTAAATATTGTGACATTATGGAGTATTAAACTAACAATAAGCCTTTCCGAAGAGTATTTTTCCCCTTATCATTCGTATCTTGGAAACCAACTGCTGCGTACACATGTTTCCGAAGCCAACTAACCGTGCAAATGTGCACGTACGTTTACAACCGCAATAAAGCTGGCGGCACGGGCAGCTGCGCCCAGAGGAGCTGCGACGTGCAACGCCGGAGAGGTCATCGACTGGTCGAGCGGAGGCGCGCGTCGCCTCCTTCTCCCAAGATGGCGCTAGGAAACGGGATAGCGTGGCTTTTTCCTTCAGAGAACACAGAATCAATGGAATTTCTTTTTGCTTCTCTTTCTGTTCGGTTTCCATTGTAAATGCTTTCAAAGAGATTTTTAAAAAAATAGATCCCCTGTGTAATTTCGTTTTCTAGCATGAAATATTTTTATATATTATTTTTTAAGGTCGCATCAACTTCTAGGTCATTAACGACCACTATTGCTTGGAACGGTATGGTAACTGTGAGTATGTCACGATATGATGATAGGGGTGAAAGGACAAATACAATACAACCATGCCCGAGGCGGGCCTCGAACCCGCGATCCTACGGCACTGCCTTAGCGATCTCGGTCACCGGATCGACATGAAATATTGATATTTGTTTTATTAACACAATTAAATATTTTTTAAGGCGTTACCACTTTTCATTTGGAAGTAACTATGCTAGGAATTTTACTATTATGAATCAGCGATGGAATTTAATTTGTTTTAACAGACAGAGGGGTAGAATAAGATATTTTAAGCTTGAGTTTCTAATGCTGGAATAGTTGAGACCATCTAGCTTGGGTAAGACAGATTTAATTTGCTCGGCAAAAGTTTATTTAAATAATACTAAAGTTTTAAATAATACAAACAATAAATACAAAAACAGTAAATACAATAAATACAAAAAATAATACAAACTTTGTATTTAATGTCAATCAGATCTTGATCAATAACAAGTCCATCTGGAGTATCACTACTTTTTAAAATATACAATTTCTTTCTTGAGGAATTTACCGACTTTACTCGAGGTACTCTCATCGAAAATAACACCTTGGCATTTGAAAGTGCTCTAATTCGACTCTAATTATACGTTATACAGTTATGATAAGCGGTGCTGATTTGGTGCGAATGGAACATGAAGTGTTCCTTAGTTCCATTTATTTGATTCAAATGTACGTCTTGGGGCAGTAATACGAGGCACCAAACCATCGACGGAAAGCTGCCCGCTATTTGCAAATGTTAGAATCTCAACTATGGCCAGTGTTATTTTGTTTACTGCCCCCAAGTGTTTTATAAATATGCGCTAGACGTATATAGTAACAAGATTAGTCACACTTTCACAAGATAGAGGTATTAACAGGGTGGCGGGAGGTTTGCTGTGTCTGGAGAATATAATTTTTTAATAAGCTTTATTTTTTTGGTCGTATGAACAGCAAGGCAATTAGCGACCATTTATACAATTCTTTACAATGCATCAAATAATTTTATAACCTTTAGACATTTGAAGACATCATATATGTGAGATGTTTCAGTAAGTAATTTGGAAAAACAATTTGAAAGTAAATGTGTCGAACGTAACTTCTGAATACACTGCTCAATCTATTAAGATATGTTGGATAGTTATTGGGATGTTCCACGATATATAAAGTGGTGGAGATTCTATCTTAAACAGATGGGAGTGGGTAAGACGGCTATGACGTATGCGAAGACGAGTAGTTTTATCTTTTCTTCTTTGAAGAGAAGTAGCTAATTTTGTTTCAGCCCTAAACCCTTCATGTAAAAACGCCTCCGACGCGTTGAAGCGAATGCCAGGGAAGCGAGGGAACGAAGCGGCGCGAGGCGCGCGGCGCGAAACGCTCGGCGACACCCGCGTCCCATCGGCGCGCGGCGTGCGGCACGTGCTGTCCGGCGGATCGCTGTTACGTCATCCTCGCGACCTTGATCAGCGCTGGACCGCCGCCGCCGCCGCCGTCTCCTCCGCCTCCACCTGCGCGGCGCCGCTGCTGTCTGGCCACCCTGTGCGCGCCGCCGCCGACCCAGCGCGGATCGCCAAATTGGCGACGCCGCCCCGCGCCCCGCACTGTACTTATCCGCGTCGTTTTCGTCGGCCTTGAGATTAATAGCGTAGATCTTCGGAACCGACCGGCGCACGCTTTGTTCACGGCTTGCTCTTGACTTGTTCAAGGTCTCTCGTAAGAGATGACTACACCCGTTGACGCGTTCTTGCGACGTCTGCGTGCCTCGGATGTTTAAGAGTGGGACATTTCGCGTGTTTGCAGCTGGTTCAACTTAGGGAATGTGCCACAATAGGCGTGAAGGATGAAGATGAAGGAAATGGAATGACACATGTTATTCGCTAACAACGTCCCCTCCATAACAGCAGGTCTCGGTTCCCGGTGGGATCAAATATTTGTACTTCGTGACAATCCATTTTCATTAAGTGAGTACATTTTGTTACAACCTCAACAACACAAAACAGCAATATGTTCTTTTTACATTGGGTTTTTCGAGTGGGCAACATGAATGTGCTGCCAGGCATCTGTAGAACACCTTGCTATATTCATTCTGCATTACCTACAACATTACAAACGAAATTGGTGAGAATTGACTCAAAATAAGTCGTAGGAAATTACTCTTGAATCTAAATGAATACTCCACCCTTGATGTGGTTAATCACTTGCCCACTTCCCTACTGGACCCTTGTTATAGTTAATCAAGGTGCAAAATCCAACAAACGAACGTTTTGTGATCTGAATCGTGATCGCATATGTCGGCTCTGAAGAGGTCCCGCGACAATCATTTTGGTTTTAGAGGCTTTTTTCTCCCCTCACACGAATGAGACAATGGCTCTGGCTTCCCTTTACATTCTCCACGCGCAGCAGCTTCCCCACCCCCTCCCGCGAATGGCATGTGCCACATTGCAACCGCGAAGCAGCGCAAGCGGCGGCGGGGCTGGCGGGGCCGGCGCGGCCCTCCCCTCCGCGCCGCGTGGAAGCGAGGAGTGGGCGCGCACCGGCGGCACGCGGAAGCCGGCCGCCGCGCGCGACCCGCCGCGCCGGCCGCCGGCGCTTTGAACGTTCCCATCCCAATGCGCGGCGGCGGCCCGCCACTGCGTCAATTTGTATGACTATTGTCGGGGAATGAACTGAAGGCTAATTGCAATAAAGTTCAGTTCTCGCGCGCGAGCGGGACACTGGAGCGGGGAGCGAGGCGCAGCGCGCGAACCGGGCGCCGCACCATCTTGCCGGCGCCGCACGCGAGCCCCACCTAGTATCGACCGCGCGAAGGCGGAGGGGGGCCGCGTGGCGGGAGCAGGGACGGGAGGCGGGGGCGGTGGAGTCCAGGTGCCGGATCGCGCCCCCCGCTCTCGCGCCCCGCCCAGCCGCCTTGCCCTCCGGGCCCCCGCTGGACCCCGCCCGGAGTAGCGGCCCAGCCGCGACAGGCGTGCGCGCCGTCCCCGACGCCACCCTCGGAGCCTCCGCTCCCGATTCTCCTGCGCACCCGACCCGCGAGCCACAACGGCGACCGCCCCGCGTGTGCGCGCGTAGTGCGGCGGCCGAGAGCGGCGGGACGCAACGCCCCCGCGCCCGACGCCCCGCGCACGCCGCCGGGGTCGTCGCCCCGCGGCCGGCGGACGCTGCGAGCCAGCCACGCCTGCGACCGCCTGCGCGCCGCTGGCGCTCTCCGCTGGCAGGAGGCCCGCCGGGCACCAGCTTTAGCCTCGCCTTGTTTTACAGCGGCCGCTCGCGGTACACAAGCGCCCGCGCGTGGGCGCGAATTTTGTTACGGTACGATGTGGACGTCGAGGTCGCGCTCTCGTGGCGACAAGAACAGATGATGGTTCTCACGTGATTATATTGCGTACAAGCGTTTCTTGCTGCTGAGGAATTTGCGAGATGTGCACTCGAGATAAAACAATTAGTTTGTTTTGTCAGTTCGTGCGATTTAAAGTTGTTAATTTGATTGCCTGTTGTAAGTATTGTTTTAAAACACCGCAAAGTGAAACTTTAATTGGCCTGTGTACGCGCGATGTGGCGCCCATGCTGTCGGCGAGCGCATTGTTTTCCTCTGTGAGCCAGGAGGGGAAGGGAGGGGAGGGGCGCGGGCGGGCGCCTCCGCTGCGGCACGTCCTCCCGCAGCGCCCTCCGCCGCCCCCGCCCTCGCCGCCGCCGCAGCGAGCGCATCCACTGTAGGCGGCGCGGGGGCCGCGGCGTATCGCGCTCCGAGCGCCGTTCTCATGGAGACGCTATCACCCGCGCGCGCTAATCGCAGGTCGCTCGCGCCTCGGAGGGGGCTCGTCCGCGCAGTGGCGCGCGTGCGGACTGGGCGTGCGCCCGTCGCCCGCTCATTGCCCCGCCACCCGAGTCCGCCGGGCAGCTCGGTTTGTCCTCGGGACGCGCGAGTGGCGCGCAGAGACTCACGCCAAACAGAGACGTCCACCGGTAAACAGACGGCGGGTGGCGGCGCGCCGAGGGGGAGGGCGGGCGAATCGATGGAGCGGCCACGGCCACGCCGGCCGACCGGCCAGCGCTCGCCCCGCGCCCCTGCACAGCCTCCCGCCCGCTGCGGAATATTGTGCTCATGGCCACTTCAAACAGCTTCCCGAAACTTCCCAGCCCGTCCTAACCCACCGGACTTTGAATCTCGTCAGCCTTATCTGCTATTCCTTCTCTTTTTTGTGCTTATTGTAAAAAACGTTTCATCTAGAAACGTCGCCTTTTCTGTTCCATAAAATATTTAAACCAGAGAAAGTGACGGAGAGATCTCGCTGTTAAAATATTCAGATAGCGCGGCGCAGCTCCGCCGCAGGGTCAACAATAAAAATCTGACGGTTCTCTACTCGCGTGTTCGCGAGGGGGGGGCGGTAGGCGAGCGCGCGCAGGTGAGTGTGTTTGCGGTGGTTTAATTGCGCCAGCTGTGAGCGCGACGCGATTCCGGGGGGAAATTAATGGTAACCGCAGTGGGAAACGGGTGCTCCCGCGCGTGCGTCGGCAGCGGAAGCGGCAGAAACGGCGGTGGCGGCGGGGGGAGGGGGGTAAGGACGCGGGCCGTGACCTCGAGTGCGGGGGCGTGCGCGTGCTCGGCTGCGCCGGCCGATGCTCCTTCCCAGCGGCGTGCGCCCCGCCCCCGTGGGCACGCCCGCCCGCCCGCCAGCCAGTGCTCCCGCCCCCCGCGCCCGCGAGGACTTGTTGCTCGCGCGTGGGCGACGGATCGCTTCCCGCAGCTGCCCCCCTGTCGCGGCCCCGAGCTCCCTGGTGTCAACGGGAAATTATTCTGACGAGAGGGCCACTCAGCGCCCGCGCGCGGTGCGGTGTGGGACCTGTCGAAACTGTTTTCGTAGTTTCCCGCTCCCTCTCATTCCCCTGATTGAGTGGAGCGCTGCCAAGCGAATTTGTAACTGTAAATTTACTTCTGCAGTTTCTGCGACTGTGACTGATTTGTTTTGTCGCAGGTATGTTGATTTGACATAAAATACCTTTCGCTTCTCAAACCAAATTAATTCGTTTACTACTTTTCCATGTTAAAATTGATCGGATCAAGAGAATCTGGGAGGCATCTCGTAAATGTAACAATTATGTTATTTGAAAGTTTACAAAAATTGTTTCAAGTACATTTTATTCACTCATGGTTTTATCACGATCTAATTAACTTCTGTCCCGACTAGGGACTATATTTCGTTCTTTTTTTCGGTTTTGATATTGTACATATTTCTGCCCTGTTTACTGGTTCCAATAATCAGTAAACTGAAATACGTCTATGCCTTAACAAGAAAAAATAACATCACTATTAATATTAATTTCAGCTATCCTCAATAAAACAATGTTATCATTTTTTTTCTAGGAATTAACTATCGATGCAAAATATTTCCTTTGAACATTCAAATTAAATGTTTTACCCTTATAATTATTCTTATTATTAATATTCTCTTAGCACACAAATAGAGGTTTTTTTATTTTTTTTTTTATTTACGGTTCATCAGAAGTTGACATTTAATTAATAACAGGAATCTGAAATTTTCTCAGTGCAAAAAACCTTTTCTTCTTCGACTCTAAATGTAAACATTTCCTACCAGAAATTTTTGTCTCGCAGATATTTTCGTCTCATTTCCGACCATCATAACGCCATGAAATCTTAAAAGTTGTAAATAGACGTAAATATTTTTACAAGGGAGTCTTAAAGATACATAATTGTTTTTTTCAACTGTATCTTGAATTTTTTCTCAAAAGTGCTCGGCTTTAAGCACTATATTCATTTTTTAATATTCATAATTGCTAGACAATTTAATTTTTGGAGTTAATTACACAGCTTAAATATTCATATCGTTATTTGAATTTTAATAATATCCTGCAGGAATATTCGTTATTTGGTTCTCATAAAAATAACATTTTCCATTTTCATTCTCTTCAGTTAATTTGTATGAGTGTGGGTATGTTTGAATTTAGTATATATTTTAACAGTTAAAAATAACACTGGCAAAATTGTGTTTTCTCGTCTTTTTAAGCCCCCTCCGCTCTTTTGCTTTTATATCACACAGAATAATCCCTTTGACTCGTAAATTTGAGACGCTGCCTTAGCAATTGAACCGAAACATGATTGTAGAAAATGTTGAGTATTCTGAAACATTGTATAAAAGAGCATTGATGTAATGCAAATTATTAACTCAATTAATAGATAAATTTTAATTCTTTGGGGAAAGGGAAAGTAAAGATACGAATACTTTTAGCAGTACGATATTCATTTATATAATGTCATTGAGATCTTCAATTCTTCTGTCAATAAGAATATAAACTTCGAAGTAATGTCAATGCAAAATATAATACCTTACGCTGGTTTCAAAAATAGTTCCTGAGATTATTTGGTAGATAACAATTTTCTCAGTATTGAAGTGAAAAAACAGAAATTTAGTACGTAATATCTCAACTTAATATTATTTTTGAATTCAAAATTTCAACCTTGTAGATCTGATCATAATTGTAAAAGTGAATTGTAAACTGATGGTTTTTGCAAAAACTCCTGAAGCGGTGTATTTTTTGCCCTCTTCGCGAATCTTTTTTGGATTGGTCTGTGGTAATTTGCCAAGTCCATTAGAATTTTTTTGTGCAAGAATTAGATTTACAAACTTTATGGAATCGGAGGCCAAACTGAAAAGTAGGATGGAATTGAAGGTGAGCGAAAAAGCCTATCGGCACAATGGGAGGGGGGGAGGAATATTGACTGATGTCTTCCTTTCTCATTTAGATTTTTAATATAGCCTCTGCTATCACAGAAAGACAAAACGCGACCGTGTCTTCGTGTTGTTCAGGATTGCAAGTTTATATCCAGCTTGATCGAGATGGGTGCCAGGAGGGAAAAATGACGTAAATAGCAGAAAAAAGCAGAAATAAGACAAATGGCAAAAAGGGAATGAAAAGCTAAAATAGGCAGAAAAGACTAAATGAAAACGAACTAAAAGAACTCCCGAAGTGCAAATAAGTGATTCCTATTGTTAAAAGATATAAAAATTGTGACAAGAACAAAAAGGCATTTTGCCAAACTTTCGTGCTCTACTACTGACATATGTTTGAAATCATTTCATTTAAATATTTTTTTGTAAACGAGGGTTGATCGTACTCCATTTCGGAGCTTTTTGCAACAAAAAGATCTAATTTACACTTAATATTTATAGAAATGATCTGACTTAAGAAGTTAAAATCTTACTTTAAACAATGTAATGTTGAGATATAATGGCATAAATTTCGATTTTTTCACTTGAGAATTGAGAATATTATTCAACAAAAAACTGAATTTTTTTATCAACACCATTACATTTTTTACCTTTATCAAATTATCTTTTTCAGAAGTTTCAAAATCTGCTTTTTGTAAGGTAGACCTTTTTTTATGTTCCTCAGAACACATCCTTAAAGTAATCACATTCTTTCTGCATATTTTCAAAAAAATTAACACCCTCGAATGGATGTGTATTGCAACCAAAATGAACCTGCCCCGCGTTGGTCATGCCAATTTGTACACCTCTCTAATTATCTATCTTCCAACTATCTTTAACTCAACTTATTTATCATTCCCCAAGCTGGGTAACCATTTGTAAGGTTTTTCTGGATTTTCAGATATAATTTGCCCTGCCATGCTTGTAATTTATTTGCTTTTATAATTCATAATTTGGCTAGCCCTGTTTTGCTATTACGATCTTGCATGCGTTCGACCTGTAACATACGTCACCTTACCTGCTGCACGTGGATGTGTGACTCTGTACAGAAGTCACGATTCTTGAAACTTCTGTGGAATTTACTATCAACTGATTTGATGGCAATTTAATGAAATATCAGCGAATTTAAATTCCCACATTGATGAAATGTATCTGAAATTTAGTTGACTGCATTTAATTTTCAACGTATCATGTGTGCGAGTATGTTGAAATTACAAAAAAACAGTAGTGAAGAAATGAACAAATGATAGACGAACTGCTCCTTGAAAGAAATTTAAATTACTGAAACAAACTGCGTATTAAACTCTGGCATACTATTACTATGGATTTTACTCATTATTCGTAATGTTTGTTTCGCATTTTCGGGGTGCTCGGGAATAATTTAGCATTTTATAAAATGTCCAATGTTTTTCTCTATCTGGACATCCTTTCGTCCATCTTTCTGTACATCTGACCTTTCACACGTCCCCGCTTTTGATCGTACAATAATCCGACTTATAGTCAGAATGAAATGCGTTCTCACGCCTTTTTCATAATATGTTTGGACATTCACTGTCCTTATGCTATTGTTCTTCAGTTTCTTTTCTTACATCGGATTAGCATGAAGATATTTTTGTTAAATACAGAAATCTGAGTAAAATAATTTTTTTGCGCGCGTCTTCGGTTGTAGTTGCTACACGTTTAAAAATACAAATTTTAGCAGACGTGAAGTTTATGAAAAAAACGCTTAATGAATTTAAATTGAATGACGTTTTACAAAGTTGTAATGTTTTTTTAAATTTAATGATAATTGAGCTTTGTAATTCTAACGCTCGATGATTGTAACGACAATTCTGGTGAGCCAAATACGTGGGGGGCAATGATTAAATAATTATTAATTAGCGTTGGTTACATTGGACTGCCTAATTGTTATTCTATCATCAACGCGCTTTGTATCTCATACAATATTACTGTTGCCGTTATTGTTATTGTCATGTTATTATCTAGAGTGAACTGGTGTAAACCCAAATTAGTTCCGCCTCCATCCTCTAACCAGTGAACCGTTTAGAGCTGAGCTGACGTAAACATATACGCTGACCCGCGCAACATTTCGTTTTCATATAAACGGCCTGGGAGATTACTTCGTTCAACCGACGTTCCGAGCAAAAAGCAAAACCGCCGCATAAATATTTACCTCAGAAACGTAATTACGTAGGTTAATCTAGCAGCACGCCTCTCGTTATTGAGTGATGCGAAGTGACAAATCGCCTTTAGGGCGGGCACTAGCATCGGTATGCCCTCTAGTCAGTTGATGTTCCTCCTAGCTGGGGAGAGAAAGGGAAGATCAAATTTTCAAGACGCAGCAAGTTTTAGACTTTGCCTTCTAGCAATAAGGGTAGAAATTTTGATAGGTAATCGTATAAAGATATAAGCGCGTCAGATCCAGAAGCATAGTTACAGCGGCAGCCGGGAGCTGCGGATCTACGGGTTCGATTCCCGCTTTGGGCATGGGTTTTCGCGTTAATGTTGTGACATGGAGGGACTTATACCAGCCACCATGCATCACCTTCAATGTAATGTTTGTTCCAAGATCTCTCCATGTTCGAATGGCGAATGAATTTGCGTGATGAGTGTAACTGCCTGCGTGTAGAAAGCGCCGTAATGAACTTACGAGCCGCCACCTTCGAGCTCCCTACTTGTGAGCGGGTGGTTCACAAGGTTATGAACCACACTGTCAGCAGTCAGTTCTCGTCTGCAATCATGCATCAGATTTTATTTGAGGGGGGGGGGCAGTCCAGAAACCGCTGCGAGGGTCGTAAACTCGGCCTTCTTCTCGCATCGAAGTCCCAGAAAGCTGGAGGACGTCCTTATCATCCTACAATTGCTAGTACTTCTTTGAACTGATTACCTGAAGATTTAGCTAATTATTGGAGGGTTTTCTAAAACCCTACTGCAAAAAGAAGACGAGTGCATTCATCAGATGGCTCCCCCCCGCTCAATAGAAGACAGGAAATGTCTCCATTGCTGAAAGAGATTGCAACGTCTTATTAAAAACTGAATATTAAAAACTGATCGCATTATTTCACGTGCACACAGGACTTTTCTATAGACGTGTACTAGAGGTAACAATCATTGAAATCCTTGGTCTAGCAGATGAAAACAATACTGGCATTTACTCAGCGAGCAAATCAATATATTTATTGCAAACTGAAGTTGATACTGTCTGTAAATGTTGTTGAATTATGTTGATGACGTGTTTTGTTGTTGAAATCATGTTCGAGAGAGCTGATTCTCAGAAGGTCCTATAAGCATTTTTTTGACGTCTGTATTATTACTTAATCTAATTTTACAGTGGCATCAGTTTTATATCATTAGAGACCGGGCTTTCAGGCGTTTATTTTATCTAAAATAGACTGACAAAAAGCATTAATTTTTACTAAAATTCGCATGCAGTAAATTGTGAAAAATTGTAATTAAAATGATTCACATTTTTATTATAACTCAAAATTTTACATTAGCACTTACGTGTAACACAACTCTCTTGTCTGTGTAATCTTGATTCCATATGATCACTCGGTGTGGAACTAGTAATTTGCCGGCGATGCTGTCTCTTCGAAATACATTTGAGAATTCCCTTTTCAAACTTGAAAAATAATCAGAGAAAAAGAAATGTTATTTTTTGTTTCTCACACGTGTGTAGAAGGCTATATCATTTGCAAAGAGCTCTGACTTCAAAAGGGATTCGGAGTCTATATTCAAAAGTAGAATAGGATTCCTTGTGAGCGAACAAAGCCTGTCGGCGACAATTAATTAATCAAATATTTTGACTAGTAACATTTTCCTTTTTCGTTTACATTTTTAACATTACCTAGCCTCGAAGCCTCCGCTTTCACAGAAATACTAAGCACGACGTGCCTTTGTGTTTACAGGATTAGAGCTGGTAAGTTTTCAGCTAAATCGAGATCGGTTTCAGGAGAGCAAAATAACGACAAAAAAGGCAAATATATGGCAAAATACCAAAAATAGGCATCAGAAGCTAAAATAGGCAAAAAAGTCTGAATACAAATCTGCTAAAGTACAATTAAGTGATCCCTATTGTTAAATGTCAGAAAATCAAGACAATAATACAAGGTATTTTGCCAAATTTCCGGGCTCTATTTATTATACTTCACTGTTTCTAATAGATTTCAATTTTGACTAAAATAGGGAATAATGTTGAATTAATGATAGGGCAGTGCTGGATAGGGAGGCTAGAATGAAGTAGGAACCCCCAAAAAACGAATTGTTTCCTCCAATCCACATGAATTATTTGAAATTAAAATCGCTGTCTCAGAAGCGAAAGACGTACAGTGACGTGAAGTGTCACCAGTCGCTCCACCTTTCTCTTTAACTTCACCATTCGGTGCTCGTAATTGACCGATGCAGTGCGACACCCAACATCACAAGTTCCCTGACTCAAAACCCCTCTCAAATAGCGTTATGGTACCATTGAAGATAATCTCTTTATGTTTTGCTACAAGAACAAAGTCATAAATGCTGTAATGAAGTTTTTATTCATAAAAACATAGTAATGGAGCGCCTCACAATGACTCGCCAAAGCAGAGGTGTTGATTTGCGAGTGATTAATAACCTGCAAGACAGACTACCCTGTGAAACAATTGCCGTTTTCCGCCTCAGTTTATCTATGTACACTGCTCCGACCTTTTTCCTAGACCAGAGTAAGCTCATTGTTCGGCGTGATTGTTTTCAGAATTTTGTGGGACTTGATTCAAGATTGTGTGTGGTGATCTGCACAAAATCGTCGCGTTGCCGTTACGCGTAATATTGCCTAACTCAAATTCCATTTTCCATCTGGGTAGATTTTAAGAAACGATTATGTGATCTACAAGATCTGCAGGGAATTTAAAATTACGAGTTTCACCAGTAGAGATGCAGCCTCGGTACAAAATTTATATTTGCATTTAATGTCGGAAAGCACACACGAATACAATCCCTACCTCTCACTGAGCTACCCGATGTTTTATGAACTGCGATATAAGCGGGGATGACTTCTGCGCATGCGCACAACCTTCATTCACGCGTGTCTCGCTGCCAATGTAGAGGTCGTTGAGTTCACAGGTATCTCACGCAAACTTTGTTTGAAATAAAATGGTTTTTGACATTTGAAAAGCTGGACGCCGTTATCCAATCGAGAATTTTATTACGACTTAAGTTTTTGTATTGAACCTCAGGATTGAAAACCCAGCTGATCGAACGTCAGAAGTCATTCTATTGATTGATTAGTGATTCCGAGCGCGAAATGGCTAAGGTTATTTTTCCTGTCAGTGTAGTTCATGTGTTTTCCTCGAGAGATGGCAGTAATCATTCCCCGCTGGACGGTGAGATCCGGCGCCGACCTACCGTCAGTAAACGGGATTTTCCCCAACCAGGTATCTCCCACCAGCGTGGCACCGCCCCAGCCGGGACAAACTCTAAGCTCCCGACGGTCTCCTGGCATGTGAGTTAGTAAATGTATAAGAATATTTAAGGAAGAGGAAGGAAAGTCTGCGCGCGGTTCATAGCCCGTTTGTCAGGGTACTGCTCCCGTATATGCCTGGTATTGATCGAAGAAACCACGGAAAACTACCAATCAGAGTTGCCGACTGCTAGAATTCTCTTGTAATCAGCGACTGAAGTCGACCTAGGTAGTCGAAAATACCACCGTCGGGACCTAGGGCCTCCCGGTCAGAGGTGCAGCAGTGACGTTATTTGATGTCTGAACCATCTCTCCCGGTTGAAGTCATTTCATTTAAATCGGGGAATAGTCTACCGCAGGGCGCTTTGGCAGCTTCCAGCTCTTCCCGACGTGTGAGCCGCAATCGGAAGCGTGCTTTCCTCTGCACGCGCGCTTTTTCCCGCGGCTACGCCCTCTGCCGGCGGGAGGGAGCTGCCCGGGAGCGCGACGCGTCACTCTCGCCTTACGTAAGGCTGCGGCAACGCGGGCGAAAGGGCGCGGTGATAGCGGGAGCGGTGACGACAGCGGTAGCTGCCGTGCTTGTGGAAGAGGGGCGGTGCGCGGAAGTAATATTTGCGGAAAATGAATAGTTACGGCAATGAGTGTATATCTAATTAGGATATAATATTGTTAAAGTAGCCTCCGGTTAACCCACATTACGAAGGTTACCCCTGTTAATAAGGTTTACCCACAATATGAAGCTCATGTTAAACGAAGGAATTACTTGAATGCGGTTTTAGACTTAAAAAGGTTTTATGTTCATTCCTTGTAATAAGAATGGAATGCTGCGCAGTTTCAAAAGTAAGGTACTTTTATCTTTCTGTTAGAAGAATTCCTGTGAGAAGCTCCTAATTTAACGGAAAGCACCCAAATCACAATTTCTGAGTGAATGAGATGACTCATTGTTTCAAGCGCCTTAGCAAACATAATAATAATAATAATAATAATAATAATAATAATAATAATAATAATAATAATAATAATAATGAGATGAAGAAGAATTGGATTCGTGTAAAAATAGCCACATATTGGAACACATCTTCCCAAAGTCGAGCTTGTAATTATGCTTTGTCCTGGTTCTTTGCCTGGGTAAATATTGTGAAAATGAAAAAAATGTGTAATTTTTTTAAGTTCAGTAATTACTTTGGTATATGCATGTACATTTACACAACATTAACAGCCAATCATACTACAAACAAATCCGTTTGACTACTTGATCAGCAAAAATACGTTTCTCTTTCAATTTACATTTCATCCCTTCATCCACATATACTATATATTCTGATATTTTTAAGTGTTGATCATCAAACAGAACAACGTTGACACGTTGGATTGTAGGGCACATAATATTAATTAATCAAGTAATTTTTACTTGTATTTAGAGATTCTGCGTTTTCTGGTCACCCTGTACGGAGGGGGAGGATACGGATAAATTGGAACTCCAAATGCAGTTCGTAAAAGTTTCATTTTGTTGATTACGTCTGAAAAATCATAACTCAAGCCCGAAAACTGAGTTTTAAAGATCTAGGACGTACCTTTTCTGATATATGCACGATGATAGAAAGAAGTGTAGCATAACTTGTGGTAGCGAAATGGATTGCTTATCAGCCTACTAACATAACTAAATCCATTTCATAACGATATTTTAAATTTTGCTTGTTTAATCTATTTGATGCATCCCAGAAGGGTAATTGCCCCTCCAGTGGTAGCAACCTTACGAGGATTTGTGATAATGGCGTTTAAAAGATCGATCTTTCCTTACTGCATTAAATACAGAATGAATATGCTGTTCTCTAAATATGAATGGGTATAAACTGTAAATGCGTTAAACAATGGCGTAACCATTACGTGAGATACGATAATTACGCATGGGGATTTTTCTTCATGAAGGAGTATGAAAGTGTCTTTTACACATTTTATTTATTTTGTGTGTTTATTCAAAGCAATCACATACCGCACATTTTGTAGTACATGAGCGCCAGTTGTTCGTATTTTGTTCCCTTGTAATTTTGTGGTTAGACTGCACTGTTTGTTTTATTTCTGAATACATATGGTTGTCTGAGTTCCACAGTTAAAATATTAAACTGCCAATACTCTCTCCCAGATACACTACACATTTTCACGCGATTGCTCATTTTTCTTTGTTTTCGTCACTAAAACTAGATTTCTTTTCAAAGTTGGAAGCTACAACAGACTCCTCAATAATTCATCAGTTCCCGTGGATGAGTAGAGTAAATTTGAGAACCGGTCCCAACACGCCAGCATCGGCGCGGAAGAGAAGTCGATAAATGCGGAGGAGGCGTACGCCGAAGGTGGCGGCGGTGGAAGTGGCGCGAGGGGCGGGGCAGGGCTGCGAGCCAGCGCCGCGCTCGCTTTTGCAACGGTCGCGCCACCCGCCGCCCCCGCGACCATCCGCCGCCGGCGACCAAGGCCGCCTGGAAAGGCACGCGTTATACATCACTGATCACGCGGCCTTGGAGGCGAGCGCGCCGGGTTCGAGGCCCGGTGAGGGCGGGGCCCCTCCAGCGCACACGCGCGCGCCACACGGTGATCCGAAGAAAGAAAAAAAAACTCCAAGGCGCGCGTGGTATTTGCCGTGTTTGCGAGGGTTACCGTAAGAACCGCGACAGCTGATTATTTTTACTTTCTCTTTAGAAAGTTATGCAACTCTGCAAAAAATAAACGTTGAGATTTTGACGGAAATACACATTTTTGGGACCTCTAAAACCGAAAAAGTGATTCTTTTTACATCCTTACGTCCTTTTCTCTGGCAACACATTTGTACCTAAATCGCAAAGAGGATTTTCACCAAAATGGTTATTTCGACAACGATTTCGCTGATCTCCAGGAGCCATGAATTTGAAACGAATTTCTTTCGGGAGTGGGAGGAGGTTCACACGAACCATTTTCGAGATTTTTTCCAAAAATTGCAGTATTTTCATATTGTTTTTAATCTGAAACAATGTAAGTACTCTCATAAAGTCCGATTTTTATTAAAATTCCGGGAATTTCAAAATTTCGATTTTGTTGTGTGACACACCATCACCAGTGATACACCAGTGATTCTGTAATATACCTGTGACACACCTTCAATTGTGAAGTCTTCTTTCTTAATGCAATTGATTTCGATATATTAGATCTTTATATCATTTAATTAATGTACACGTTTTTCAGACAAGTACTTTTTACATAATTTTCAGTCATATCTTTGGTTTTTTGAAGTGATAGCTGAGAAGTGTAATTGACATAGAAGTTCCATCATTATATACTACTGTTTATGAAAATTGCCACAGCAAGAAGGAGACATACTATTACAATGAAATTTATTCCACAGATTTGGAATATCACAATATACAAATTATTAGAATTACAGAACTGCACCTCCATTTTGAACTTGAGAATTTAGTACGCCACGCTGTCATCAGCGCCTCTAGATGTCATGGCATGGATTCAAAGAGAGTCTGTATATCCTGCTGGGTAACACACTACCACGCGGGTGTTATAAGTGACCAGAAAGCATCGACATTAGTTGCAAGAGGACCAGAACGAACAAGTTGCCGACCGATCACATCCCGATCACCGCGACATGTCAGGCGATCGTCAGGGCCAGCGAAGCATTGGTCCCCGTCGTTCTTTGCGGAAAGCTTACACATTCCTCTTCACATGCGGGTGGGCATTGTCCTATTGAATTATGGGTTGTGGAGCTGCTTGGAGGAGGGGCAGTATCGCAGGCTCTAAATCCTCCCTGCTCTATCGCTTGCTGTTCAGATTGCCGTCAATACGTATGAGGCGAGAGCCTACAGACATTGTAGCCAGTGACGCACTAAACCATCACACTTAGCATTTGTTCGTTATGGTACGGAACAATGTAGGCTCGTTGACGCATACTCCGCTATCGCTGTATCAGAAAATGAATCGGGACTCATCTGAAAACACTATATTTTGGGTCTCAGCACACAGGTAGACGCGTTTACATGCCCATTGCTGAGGCGTTGGTGGTTTCTGGTCAACGGAATCCGACGCGGCAGTAAGCGTGCCACCTGTCCAGCCTTCAGCAGACGGCGTCGAACCGTCTATGGAGGCCTCACAACAACAGTCGCAGTGCTCCAGGATCGAGTCAGCACTGAAGACGACGCAGTTCTGTCGGTTACGGCAATGATGGAGGCCATGTCGCGCTTGATCACATTGTGTAGCTCTTCGCCGGGTACGACCCTCCTCTATCTACTGGTTCCACACTTGCATCACTGTCGTAGCAGCGCGTCCCAATCGAGCCGCAATGTCATGTTACGACAAACTCGTTTCCCAGACACCGATCTGTCTGCCCACTCGAACTCATTGACATGCTGACATTGCGCCCCTTGGCATCGACGAGGCATGCCGGCAACTGCAGGTTTCCGCGTCGTTTGACGGCTCTACACCGACTGATTGTGACGTAACGCTGACCTAACCTGTCATAGAAAAGAGGGCTCTGCTACGCCAACGTGCACGCCATCTCAATGTAAATTTAATCACTTCTTATGAATGTACTGTTCTACACATCAACCGATTTTTCAGAGATAGCGATCATTCCTTCTATGTGTTGCAATTTTCAAAAACACCAGTGTATTATGTAACATATACCAATGATACGAGAAAGTATATGCTGTTGAAGCATCACTAGCTTTCTTCTTTATTTTGGACCATACAATAAATTTTCAGAATGGCAAGGTATTTTGTTTGAGTAAATTTTACAGAAGATAATTTTCAAAGTTGGAAGTGTGTGAGTAAAAATGCAAGAGGAACAACGGAATTTGGTTCACAGAAAAGCGCAGCGCAGAGTTTAGATATTATCAGAGTAGAGAAAATAATAAAATATGAATAATTAATTGTTCATATAATGTGTTAATTCCTCTTTGGTAACACGTAAACCATAAGAACATATGCGTACGTACGGCATCTACAATTATTAGGACGGTTGTTCCGAAAAATTCCTCCGATTCTGCTTACGAAATGAAAGGTTCCAAATTCCTTCAGTTTCACTAGGAAAGAATCTTCTCATCTCACGTACTGCAGTGACAGTGGCTTCAGGTGACCGAAAACACGTCTCTCAACAACAAGTTCATCAACCCGGTTTAATCATTAGGACCGTATGTAGCTGCCATGCACCCTCTTAAACGTTCGTGTACATAAGATAATTTTCAAAGTTGGAAGTGTGTAAGTAAAAGATTTTCATGTTACTTTCAGAAGAATAAACAAATTTGTCTTAAACGATTAATGTTTTCCTTTCTCTAAGCATGTGTGGTAGAACTCGTTGGTCCTAAAAATACAAACACAGTGGTAGCCTCTATCGCGTCCTTCAATTGTATATTTTAATATTTTCACGAGGAAAGTAATTGAGCTTGTGTTTGCCACAAACTTTGCTGTAAGCCTAGTATATTTAAGAATATGATATGATTTTACTCGTTATCGTCTTTTGGCAAGATTTGTTTCGTTTTTATTTTTCGACAATTCACGATTAATTAATTCTAATTTGTATTATGGGAGATGTGGAAAAAAACTAGCATTGCGTGGCCACTCCGGCGGTTATTTTTGTGTTAAAAAGTTTTATTTGTGATTCGCAAGTTTATAATAAAAAATAGCGCGAAGGTAATACATTTTAATCATATTACGGCTCGTCTATTTTCAGGCATTGACTAAGTTACAAGACAAAATGTCAATTAAAATACTTGGGACACTGGGATGAATTAAGTTCTAGCTATTCGTGTAAATGCCAGAAAGAGGATACAGTATTTAATAGCGTTTCATAAATGTACTCGTGACTGTATTGAAAACTCATATTATAAATATTTATTATGTTTATCTTGCTGAGGATGCCTCTTGCATTTACTTTTCTTATCAATGAATAAATGAGTACTAGTTCATTGTCATTCCAAAATCTTATTTGGTATGTTTTCAGAAATAATACAATTTGACTAATTGTCTTCTTTTTAACATGTATCATTTCCTTCATTTATCGAACAACTCTCTCTTGTTTGTTTGTTTGTTTGTCTCCGCGGGCAACATACAGAGAATCGAATGAAGAGAGTTTGAACCTGTTTTAGTTGCTTAAAAAACAAAAAGACGCTTTAAGAGAAATTTCGTAGAATCCTGGGGAAGGATCCTCAAAAGGGGATCAATTTTCCACCAGGAGACCGACACGCGTCAAATTTCACTGTAATTGCCTCGATTTGTTAACCGGAAGTAGTCTAACCGTGAGTGACGGAATGACGTACGCGGGTTACTCGATTATTACATAACGATAGCATTATTTCATCACTTGCAGTTAACGGATTCATCTCGTAGAGCGTTTATTATTTGTCAGTAATCGTAATTATGTAATATAATAGTTCAGATTTGACCCTGCAAGTTTTTTCTAGGTGTGCCTTTCAGACTAGTGGACAGCGCGATTGCACTGGGCTTGTTGGGGCCGGCTCGTTACGGTAATGCTCGTTGCGCAGAACAAAGTACCGCGAAAGCTGTTTAACTTGTTTTGTTGGGCGGAATAAAGCCGTAGGTCTAATGGAATTGGCACCGGAAATCTAGTTGAATAAGTTGCGTCTGAGCGGAATTCTGCTGTTAACGGGTGTTTTTCGTCAATAAAGATAGGTGAGCTGTATGCGAACATTATGCTTTTTGCCGGAGAGTAGCCGTGAACAAATGGGCTAGTTTACCTTCACGTTTTACCTGAACGTGCCGTGCAGGAAATGGATCACTAACAAAAAGTTTCACCTAGAGGTACTGTGGAATGGGACTGCCACTAAAAATTGAATTTTATTGACTTGGTTATGCATTCGACTGTGTTCATTAAGCGTAATGAGTGATACACAGTGTTAGCGCTGTTAATGACGTACGCAACATTATTGAGCGGAAGCTGCCTGAGAATACCATGTGGGTAGGTCTGATGAGCTAATGAAATCAAGCTTCCCACCAATTGGATGGAGTGCCATTATTCACTAATTGCGATGGCGAGAATCTCATTCATCATTTGTGTTGCCAGGACTGCCATTTATTTTTCTCGAGGCTATGATGATTTCGGACCAGGGGATAGTTAAATAATGTTCTAGCGAATGCAAAATAAAATTTTAATGAAGATTTCATGCATATCTATTTGGGCAAGTGAAGTGCTCCTTCGGAATCCTCCATTCAAAATGGCAGTACTGAAATGTCCCCCCAGTTTTTCTTGGATTCAAAAACATGTACAAATGTCAATTAATTAGCATTTTCAAAGTGATTATATGAATCGTAAAATGGTTCGCTTCAACCTAACAACCATTGTGGCAACATCACTTAAACACGTAATAAATGTCAGAAACTTATCTAGGACATTTTCTGTTTGATGTTTCGCAGAGATGACTCACGAAGGCAGTGTTTTCTATGTTCTACCCGTTTAAAATATCCTCATTCTCATTCCCGAATAATTTTTGACTTTGCACAGCCTTTGCTTTTGCAGACGTTAACGATTCTCGGGGTGAATTCCAATACTCTTCCTAGTTTAAAAACCGTATCATTGTCTTTCTTCATGGCAATAGAACACATTCACATATTCTCGTATTAATTTGTATTTTATTGCAACTTCATAGTTTATTGATGCCAATAGATGCTTTGGAATGGTTTTGGAAACGAAAAGATAATAGTGCTCTCCAAACACCCCCGGCTGCTATTTCATCCTCTAATTATGCATTATCTTTATCAGTAAGCAGATGGAAAGTATGTAAACAGGAACAGAGTTGAGACAATTCTAAAAGATCCGTGTCGTCCGAATTTTCAACCTAAGAAGTAAAAATAACGAGAGCTTATAATTCGTAACAAGGCTGAAATTTTCTGTCATTACTCCTTTGCAGAGACTGGTAGTACAAGAATTATCGATATGCAAATAGTGTGGGTCAATTATGGATACAAACCCAACCTGCGAGTGCTCTCAGCAAGCAGCTTACGTCTGCTGCTTTTGCATGCCTTTACGGTTCCCCGTCAAACAAGCGCTGTAAACCCAACTGCATTAGTATCGATTCGCTGTACTATGTACGTCACCGCTGTGCCACACCGGACAATGAATTTCCTTGCGCCATGATTTATTCACGAAAATTGTCTTAGTAAGTTAGGCAGTGAGAAGAATGTACAAATGACATTGACGTAGTTAAATTTTACTGTGCGGGAAAGTCATGACCGTCATTTCTCAAATGAAGGACGTAGCTCACCTTAATTATTTTGCTTTGCACGTCAAAAGGGTCGTAGGCCACGTCCCTTTCCAGTGAGTTTCACCACTCGATGGTCTTTTTCGATAACCCGGCGGTATTGAGTGGGAAAGGAACTAACACAATGTGCGGTTTCAAGGAATCCTCATCTCAAGCTCCTGCAGCAGCGGCATTTCGGAAGCAGCTAATTTGGATCGAATGAAGCTACTGCCGACGAGTGAATCCAAACCCAGCCCGCTGCCGTAATCGGGCTTCCCATTGCTTCCCCACTCCGACTGCGGAGTTGGAGAGCAGCCAAAAACGCTCCGTGGTCCGCTCGAAAGCATGCCTTCATTGAAAGGCGCCGAAATGCCCTGCCGCTGTGGACACGGTATGGAAAGCTGCTGACGAAGAGATTGTCTTCACGTTGTTCTAAGGCACGAAGTGAATTGTTTTGTGCTGAGACACTCTGGAAAGCGAATGCTTTCTGAATGTCAATTCTTTTACCAAAGTTTGTTGGATTAAAGGAATGGTTTCAAAGTACGAGACACACTAGTCACATTTATTGAACTATTATAGTCGTAATTCTTTAATGCTTTGTTCATTATGCAACGTGGTATGTTGAAGTGATCTTTCAAGTTACAAAAAATTAATTTCAAACACTTTGATGTCCATTGCATTAAAAATAAAATTGTTACCTTCGATGAACTATGAGGTTATATGTCGGTTGTGCGGTATATTCCGGCGTATGTCTTTGGTATGCTTTTTACCCAGCAAGTGGATTAAACTATCAAAGGAATATGAAATGCAACACTAAGAACGTCGCCATCATTCATTACCGACGTTTTCAATCATATACATATGTGATGATTTGGAAAATATGTTTTAAAATATATTTTGATAGAAGATAATTAGCCTACAATTCCCTCTAAGGAGCACTATTTGTAAAACATTAACTAATCATTAGAGTCGGACACAAAGGCATCTGTTCCCATCGTTATCGGTGACGAGACCGATATGTCCAAGAATGTTCCTACTCTGTTATTATCGATATTATCGGGGTGTGACCGCATTAGCTAGCGAAAAGGCTTCAATGGATAAAGAATGATGGAGGCGTCACCGGATCTCTCGACAATCGTTTATAGGTCAAGCGTTTCTGTTAAACATCTTAAACGCATTATTTATTCCACATTCAATGAAGGCGGTGAATTAACTTCTACAGAATGCTCTGCAACGAAAAATAATTAAATTTCGATTGCACAAGGCCCGTTGCAAACCATTGCACAGTTGTGCAACTAAGCTAGCACGAAAGTGATGCCTATTCTAAAAAAATTGTATTTAAATTTTTTTATTAAAATAATTCAAATTCTGCAGTAAACTGTCTTCTTTGTAATGTAGCGTATGGTGTTTTGCCTACGTGGGGACTCGAACCCAGGACCTGCTCCCGGTCAGAGCCCGTAGTGATCAGTTGATCCCCTGATGACACCTCTCCTGGAAGGCTACTCGGGGGGAGGGGGGGGCTAGGGATTCAACCCCCCGCAGCCGATATCCACAAGTATAGTTTTCACTGATGTACTGTTATAACGGAAGTCATTAATAATTACTTAAATTCGTTACAAATAACTATAAATAATGAAATAAATATATTAAATTCCTCATAAACGAAAAACTACTGATAAAAAATCATCACGTTGCGACGCGTCGACTGGATATTACACCTTTAGCCCCCTCCCCCCAACAGAAAAATCCTGGTTGCGCCACTACGTCTATGGAACGTGTTGTTTTCTTTCCTTGCTAAAATAAAAATCGTGTTTAATTTTAGAGGGGATTAGTGTGGAAGTGCCAGGGCCGAAAGGGGCTCGCGAGCAGGAAGCGCGTCGCCCGGAAGACGCTGCTCCGCGCCGCGCCACGTCGCGTGTGCCGGCCCTCGCGTGCGATGCCCTGTCATCACATGCTGCCGTAATGTGAAGGCAGCGCGGCCTCATGTCGGAGTTGGTAGGCAGCGCTTGCAAATTGCCGTCGCCCCGGGGCGCTAACTGTGCGCGCCGGGGAATCGCGTCGCCATTCAAGGGTAAAAGGCTATGGGAAGATACGCTCTTTTTTTTGTGCAGCGTACTTTGTAAATTGCTGGAGGCAAAACTGTATTTAGAGGTGAATAATGGAATATCTGTCGTAATTTAATACATGTCTAGAAGTTAGAGATTGGCTTGGAGGTGAACATTGAAGTAATTCAGTTGTTTCTTCTATTCTCTTAAGCAACGAATTCATTTTGGCAAAATTGAATTAAATGTAGAGAGATTATTCCTTCCGTGTTAACGATGTTAATTTAATGAAATGAATATTCGTGTTGATTTTACGTTGATTGTATTACTTGAAAACTCTTGTCTTCGTATAGATACTAGTAACAGATATGCATTCTTAGAAATCCAGATTATGAATACACCAGTATTTTATCGCTGTTTCAATTTTATTTATCTAGAGTTGTAGTTATTGAGCTGTACTGCTCAATAACTAGGAATTCAACGTAAGAATTGAAAACTAGAATTCCTACAACAGAACATTCTTTTTTGCTTTATTTACAACTTTTGCAATTTTTAAAAATACAAAGAGTTCAACGAATACCGAAACACCGCCATTTTTAGAAAAGTACTTTGTTTTATTGTAGAAAAAATTAAGACAAAATAGAAATCTTTTTAGACTAGTTTTTAATTTATTTTACTTCTAGCAAAAATTATGTAAAAACGACTCTTGTTTTTGAAAAATGGTACATGATTATTCTTATTTAAAGATGTAATGTTGTTATACACTGATTATTATTTGCAATTTTCGAAAATATAGAATCCATCGAAACTGGAACATTGCCATTTTTATAAGCGTGCTCTGCTCTATTTCAGGAAAAAAATAATGCAAAAATTTGAAGCCGTTCTTGAACTTTTTTCTAAAAATTGCCTTTATTTCACGCCAAATTTCGCAAAAACGTCTCATGTGTTCGAAAATCTGTTCATTATTATATAAAGATATGTCTTTGAAGAAAAGATTTTAAGGAGGAAAAATGCCTATCTTCAATCTAGTAGTTGTAGGAAGCCATGGAAAACATTTGAAACTTTTATATTTAAAATTTGAGTTCAATGAAAATGAGGCCTGCGAAAGTTTTAAGCGTCCTTTACTCTATCTCAAGAAAAAAATAACCGTAAAATTTTGGAGCCATTTTTGAGAAAAAATTGAAAATGTTGAGGCTTGATGTAAAATACCTTCAAAAGTCAAAATGTCAGTTTCAAATTCTCAGAATTTCGATTTTGGGCACATCTATTGGAAATATCAATTCTCAAAACAATTGTCTAAACAGTTCTAGTGCCGGCGTTGCCTGCGGACTGACAGATGGGCAGACGCGCGGAGAGACGAACGGATGGACTGGACGGACTGACAATCAGAAGTTTCGCCGTCAACAAGAATATCGGTATAAAGGGCTCACAAGACATTGATTCTGACTACACAATGTTTTAGAGGAAGTAATTTACTTCAAATAGAAACAAGATTTATCCGCTTTTCCGATTTCAGAGTGGTACTCATGATTTTTTGACGAACAATTGCCGCTTTCCGATACAGAATTTCAATATATTCTCTTTACTACGTTCGTATGTTGCAGGCAACAAAGTGAAAATAATTTAATAATTACATTGTAACGGTTTTATTTGCCTAATATTCAGACCCTGGAGACATCACTGTTGACATACTTCCGACTGGAATTGAATTATTTTAGGAATTATTTTAGTTATAGTATGTGGACTCCCAACATCATTTTTTGACAAGTCCTATTTTTCGACTAGTTGATTAGGTCGTTTCCTGAATGAGCCGATAAAAGGTGTGATTAGGTTGCAAAATCGTTGGATTTAATTTTCTTCGGGTACTTAGCGAGGGTATTGTAAGTGCCACAAGTCTGACAAGGCACTATAGAAGATTTTCAATTCTTTTAAGATTTAAGATTCACAGTTAAACCCTTCACGCAGGTTTAACCTGAGAACGTTTTGAAAGCTAGTGTGCTTATATGAATATCACTTGGGCCGAGTGCATTGTTAATATCGCTTTCAAGATAGCACTGTGCAACAATATAAAGTCCACTTAATGGTAATTGAGAAAGCAATGAAGAAACGCGGACTGTATGTGCTTCACCAGTGAACTTCAGTTAACAACTTCTGGGTATTTTGTTGTCCATTGTGATGTGGAAATTCATTTTCAGGAACAGTTCTTTGGAAACTTTGTGCGTTGTTCGTCATTTTTTTCGTTGTAGAGTTGTCGAGTCGCATGCACATTTTCAAGCACACTTGAAATATATCGACGAATTATATTTTTGAGAATACTACAGCACTAATAAACATTTCGATTCTTTGGGCGTGTAAATCAAAGATAATTCGCTTTCGCGTACATTTTCTGGTCGCGAATGAGAGGTAAGGAGCGAAGGGGGCTGCACGGCCCGCGGCTGAGCGCTGCCGACAGAGGTCGCTGCAAGCGTCCCGAAATAGCGAACCCTCTCCACCACGATGACATTCGCAGCGTCCTCCCTCGCGAGGCCTTCCGGATATGACGCGGTTGCAACCATCGATTGTGCTTAATTGGTAATGAGAATTGACCGCTGCCGATGGGGCGGCGTCGGCGGCTTCTGCGGGCTGCGGCCGCGGGACTCGCGCAGCAGGATTCGCCAACAACGCGCGCCTCCCCCTACCCCTCCCGCGGTGGGCGGTAATATTCATTTCCTCCGTGTGAGCAGATGTGCTTCATAGTTTGGAAGGGCGCTGGAGTTGGCGCGGCGTTGGCTGTGGTCTTTGTTAATTGGATTATGAGCGGAGTGCAACAAAGTGTTTCTGAGCTTTGTGAAATATGGATGTTCGCAAGTGGGTCGTCCTCTGCGCGGTCGTCCCTAAAAGCAATGTTACATGAGAAGGTGAAGCGCCAAGAGACGCGGGGCTCTCGGTTTCACAGAAGCCTGGTCCGTCTCATTGGGTGAAATGCGAAATTTGTCACTTGAGATTCGCCCCTTTTGTACTACTCTGTTATTCACAACTCTTTAATGAAGCATTTTGCTGCGAATACTAGCTATTTTGCATTCCTGAATTAATTTTTATATTTGTGTAGTATTAAGTGTTAATACTGTAATTCTTGTTCCCCGAGTGAGTGCCATGATTGCATCGACGCTAATATTTGCAAGTAATTATAAATTCGCTGAATATGTGGTGTGGTCTCACTGAAGATCTCTTTTGTGACATGCATGTTACAGACATTAATGTAGATAAGGATGACATGGCATGTTACAGACAGTAATGTAGATAATGAGCAGGACGGGTTCTCGGGATGAAATTCAACAATCAAATGCGGATGAGTAAATTTTAGGAGAAAGAACTCTGTCATATGGTTTTATATGAGATTATAAAGGGGATGCCCTGTTAAATGATAGAATGTGAATAGAAATGTATCATGTGAAGCCATGATCGGTATTTCAGGAGAATTAACATTAGTGATTTGATCTGGCAAACTCTGTTTCAGAGTTTTCTGAGGAGGTATAAAAGTTCACTGTATGAATTCCGCACGTTATATTATGATTTCGGCTTTCGAATAAGACAAGTGCGTCTAGGTATCGCAAAATGAAAAGGCTTTGTATTATTAATTTCGATTCTGCATTTCTGAAGATGAATTTGTACGCTCAATATTTATTATTATTATTATTATTATTATTATTATTATTATTATTATTTTCGAATTGCAAAATTAAAGTTTGTAATGGTGAGAAGTACTAACTGAACACACGCACTTAATGTGTACAAAAGGAAGAATTATATAAACGTTTCATCAGAAATATATATGCTTATGGGAAAATCGAAAACACTAAAGTAGTTACATATCGTTCAATACCAATTCTCCAAAACTAATTAAATGAGGGAGATTACACATTCTTGACAATAGGGTATTTAAATTTCAGTTTCAAAAACATGTTTAACTCTCTGTTTATAGTGAAAAGTGAAATTCACTGTCAACCCAGAGTTAAACGTTTTTAAAAAAATGTAATTGAAATGCTTTATATATACCAAGATTTGTAGTTGGCTATTGTAGGATATTCTGCTATCTACCTTACCTTAAAAAGGTGATGCCTAACTATTTATAATCACTGGATTTTTGGGTAAAGAAACACAAGGAGATATTTAAAAAAATGCCTTTGTGTAACGGCATATCCCAACCGACCTCGCATTTTCAGTTAGAAGTATGACAATAAACCTGTCAATGACCTGCCAAATACCTGTCATATGCTGAAATGTCAAATGAGTTGGGAAATGGCAAAACTCTGAAATTCCACTTTCAAACATTAGTCTGGAGTGTATGTGAACATGAACGAAAACAGAAAACGTCATTTTTCTTATAACGAATTTCGGTTGGGCTCTGCCGTTGTTATTCTATCACCTCCATTTTAAAAGTAAGATTTTCTGAAACCAAAAAGAGATTTTTTCTTTAAATTTTTGGAACTAAATATACTAAATAACATGACATCGACGCCAGTTTGATGTATTATTTGCTGCAAAATATCGCTCTCTGGGTTAGCTCAGTCGACGGCGGCGACAACCGCATTACAAGGAGTCGAGTGTTATCGAATCGAATCTTAGTCATGGGTATTTTAGCCTTGTGATCATACGTCATAATACCACTCACGTTTCCATCAATTAATTCATAATTGTTCAGAAATGCTAAGTACCAGGTGTTTGCTCCTTCCTTGCATATGTTTCCTCAGATAACTGGTACTGCATGGTACGCCCAGTGGTCGGTGGGTGGAGTAGGTGCGTCGAAGGGGAAACCCCACGAGCAGCAAGGCGGGGCGGGGCTGAACCGGGCTTGGAGAGAGGTTGGGGCAGGGTGTGTCGGCGCGTGGCGAGGCTTGGTGGGACGCGACAGGGCGGGGAGTTCCGGGCGGAACAGAGCGTGCCGTGGCGGGGTGGAGATAGGTTTGTCTGGACGGAACGGTGTGGAGAGGGGCTCGACGGGGCTAGATGAGGGTGGCCGGGGCAGAGAGCGGCTTAAAGGGACGGGACGAACAGGTTCGGGGCAGGGAGGAGTTGAGCGTGGCGGGGTTAAACGGGAAGGAGAGGAAGTCAGCGCAGTGTGTCGGGGGGGGCGGACTTGGCGAGGCCGAGGGCTGTGGCGGGGGAGGGCATGGCGGGGCGGGTGGGGGGAGCGTGGTTTGACGGGATGGGAGGAGAGGCGCGGGGCGGAGTGGAGCGTGGTTTGGCGGGGCGGAACGGGGGTCAGGGGAGTGTGGCGGGGCGGGGCGGAGCAGAACGTGACTTGCGGGGGTGGAGTGGGGGAGGAGCGTGGCTTGATGGGTCGTGGCCGTGGCGCGGCGACAGCAGCCAGCGCTGTGGCTGCGGAGCGCATTCCGCGCGGGTGCCCGCCGCGCTCTGTATTCCGCGGCGCGCCTGCGTTCGCGCTTTGACGTAAAGGCGAGCGGGCGGCGCGCCCAGGCGAAGACGACGCTGTCGCGCCGCGCCGCTTGCGAGATGCGCCGCCGCCCGATGGGCTGCCAACGCCGCTGCCGGCGCTGGATAAAGCCAGGGAGTTCGGCGTTGACGCGCGGGAGCTAGCGGCGCTCCTCGCCCCTTCGCCACCGCCTTATTGTGAGATCTTCCCGTCCCAGGATGTGCCTTTTCATGAAGATGGGAGCATTTTGCGTCTGATTGGAGCATTTTGCGAGTTTAAAATTAATTCAAAATTATTGCGCCAAGCTACATTTTAAAAAATTTATCTGACAATCATTTTCATCTGCATAGATGAATTGATAAATGATTGCATTCTGAACGAATCAATTGATTGCACAATGACGCGCAAATATGGATTTTTGACTCGAATCTATTCTCGTGATAGAGCAAGTGTGGTAAATGGTAAAACTGCAAGCTTATTGAAGAAAGTTTATTTTTCTTATAAATTTATCGTTGAATGTTAATCGTTTATCATGTCATATGCATAAATCAATGTTTATTGTACTGACACAGGAAGTTCAGAGTAAATTTGACACAGGCTCATGAACTCTTCTTTGACTGCGTCAGAATTAGTCATTATCTGCCAAACATCAATGAACGATGTCTTGCCTTTCAATCGTGAGCAGGTATTACAGGGTATTACAGGTTAACTTCAGTGTATGAGATTTTTTACTGTATGTTCATTGCCCATATGTGATCATCTCTGACCCGTCTACGGACTTCCGGTCTACATTCTTTACAAAGTTGTAACATTTATGATCCATCCTATAAATGTGAAATGCTGCCTTCTTGGCGGTAAAGCAGCTTCCTGGTTGACAGTAAAGGACGTCGCCGGACCCGCTCAGGACATTCTTATTATGGCACATCTTAAAATTCAAATTCATACCGCATTTCACATTAAACTGCCACATCATTCATTATAAATGTTCAGTGGGGATTAGTGATGTTCAGAGATTGGTGGATGTGAATCAGGAGGTTCTCGAGTGTATCGTGATTAATAGTTTAGTAGCAGGAATGGGTGGATGCGGAAGGGGGTCGCTCAAGACCGTGAATGTATAAAGCGACCTTAAATAAACCAAAATAAACGTGAAATTGTTTTGACAGCATTTAGTCATTCATGGGGCATATCATTCTTAAATGTGGAATTTCAAAGGTCTATTTTATTTCCAAGACCCAAACGCGTCTTTGTCATGGGATAATCTCATTTTTCGTTTGCTTCTGTTAGCTCTCAGCCTCTGCGTCGTATTCCTTTCTTGTGGCCTCGGTTTGTGTACTTTTGTATGAATACGGGGAACCGGCGAAAGGCTTTTAAATTCACTCTGTTTGAGTATACAATGTAGGATCTTTTGAGATGATTCACTTTTGTTGATTTCTGAGAATGGCCGTTGATTTTTCTATACTTTTCTTGCCTCTAGAGGATTTTTTAAATATTATTCAAATACATACAGAAAAATCGAAACGAAAGTATCATCTTGTTAATTTTATAATAATTTTCTTAATTTGTTTTAGTTTCTACATAAATTCTCATAAAGGCACTGTCGTAGATCAATAATTCCAATAAATGTTTTTCAATTGTTGGTATAAATACATACTTTTTTGCACTCGTAAAGTTGTGAATACTAGTATCATGGGGGCTTTATAATTATTTTCAAAGTTAACGTCCTCTTTTAGTCAATTTATAATAATGTTAAGCAAACTATTGGCATTGGCAACTCAGTTATAGAATTATTTCGTACTCACCGAGATATTTATGGTCAAACTGCATTGAATGCGATAGCAGGGTAAATTTGGTTTACCAGTTCCTTTTGAACTTACATTTCCAATCAGCAGTAGAGTCACACAATGCAGAGCTTGCTAGTGCAAGGCCACCAGAGTTCGCCCACGCCTTGTTGCAGACCGTGCTTATTACATGATTTTCTTCCCAACTGCGAACGCAATTGTACCATGTTGCGGCACGCGAAACTCAACCCATCTCGCTGAGTGTTTTTGCTCCAAAGCTTGCGGAGGGCTGTGACGTCCAACCGGGGAGGCTACGAAGTTGCTAATTATAATGACACATAATCTTTCATGATATTTATTGTTGTACTTCGTACAGAAATTGAGAGTGTTATTATGTAAATAATACTTTTAAAAAAAATCAAGAGAAGCGCTCATGTAGTATTGAGACTGGCAACTTTTCTTAAACTGTAAAAATGTTATCATCATTCTACCGGTATCAGTTTTAATAGATTCTCATACTATCCACCGCTCAGTTCCGGAAACCTTGTCGCTCCCTGACCACGCGACGACATCGACGGGTCCCCTTCGCCATCTTCCCTCGACGTCCTCGGCATGCCGCCGCTCCCTGCGGCCTCCATCCAGCGCTCGCCGCCTCCTAATGCTTTTCCGCACATCCTTCCGCTCCCCGCCCCCGCCCCCTCCGCTCCGCTCCGCATCGCCGCCGCCGCCGCCGGCGACGACGACCGATGTGAGCTGGGCGAGTGGGACCCCGTGGCCCCGAAACGCTCGATGAAGTATCGATTCCCTATATCGCGGAAACGGTCGGGGGCGGGGGTGGGGAGCGACCATTGTACAGATAAGCTGAAGAGTCTTCGTAAATTGCTTCCAAGGCGAAATTTCGTGAAGGGTGGGAGCTGCGGTGGCGGAGGCGGAGGCGGTGACGGCGCGCGTGCGGTGGCGGTTCACACTTGAGCTGAGCTGCGCCGTTCCCTGATCATTCCAAGGCCTCCCCCTTTCTCTCGAGCGGCCGCGCTGCTGGCAGGCGGCCGCCCCCGCGGTTACCGCCGCGAGCACGCCCTCGTCTCCTCCTCTTCCTCCTCCGTCGCCACACCGTCACCCTCCAGCTCCGCGCAGTGTTTCAAAAGGAGAGCAGATGCCCGCATAGCACTCTTAATGTGTTTTGGAAGCAAACATTCAGGCGCCAAAACGTTTACTTAGTTGATGAGTGTAAATAAAAATTAAAACACTATGAAAATAATATTTGCATTTGTATCATTTGTTTTCACCACGTTTAGTGTTTTTAGTCGCATTAAGTGATGTCCGAACGCCATTCGTGGTAATATTACCCACATTCGCACACCATGGGCGCACTCGTAAATTTTCCCACTTGCGAAACGTTTGATTTTTGTTTAAGTACTAGAACTAAAAAAAAATTAAAAAACGGTTCCTTACTGAAGCGCCATTCCTGCGCATACTGAGAAATATCTTTGGAATGCGCAAGTTTTTTCGATTTCTTGGGTTAGTGCTCGCTATTGCAGGAAGTATCAGTAATGACGGGATGGGTTATATCAGGACGCCATGGCCCGACAGTCCGGATTATGGGAGGTGATGCGACATTAGCCTGGAAGTGAGACGAAAAACACGGAAACTAATGGACTAACTTCTAAGTCGATTCCGGTAGAAGAAGGAACTCATTGACGTAATCAAGCATCAAATGCTGAGATGGTCCCTTATTTTGCTTCCGGACATCAATGTAACTTCAAGTTAACTTCTCCCCAAAGCATGTCACACACAGCTTTTAACTGTTTTTGACGTAAATAAATAAATAAATAAATAAAATGGTTTTCTGGCACTTGGCGAGATCGAACTCCAATCTCATCGACTTGATGGCTTTACGCTCGTCAATTTCGGATTGGTGTGACACGCACGTTGAAGACCTCTTTTTTTACCGAAGGGCTTGTTCTTTGGCCCATTTCAAAACAGTGGCCGCCTGACTGCAATCGACAGGCTCGATGGCCCACACCTTTCCATTGACCTTGGAGTATTTGGAAGGGCATTGAGGTAACAGGTCTTACCTTCATTTTTCTTCGCCGTGGCGCGCCTTGAACCCCGTTTTGGGCCGAGTACGGCGCCGCGCCGCCCTAGTGCGCCGTTCCGCGCCGCGCTGAGGCGGTTCTCGAGGCGCGTCTTTCCCCGGCATCGCTCCCCCGCGAGCGCAACCGCTTTATTATTTACAAAGTGCGCTCATGCGTCCCCCGGCGGGGAGTCGTGAAAGGAGCCGTAAACGAGGAGCAAATGGCGGGTGTCGGGCGACGGCACCGCCCCGCAGTAAAGGGACCTAAGTAAGACGTCAAGGCTACCAAACGGTCTTCCTGATAGAGGGGTTCAAGTCAATACCACGAAGGGCAATCGGGATCGGATGGCCTCATATCACGCCGTAATCTTGTCAAATGCTGAACAGCGGCCAATCTTCAATTCAAGTAGAAGGCATGCTGTGATGTCATTTGACCTAGAGAGTGACAGCTTGTAAGTCCAATAAGAAATGAGGCAATATCAGCAAAATCCATTCCACTTCTAAAAAACTCTGTGAAATAGATTGAAAAGATGAAGTTTAACATTGATATTACCCCGGATGCATAGCTTCTTTCTACATCGGCAGATTCTAAAATATGAGTTTAAAGTGTTTATGGGTAGGACTGACTGTAAGCGGACGACGGAATGTACGACGAAGCCAGTAAGCAACGCATGGCTACGGTTTTAATTTGTATTGTAAATATCCTATAGGCATTGAAACAATGAAACTATCTCTTAGATGCAGAGATGTTCTAATAATAAAACTCGTAAACAATGAAATACTAACTTCTTACCTTAACAGTTTTTTTTTAACTACACTGTGGTTCATAGTTGCCTTGCCCCCGTACACACAAACATACACACACTTGGTATGTGATTGTTAAAAATACTGACTACAGCACAACCATTCATACATGCAGGAAGTAGGGGCCAATGATGAGAACAAAATATTGCACGCGGTTCGTGACCCGTTTGTTAAGGTACAGGTTCGGCATTCGCCTGGAATTGATCGAAGAAAAAACACAGAAAACTACCGACCAGCGCAGCTGGTCACTAAAATTGACGTCCACACATAGGCTGGATTCGACTTAGCAATAGACCCAGTATCGAAAATTCTCCATCAGGGCTCAAACCCCAGGACCTCTCGCTTAAAGACAAAGCAGTGACAGCTGTCGCCCTCGGAAAGGACTCCGTTTTGAATTAACTGTGTGCAACGGCGTTTGGTTGTCGAACCCCTTACATGGAAGAAATAAGCGATTTTACATGTACCTCTGTGTTTTTCTGTTTGCTACAAAGTATTGTCAGTGCTGAGGTGTCCAATGCCCGTACTTTACACGGTTAGCTTTTCTGTCATCCGATAACGCTTGCAAGCGCGCTTTAATAGTGCGCGCTCGGGTATCCGCCTCCACTCTCGCTAACGGGGCGTACGATGGTGGCACGCGATTTTCCAACCGAAACTTCATTGGGCCCCCCCTCTCTCTGCTTTACGAGCGAGCGATGCGCAATCGGCCAGACAAGGCGGCGGAGATGCCATCGCGTCGTACATTTTCGCGAAAAGCTCCAGAAAAGCGCGCTCTTCCTGCCGGCGCCCGTATCGCCGCGCGACGCCCATTAAACGACCTTATTCCGGGCCATTTCCTGCTCCTCGCCGCCTCCGCTCAACTCTTCTCTCTTGGGCGCTTGCATTCCTCTCTCCGACACATCCGCTCCCCTGACCTCTCCTTATCTTCCGCGGCCTGAGCCTTTCTTTCCCGATTTCAGTCTCTCTTCTTCAGTGGCACCTTGCCTCCCCCCGCATCTCCCTCTCCCTCGACTCCACGCTCTCTGCCCCTATTGTCTCCCTCGTCCCTACTTTCTCTCTCTCTTCCGTCTCTACCCTTTCTACCTCTCGTCTCTACTCTCTCTCCCTCCCTCCGTCTCCATTCTCTCTCGATGTAACAACGGATTGCAACCGATTTATTAGCGACAAGATCAGATGTGAAAGGTGTGGAGTTCTCATCCCTACACATGAAAATCGTAAATTACGATCTAACTCCTCCTACACCTCTGCTTCGTTTTAAATTAACTGAGATTTTATCAGAGATCTGTTCGGTTGCTTTGGGGTGTTTTAAAGGAATTAACGCGCATCGCGATGCTAACAACGTCGCTTTTAGTCCCAAACGCGCCGCTTTAAGGAAATTAATTTAACATGCCTTCACCGCCTGGTATAACCGTATTATTTATCACGGCTATTCCGTATTATATTCAGGGTTTGACTGGTTAACCTTAACACTCCTTAAGTGTTTCTTGCTTCATATAATAGACAGTAACATTCTTGAGGGTTCCTGGCTGGGCAATGATCCGAAAACATCCGAAACGCAAGATATTTGAAAGATAAAAGCAAGATGATTTAATCCAAGAGCAAAATTTATACGTAACCCATTACATTCATTCTCCTTCATCCGCACCGGGTGTAATCGGATATCCGGTTCTAAACCTGTTCCAAAGTGAGATTGTGTTATGCTACTTCAATACTAGTATATATACAGGTGAGAACAATATTATTGTTAAATTCTCAGAGAAGAGTACGTAGATCCAAGTGGCTTAGATGGGAACTACTGTAGCTTGTCAGTTCGATTGCCTTATGAAGCATGAATACTCCGATGTTGCTGAGTCAAATATAATGACATCTCTTGTGCTGTTCCTTGATACTCTTACGTACCACCATATTAAGAAGCACTTATTATTGTAGTCTCTCATACACGATTCCATGTGCACTACATCATATCAAATGCACAAACTGTAGTTAACGTGTAGATAACTGTCACGTAGCCGCAACGCCGGTATTAAGCGAGAAACTTGGCTGAGGCGGCCCGCAGAGGGGCGGCGGCAGGGTCATGAATTTCCGAGCGGCTACTCGCCTGCCAGCGGCGTAGACACCTCCCTCGCCCGCGCTCCTTTCCCACTCTGCTCCTCCCAGCGCCGCGCCCGCCCGGGGCCCCGGCCCCCGCGCCCCCGCGCGGCGCGCCGCCCCGCGCCCCCCGCGCCGCGCCGGCCCGGCCCCCCCCCGCCCGCGCCCCGCCCGCGCGCCGCCCGCCCCCCGGCGCCCGCCCCGCCCGCCGCCGCGCCGCCGCGCCGCCGCCGGCCCCCGGCCGCGCCCGCCCGCCGGCCGGCGCGCCCCGCGCCCCGCCGCGCGCCGCCGGCGGCCGCCCGCCGCGCGGCCCCCGCCGCCGCCCCCCCGGCGCCGCCGCCCGCCCGGCCGCCCCGCGCGCCCGCCAGCCCCGCGCGGCCCGCCCCGGCCCGGGCCCGCCGTGCGCCGCCGCGCCGCCGCGCCCCGCCCCCGGCCGGCGCCGCCCCCCCCGGCGGCCGCCCAGCGCCGCCCGCGGCGCACTTCCTGCGCCCCCGCCCGCTTCGCTCAATCCCTGCTCAACCCGCCCGCCCCGCCCCGCCTACCATCCCACCTCACCCAGCGCCGCCCCATCACATCACATCACGTCACGGCCTGACTTGCCCCGCCCATCTCCGCTCGCCACCCACGCGCCCCGCGGCCGCTGCGAGGCGCCTGCACCTGACGCTCTCATTCCGACGGCTCTGCCCAGCGCCGGCTCCGGGCACATGCCAGCATTCGCAATCTCAAGTTCGTCAACTTGTCGCTGGGATTGGTTTCTGGGATTTCCCAGCTCGGCAGGTATATGAGGAATTAGAATTCTCGGAGTGCTTTTGATATTAGATCATTATAATTATTTTTCATGTGTAATAAAGGAAAGTTTTTAACACAACCAGTTGATAAGAAAAATGTAAATATTTTAAAATGTCCTTTATCAAAGGCAAATATAGAGTAACAGTGAATTGAACCAACTGGTTAAAGAGAATGAAACCCTATTTAAAAATGGAAAAAGGAGTGTGTATGTTTAACGCAATAACTCGTATTTTAAATATTTGACGTCCTCTCCCTCTTTCTGTCGCTCCGTATCTCTTTATTTAATGTAAAGTTCTAACATTTTTGGAAGATTCATTTGAAATGTAAATTCCTCCAACATGATACAAATATAATTTACGTATCACAGAATAATTAATCAGAAATAATATATTTTAAATAGGAATCAATGTTTAATTCAATCACGGTTTGATTTCTACACCCAGTGCGGCACTAACGCATTCCAAAATTTAAATCGGGATATTTACGCAGTGATGCGAAAAACTATACTATGTGTAACATTTGGCAGCGAACTAGAAAAGTTTATACTTAACGAAAGCTAGTATTAAATCTGACAGCGGTTATAACCCTCTGTCATCAATGACACCATCGTCGTTTCTGCTTTTGCTGCGCGTCCCACTCCACTGCGGTGGCTGGCCGCCCCTGCTGCCGGCGCCGCCCCGCCCCTCCGTCGGCCCCGCCGCCGGGGCTTACGTGGTGCGATGGCGCGTTGGAAACAGGGGCGACCCGCCGCGGGAAGCCACTGGCGCGCGAGCGGGTCAGGGTCGCGAGGGGCCGCGCTGGATTCGCCCTCGCGCGCACCCACGGCGGCGCCTCTTCGCTATTCCGCTGACTTTTTTTTTTTTTGGTCGCAAACAACTTGCGTCGCGAGCTCAGCATTGCTGGAACTCCGCGCATACGACGCTCTCTGTAAACTTTGCTGGCCCTTGAAACTTTGATCTTGCTTCATCGTCTAATTGCGAGCTGGGAAACATGGTAGTTTGGCTTCAGACAGTTTTTTTTAGACATCGTTCGTGGTTGTCTCTTTTCTTTGTAATGTTTATTTACTAAAATTTCACTCATGGTGAAAATTCGATGAGCATTATTTACTCTTACATGTTTATTATTGAGTACGCGCTGGGATAAATTCGGATTGTGAGTGTTGCTCACATCTCAATTACAATTCATCAAGTCATTTTGGATAACAACTATTACTGTCGTTTACGGGTCATCCTTGGCGATAAGCGTAATCATCGTTCTCTTCACAGTAATTTACTTATCTCGTCTGTGCATAGAAGAGAACGTTGCTTGGAAAATATATGTTACTAAAATTATAAGTCAGTTTTACATATCTTAAGAAATTAGGTTTACACTTATAGCACTTTCGCTGCAGTATAATGTAGAGAAAATTTCATCAGTTATAATAAGTAGTATTGGATGAGTTATGTCAGTAGCATCCTCACACTACCGTATTCTGCCCAGTTCTTCCCAGTCTCCAGACATACGTGTCTCGGTCGCCCACCAAAAACCTCGTGAATATGTTCAATATTGATTTTGGCATTGTCTTAATGTGGCTGTAGAACTCGGTGAAACGCGTTGTGAGGTATTTTCCAGCCTCGTAGTGGTAGCGTTACAATGATTTTCGCCGCAAAAAAGATAATTATCACGATATTCATTTATGGCGATGAAGCGCCGCATTTCTGCAGTGTCTCGCACACAACCCGAAAAATCATTGTTAGTAACACTTTGGGTAAAAACAATATGTGAAGGTTTCCCATTTGACCTGCATTTCGACTGCAAAGTGCTGCATAAATCGCATACGAAGTTCACTCCAATATTGTTACTGAAAAGTTTTGTGCACTTTTCAAGACGCAATTGCGTGGAAATTATGACAAATATACGCGTAATGGTAGACATGTTTTCGACTTCATTTGATGTGATCCTTAATTTACTACTTGGTTTTACGAACGTAAAAGGATGCCTGTAAAAGAGGATGAGACAGCCATCTCTGGCGCTACATAGGCATCCTTTAGACGTTCTGTAGTGTTGGAACTTTTACATAATTTGTGTGGAATAATACGAGTTGTCTGCACGTCAATCCAAATATATTGATGAACTGCTTGATTTCACAATTCGAAGGTAGCTACTGTGGATCACTTTAAAAGACAAATCTGATCGAAAAAGACACTTATTACGAAATGATATCAAAAACATTTATATCCTGTTTCTGCTAACTATCGTAAAAATGTAGGCTACAATGGAACTGGCAGACTTTTTAAAAATGTTTATCCTTTCATTACCGAAATCAAGGGACAATTGTGAAATCTAAATCCAATATCTAAATTAGCATATGCTTACTGATAGCGTAGTTCTAAGCAATAAAAAAGACATGGTAAAACGACTTGTGTGTGTAATTGTCTCATAAACATCCCCATTACAGTGATGCAAGAAAGGTCATTTTCAGAAGTTCAAATGCGATTCTCCTTGTTAGCAAAGAAAACTGAATAGAATGAAGAATTAAATAAAAAAACTCGAAATTGATAGACGTTTGAGTTTCCGAAACTGCAGGGTTTCTTTAAAGGTATGCATAGAACCTCTCTTGTCTACAGCAGCTCAACGAGTCTCCCGTGTTTCGGTGACCTAGAATTTCCGACAAAATTGAAAAATTACACAAAATACTGTCGGCAGGAAATCACTCGTCTGATGCCAAATGGAAAATTTATTATTTGTTTCTAATATAAACATGCTGTTTTTTCTTACACCTGAAATACTCATCCTGTAAACTCTGGAAATAAAAGAACAAGTTTCTTTGATTAATAAAAAAATTTCAAAAACCTTGAACTTAAGTAGCTACCGGATTCTATTGTAAAAGCAATCAATCATTCACTGTCGAGCACAAAATACAAGGTCACGCTAGTGAAGCTATGATATTGAAAAGGCGGAAGTAGAAGAGAAATATGTATTGAGATATGTCAGTGAATACCTTAAGAGAGCATGTCATTTCGAAATGTTGAATATATCTCATTCATTCACCATTTCATTACAATTAAATATTTTTGATATGTTCTTTGACTGATATATTCCAGTACGTTTTCGAAAAAAATCACCACTCTACGATGAAATCGCATGTTCACGAAGGCCTTAAGAAACAGTTCTTTTCAACCATTCCTCAATGTTCACTCAGTTACATTTCCTGCATACATTACATTATATGTGTGTATCTTTATTTTTATCGCTAATTTCCTAAACCCTGAGGAATTCCAGCATCACCTCCACGTGATTTGCCAATTAAATACAGCCATCATTTGCTGGTTACAAAAAACTTAACTGCCCCCTTCTCCTTCCCACACCCGCACGCTCCGCCCCCGCGCCGGAGCGCAGCGCGTGGCGCCGTCTTCGCCCTCGCCGCCGCCGCCGCCGCCGCTGCGCTCGCGCGCGCCACGGGCCGCGTAATTAGCGACATAACGAGATCCGAGCCGAGTCAACAAACCGGAGGCCGACGCTGCTATTATACGGCGACGCAAAACTGTTTATCTCGGCGTAACGACGCGCGCGCCGCCGCCGCCGCCGCCGCCGCCACCGCCCGCTTGCCGCCCTCCCGCCCCCGAAGACTTTTTAAGCGCTGGAGATGACTGGCAGATAGCCCTCCGGCCTCGTCGATATCCGCACGCAAAGGATGTAGAAAGTTGCTGCTTCTTTCCGCGCGTAAAGGTCGTTGCCGGTGTGGCTGGAAAGTTGTCAACAAAAATAAATATTGTGCTTTTTGTTTTTGTCACTGGCTTGAGTTACCGTAGTTTGTATTTAACTTATTTATCGTAGATATATTTAAAAGGAACTTCTAAAGAGGAAGAGGCTGCGTTGCATGCAGAAATAAACATTGTATTGTATGCGTTTCGTCCCACCATTTAATAGACATTCAATGTCCTAATATAGTACTGACCACACTAAATATTATAATGTGGAAAATAATTCATTAAATACATTTTATTTCCGAAAAAGTAAATGAATAAAGAACAACAAAAGGCTTTTGATCCATCTTGCCATATTTCCTCAACGAAAAGATATGTGGTAATATAAAATACTTAAAAATATTTATTAGGTTTCCATGCAGAAGCGCCTTTCGTTATCTGCTTCGTTATTCTTTTCTTAGAAAGCCATAGAAATACTGTATTTCTTTAACTCATCTGCCCTCTTTTGATGTAAAATATTATTTTTTTTGGATTGCGGGATAGCTCGATCGCATTTTAAAAGTCAATAGTTACCCTCTCGCGTGTTAAAAAAATCTTGAAAACTTGTTACCTTTCTTCGGATCGTTCCGCAATCTGGGCTGCCGCGGACGGTTCGGTCGCCTGCATCCCATCCCATCTGAGCTGCGCTGTAGGGCAGGGAGGGGAGGGGCTGCTAGGCCCGGAAATCGTGGGGGAGCTGATGATAATGCAAATCGAAGGAGCTTTTCATGCAGCCGGAGCCACTTGCCGAGCGTCTCGGTCGGAAGCGGAGGGGCGGGGCGGGGTGGGGTCTGAGCCGATTTCAGAGGCACCTCCCCCCTCCCGTCCCCACCGTAGATGAGGTCTATTGAAACTGCGAGCGATGCGCGGCCCCCGAGGATCGGCCAATCGGAATCAAATAAAAGTCTTGTGGGAGAGTTGTAGGACACCTATTAATTTGTGAAACTCAAAACCAAAGGCGAGCACTAATTATTGTATTACGTTTTTGGATTAGTAAACATTGAATAATGTACTTTTAAACGTGTTTTTGAAGTTCACGTAGAACTACTCATTTATCGCGTGTTTTTCGTAACAGTGTTCTTTGGTAGCTGAAAAAGATATGTATGATGAAATCATAATAAAAACATTGCCTCCAGTTGTAAGTAGCTAAGGCAAACTGGGATAAAAAATGCCATATGTAACTTCAGGTTATTGTAATGTGAACCTAAAAGGAAAGATTCTCCGTTCAGAGAGTATCCGAAACGCTGTAATGATGGGCAACGGCCATGACCGCAGGCCTCTCTCTATATCAGATTTCCAATTACATCGCCCTTCTGATTTAAACGCGATCCTCGAGGGAATGGACGAAATGGGATCCTGAGGTATTTACTTTCTTAGGTATTATAAATTGTTTCTAAAATAGTCGGGGAAAGGTATGTGTACGGTGAATATTTATCATACGGATTTTGCATTTTCTGCAATATGGAGTTCTATATGTAACAGTTTTGTTTTAATTTATATTATTTATATACGTATGTGTTTATTGTATTAAGCATCTTAAAGCGAGTTTAAAGAACAAAGAGTGAATAACAAAATGTGTCAGTTGCATAAAAATGTCCTTTGTGTCCTTTTTGCACTATATACAGGATGTGCGAGTATTCTTTTACCCGGAGAGAACAACTTTGATAGGTCGGCCATGACTACTTTACGACAAACAATATTGTTCATCCACGACGTATTGATTTTTAGTAACACTAAAGGGGCAATTGTCCGCCTGGTCGCCTGGTGATTGAAGAGGATCCGCCGATTAATACGATGCACGCCATTTGAATACAATTGTGAACTGTGAGCAGTGACTGGCAAACTAATTGATTTTGCATCAGTCGACTGGAAAACTATTGTATTTTCTGATGACTACGGCCGTACCGAAGAATTTCAGCATTGGATAAGGACAATTTGGTTATAAGGTCGAACCATGCGGAAGAGCGGGGTACAGACGTGTTTCGAAGCGGAAGTCTGAAGGTCTTTAAATACTAAAACCCAAGATCACCATATTTTTTTTCTACAAGTACGTATGCTGTCGCAAACAGATTTCAGGTCACGTTCTCGAAAAAACTCCTTGATTAAGGCAACATAACGAGGCACGCGCTGCACAGCTCGTCGCATACGTCCCATATTTTCGACGGTTAACAAGTCTGCTTCAAGGCTAAGCGGAGACGAACCACAACGTCAGAGTGCCGGATAAAGACATTTCCGGGCCGAGCAGCCTCGCCCCGCTACATTACCATGTGCCACCGGTCCTGCTCCGGTACAATTTGATGTTAAGTTCTCGTATGCTGCAGCAGGCATTTGATTCGCATTTTCAACGTAGCTACAAAGCAGTCATCACCGATGAAATCAACATTGGTGCATTCCGTGCCTCCTTTGGAAAATACCTTCTACATGCGGGTAAAATGATACAACGATTATATGTCATGGACTGTCCACGCCTCTCACTTGCCTTTAGAAGTTTCGTATTGAGACGCAGCATTGTTGGTATGGTATTTGTATTTGTGCGTATATAGATGTTTACAAATTCATGTTTATCTTCTCTATCTAATTAAAGGTGTTTACTTTACACATACGCTTTTTATTACCTTTTACATTTATTCATCTATATACCTCCGAAAATCACGTTTCGCCAGAACTGCCAGCGTACTCATAGTATATTTTATTTAATATTGTTACGGCGAAGCGTGAACTTAATTTGCATAAAAATTCTTTGTACCTGTCGCACAACAGCGATGGTTAAGGTCGGTAATGTGAACTCGACCCGTAGGTGATGATTCTTTTTTAATTTCTACACTTTAGAACTTGAATCCTGCGTCTAGTTAAATAAAATTTTCCTCATTTAGGTGGGTCCGAGACTTTTTTGTTTTAGTCTGTATGTTTATTTTTGGCGATATAGAGGAAATCTCTAAATCTCTTTCCAATTACTTGATTTTCTATAAAAAATGCGGAATAATGGTTTGCTATTCTTTGATCATGATGTACTTCTGGCGCAATATGGATATACATTGCATTCTTGTAATAATAATTGTCTTGATTAATTTTTTGTGATACTTTGTTTTGATCTTAAAAGTTTATTAGTGTCACATGTGCTTCAACTTCCACGATCCTATTGTTTTCTTTACTTTGCCGAACTCTGTTCTAAAGTACATTGGCGTGACAACTTTCGATTAGCTTTCAGTGCAACATTTCATCCTGATGTGCGAACGAAAAATCCGTGCGTTATTAGCAATTATAAGTAGTTTTATCCAATTACGTCTAGTGGCGAGTATTTTGCTCAATTCATAGTCCTCGTCCACTCGTTGATTTAACGAGTGTTTTGAAAGCTCGTTGACCTTACTCGTAAATGTAAGGTCACGAACACTAGTCGGATAGTTGGTGTAGGTCGTTTCGGATATGATCTGTTTGTGGAACGTGCTTTCATTCTAAAAGGACAGATCCAAGGACGTCCTCTGATGCACTGAAGATAGGAACCCTTGTTTGTCCCAAAATTGGTAGATGTTTATAACACGGTAGGCGTTTCGGGAAGACGACACAATAGACCTGGAGCCAGATCGTAACAGTCGTCGGATCTTTCCGATACGGAGCTTCTGTTCAAATAAGTCAGTGATGTGAGTAATAAGCATGAAGATAGAATGAAGGGAAGGGGGACGAGGAAAAAACGAGGAAACGTGCCGCACACTCTCTTTATCCCCGACAAATTGCACTGGATCGGGCATGTCTCAAACCCTGGTCCCGGCAGTGGAATAACAGTCTGACCACTGCACTATAGGTGGTGGCCCAAATAGGTCATGATATAAGGTTTCTGGAAAAAATATTTCTTCTCTTTTTGTGGAAACACAAAGCATTTTCTGAATTCAAACAAATGAGAAAGAAATTGCTGTCTTTTTCTAAGAACACAAAGTACATGAACTTGACTGGTATTGAATAGTTATTTTCAAATGGTTGTTATTGTGAAGAATATCTAGATGTGGTGGATAATAAAAGTATGTAAATACTGTCATGAAACTTTCTTGATAGAACATATTTCTGAAGATTTTTTTTCTAAAGTATAATAGTTTCTTACCTAGAGAAAGAATGTTAAAATAGGAAAAGTTCAATAAACATTCCCTTCTATATTAGTATGTCCAAACCAGAAGTCCTTTTGTCCAAACGGGAAGAGCAGTTGCATTTTGACATGCACTGTACAGTGAGGCAGGAGGATGATATACTTCCGCAATCAGAACTACACAACGCGTGTGCTACTCGCGTGATACTCGATGGGGAAACAATGATGGACAGCAATTGGTGAATCACTTAACGGCGAGTGATTATGGTAATGGAGCAATTGATTGAATGGAATGTGGTGAGAGAATTCACACGAACTCGGACAAAACGTGCTGCAATACCAATTTATCCTCTACCAATTTCACTTGAATTTGAATCCCGGAAACCAAAAGCGAATGTTACGAACGTGTAGTTTTATTTTCCCGGAAATTGATTGCTATTAGAGTAGATTTATGAATATATATTACATTGCGGGTGCATGAAGGTGGAGGTAACGATATAGAAGTGACCATTAGCGTGTTTCTCTGCGATAGCGTTTGTAAGCTGCCAGGTGTTACTAGCGACTGCAGGAGACGTGACAAAACCTCTTCAGGGTCGCCGGTTCCCCTTAAACGTTTTTTATTTTCATCCCCCCCCCCTTGCTCCACGTCGGGGGCGAGAAATTGCCGCGCTGCGCCGCCAAGCCGCAAGCACACACCGCGTGGCTATTTTGTCGAACCTGTAGTGTAGTTGTTCGACGCCGAAGGGTCTGCGGCGCGAAAATGGCGCGCGTGATAGCGTGTTTTAGGCGCCACGCGGGGGCGACGCCGGGGCGCAAGGGTCGTAACAAAGGTTATTTTTGCGCGGTCGCTCGCTAGAGAAGCCCCGAGCCGAAGGGCGCGGCGCATTTTCCGAGCAGTAAACAGCACCCGCCACCGCCACCGGGAAGCCGGATCGGGATTGGCACCGTTAAATGGAATCGTCGCCAAACGACCTCTCGCGGTGGTTCCAGTCAGCGCACTACCTGCGGATTCATTGGCGGCTTTCGGCATCACAGATTTGCGCACGGATTCGCCGCTTCTTTACTACAGTCCAATTACATTTTTTAAGGGATTGACGGCTGGGTGTTATGGAGCGCGGAATTCTTCTACAAGAATATGTAGAAACTAATCACATTATGTTTTTTGTTTATGTTTGCATAACAAGAACACGCATCCCAACGCTAATGACAGTAGCAGCGGCAAAAAAGCTAACGTCCACTAAAGAAACGTACAAAACGCAAATGCTGTAAGTTCTCGATTACAGGCCCTCTTCATGTATAAAAATTCTTTCTTCAGGTTTTAGATGAAAATTTTAGAAACACTTTGGTATGTTGAATAGGCGCTATGAAAGTTGCAAGAGGGTTGACGAAATAAAAATACCTCTGTACCATTGCTCCAAAAATTAGACTTCAGTTCGAGACCCTTGCGTAATAACCCCATTTTCATTTTTTTGCAATTATTGGGAGAAATCGAGGGTCTTATATTCGATAAAATGCGGTAATTCACTGACCAAACCTCACATGACGCTGGAGGAGGATAGAGTAACCTACAAAGGGAGTAATGCGCGTACTGACATTACTATCACTGACTCACAAAGTAGAACAGTCATATATTTTACAATCATCTTCATGTAAAATTTAAATTTCATCTGAGAATAGCCAAAAATATATTCGTAGCTTGTTCACATTTCAAATAAAATTAAAGTCACCTACAGCTAATGCGAATGCACTATTCTGAAAACTTGTATGAATGGCTTACCACAGCTCTGAGAATTTCTAAAGTGGTCAGTGTAATTAGTTTCCTACAAGCAATCATGGTTTTTAGATTGGTTTTCTAGCATTAAGGGCTACTGCAATAACCTACAATAGTTGTGAGAATTTAAGGAAGCTTGTAATCGATCTCTAACAAAGACCATTCTTTTACTTTATAATGAACCGACCCACATTGCACTCTCAAAAAGCAGGTAAAAATAATCAACCATCCGCCTATACTCTGACAGATTGAAAATGTTGTTTTCTTCCCTTGATTCACAACGAATAGAGAACTAAATGAATACAATTGTATTGGGTTCCTTCCATTGTCTGGCTTCAGTGAGAGGTTAGAACACATTTTCTGTCATTTTAACCATAAAGCAGTTATTTGTAGTATTAATATATTGAGTATTCAATATTTATTTATGGAAAGTAATTTTATCTGAATTTCTTATTGTGTATACAAATGATTAAGAAGTTGGTTGTCGCGTATTTTACGAACGTTTTCAATCTAGGGTACGTGTTCATAGAAATAGATAATTGTTTGTTTGAAAAAATTAATAATTGTAAAAATGTCTGTGGTCATCGTAGAATTACATATTTCTGGGAGAGAAAAGGAGATTCACTTGCATAAACATGTACTATATTCTCACAAATGCTATTCATATTTGGACAACATGTTGACAGACTTATTGGATGTTTGTGTTATGAATCAACGCATCGCTTCGTCTTCAAAGTCTTTCACTTTAAAATATGATAGTTTGGAAGAATATGGCATTATAATTAGGTCAAATTCATTTGTATACTTATTGGTTATCTCCAGACTTATTTTCCTTTTTTCATCGTAATGAATAAGAATGTTTCGTATGATAATCATTATACTAAGTTATTTTTTGTTCTTTTAAATTTAACATTGTTTTTAACTCCGAATGTTTGCATTTATTATCACAAGTATTAATGTATTAATGTTTAAAATTTAGACACTACAAAATTTACAAAACTTCACTTACTCTCAGAAAACATTTTCTAAAAAGTTAAATACATTTGTGGCTAGAAATAAATGCTCTACTACATTCTAAATGCAGAGACCACTAGGGATTTTTCTGGGTTTGTGTGTGGGGGCTACAGACTTGGCGTTTTCTTGTAAAGAATTTTTCCATTGATGCTGATTATAAAATGTATTTTTATTTGTTGATATATAGTTTGTATTGATAGCGTAAACAATACACTTTCGTTAGTACAGCAAATTAGTAACCGCTATATTTTTTTTTCGAATACATCATTAACTTCTGGGGGAGCGAAGCCTCTTGGGTGTCTATCTAAATGCAATGATCAATGAAGACAAGGTTAAAACGGACTTTAAAACGTTTGGCATTTCAGCTTCTTCCTGGACGTTTTTTGTGACTGGTTTTCGTTAATATTCCGGCGGTCGTGAAGTGCCAATGAATCTGCGAGGAAGGTGAACCAGAGAGGCGGAAGATGGGCCGGTTGCCGCTGCGTAGCCGGTGTCCTCGCTGCGTGGACGGCCAGATGACTTCCGGTTGCCGACGCCGCGACGCCGCGGTACGCCCGGCGCACGAGGCCTCCGGGTCGGTCTCGTTATTAAAAGGCGCTTTCGCAACTCCTCTCCGGCCGCACCTGCGCGCCGTGGCCGCCGGCGACGCCCACCACGGCCCCCGCCAGCTTGTAATGCTCTGTGACACCCACGCCCTCGCCCGCACCGCCGGACGCGCTCCGCGACAGTGGCGCGGCGCTGCGGGCGGAACTGCGAGAACTCGTGAGTTGCATGGGGACGTTCTCTTGTGGTGTTTCAGCCAAACCAAATGGCTCTGTACTGAAATTCCGGTCAAAAATGGCTTAACTGTTTACTATACATTGAGTATCGAATTGTGTCTGAAATGACTTACCGATTCGATCTCATCTCAAAGTAAATACAGTAGATCCCCGGTATTCCGAAGTAATTAGGGGCGTAGCCGGATTATCTGAAAAAATGTACCGTTCGTATACAAATACATCTAAAGGATTACCAGGCACAATGCAACTTAGCATGCGATGTGAAAAAATGGCAATTTAGCGTATCGATCACATCATCTAATCGCAACAACAAACATATTCAATTCCTTGGGGCAAAAGAAGATTACCGAATTCGCAAATTTCCCTAAGTGAAAATTACTGGATTTCGACTTGTGTTTCAATAATTAGTTGTTCAGTTCTACAGTTATAAAATCCTTTTCTTTCACTATAAATATACATTTTACTTATTTTTTTTATTTTTCCTCTATCCCAAATTTTGTTCGCATTATCCGAAATTTCGAATTTACGAGTTTTAATTTAGTTTTATTAATGTGGGAATTATCAATGTAGATTTTTCTTGCCTACGCTTAATGATGTCTAACGGTAGAAAGTGCTTTGAGACCAAACATGGGAAAATCTGCCATAATTGTGGGCTCCTGGGCTGTGAGCTCCGCGAGCTTATGAAAAACCCGCTCGTGCCTTCGATTAAATTCGAGCACGGAATCTTTTATGGGCAGTCATAGTTTCAGTTCGTTTTCAGCGTAAACTAGTTAACAGCGGATAACTGTTGTCTTTTACGCTAAAACATTAGGATGCATATTTCTTATTCATGATTTAACCTTAAAAACATCCAAACGGGTTCCCTAGTTGATATATTAGATATTTTAACATAGCATACAGTTTCTTCAGTGCTCGTGTCTTTAGCGAGTTTCATTTGAAACTTTTTGGGGACTAAATGATTCTGCAGTTTCGTCGCGAGAATGTGTAAATTTCAAACTTTGAAAACTTAGTAACGTATACTCGTACACCTATACTCCATTACGCCATTTTTATAACCTTACATCAAGCGATTAGTTTGCCTTTTGTGAATATTATATCTTTATTCATGAGCAATTTAATTGCTCTTTTATAATTGTGAGTCTACAAGACACTAGCGATTTTATCTGATTGACATTGATTTTTCACTGCCAAGCTTCCGTTTGTGGCGTAGGGTTAGTGTTCCTGTCCCCGCCGCCAATAACCTTTCTCTTTGTCTCTTTTTAGCTATTCATATATTCACTATTTCTGCTACAAATGTAATTTCCTTTTTACTTTTCGGTTTATACTTCCCAAACTTCTCTTCGAATTTTCGTCCTCTTTTCCGCTCTCACGTTGCAGAATTATTCGTGGGGACCTGCCCCGGACTAGGTTTCTTTCAGATACTTTGCCCCCGAGTGAAACCCATTACCTCGTTTTCTTCAAGAGCACAGCCTTCAGCCGCATGCGAGACCTTGCGCACTCAACGTGACCTTCCACGCGTAACGATGAAACTTGATTCATGAGGACTTAAGTGATACCTAGAGAATTCTACAGGTTCAGGCTCGTTTTCTAAATTCTTGGGTAGGATTAGGAGGTGGAAGGTTTTTCTTGCACCTGGCGATGTTTTTGTACCGTTGACTTAATTCCTGTTGTATATGTGTGAACCAGAAGTAATTATTAAAAAATCTTGTAAAACATTACTACTTCGGGAAACTACTTCTGGGAGGAATTTAGAATCTTAGCTGTTGAGGTGTAATCTAAAGTGACTTGTAAACAGAATGAGTCTATTCGTTTACCCCATTACCACAGAATATGTACTTTCAGTTGTTTTTGTTACAGAATTCACTAGTTCCATAATTAAAATATTGAAGCTAATATGAATATTTATTGAATTTTTTTTACTGAATTCTTACAAAATGAAGAAAGAATCTATAATTCCACATGCCGCATCAATATTAACAATAAAAAAATCATAGTCGATGTCCTTAGATTTATTTTGATATTTCCCTTTCTATATTTTCTTTTTACTCATTATAATTAATAGTGTTAGTGTTTGTTCGCAGTACTTATATTCGTGAATAAAAAAAATGTTGACGGATTGATCTTTATTTCTAAATGGTAAAACATAATGTCTGAAATGTCCATCCCCTAATAATACTTCTTGTTCTGATTCGTTAACTTGAAGTTTCGCAGACCATTGCGAACTTGGAAGTCGTGTAGCGACAAAACAGGATGCTGTTTCCGCTGCGGTGCGGCGCCGGCGCCGGCGGCGAGCGACGCGGCGCGACACTGTTCCGCGAAGAGCGATGCCGGAACTCGACCTCTTTTTGCCGCAGGCGATTGGCGTTGCTTTTCAGCCGCTCCTCCCGTCATACATTTTAATTAGCGCGCCCGCGGGACAGTGAAACTTGTTACAAAGACCTAACAGTTATTTTAGACGGATCCCGGGCCATTTTACCCTCGCGCGAACCGCGCTTCTCCCACGGGGCGCGGCGTGAAAGGGCGAGATGGCGCGGCGGGGGGCAGGGAGTGGCGGGGTGGAGAGAGCAGAGAGTGGCGACGCTGGAGGGCCCTTCCGAGTCGGACGGCTTTAGCCGAGAGCCCCCTCCGCGTCACCCCGCTCCGCCCCGCCCCGCCCGGACCTCACCCCACTCCCGCTCCCGCTTTGCCCTCTCGCTTCGTCCTTACCTCTTCGGCCCCGCTCACGCTCTCAGCTGCCCTACACCTAGCAGCTCCATCCACGCCCCCCCCCAACCCCCACAGGGCTCTTCATCAGGGCCTCGCTGTCTAGGCGAATCTCTGGAAAGGTCGGAGATCGTTCCTCGAAACGGTTAATGAGCAGTTCGAAGGAAGGGACGCGAGCTCACGAGCGGGTGGTGACGGGGACATGAACAAAAGGCGTTTGTCAGTTTCCAAGGTGAAATGCCCTTTTTATTCTTCTTACCGTTTTTAACATAAAACTTTTTAGCCTGCTCTATATTACAATAATTAAGTTTTACAATATATTTTTGTTCTCTGAAATCACGTTTAAAATATTTTGCTGCGAGAAATCATATTCTCATTAATTTTTTGATATTATGAGCATTGACTCAAAGACTCATCTAATTGAAATATTAATTTCTAGTGCACTCGAATGGAAATTTTCCTTTTCGAACACACTTCTAATATCCCCAACAAAATAGTATTCTGCATTTGCACAAAAAATACTGGCCAGAGATGAATGAATCTTTGTTCTCGATCGCTTTTCCGGGAAGTCACACGTGCGTAATCTTAGTTTCTTTAGATTACTTTTTCTATTGAGAGGTTGCTGGAATTGCAGAGACAGCGTCCTTTCCTCATGCTACTCGAACCTCTACGTCGTTACCTTGTTGACTCAGCTGCTCTCGTCGCGCAATGCGTGGTAGCGCAAATGCAAGGCAGAATTTACAAGAATGCCTGAAACATCTTCTGAGAACACCCTTGACCAAAAGTACAGTAAAAAGTACCTAAAGAAGTATTCTTGTGATCTTTACAAATAGAAAATTAATATCCTAAATCAGAAAGGTGTCTACTACCAAAACTCATTAAATACTTGATTTTTCGTCCTTTTAGTCCTTTTTAGTATTATGGTGTGGATAAAATAATTATTAATTGATTAGAAAAAATGCTGTATACCTATCTGTAATTTTGTATTATAATGGGTGTTGAAAGTAGTAACTGTAGGTCTGAAACAATGTATACTTGCATATTGTTGTGGTGCGAATTCGAGCGACTGATCGCATTTGAGTACCCTTTTCTCTGATGCATAAAACTATGCGAAAACAAGTAATTGGTTTAAAAGGCCGCGTCTTGCCTTCCATTACACGAGCTCTTTCTCTCGTTGCGAGCGAGTGGCACGCTGAGGGAAACGCGGACGCCTCGGAATCGAACGCATTGGCTTCCGCAAAGAGCGCACGTGACGCGACAGGACGCGAAGCGACGCCGCCGCCGGCGGTGGAGGCGCGGCGCGGCGGAGGCGGAGGCGGCGACGGAGGCGAAGGCGGAGGCGGCGGCGGAAGCGGCGGCGGCGGCGGCGGCGGCGGCGGCGGCGGAGGCGGCGGCGGCGAGCGCGCGGCGGCAGGCGGCTGGCGGCGGCGGAGCGGAGGCGGATAGCGGAGGGGAGTCGGCGACGGCAGGAGGCGGCGGCGGAGGCGGCGGCGCGCGGCGGCGGAGCGGAGGCGAGGCGGAGCGGCGCGAGGCGAAGGCGGCGGCGGCGGAGGCGGAGCGGAGGCGGAGGCGGAGGCGGAGCGAGGCGGAGGCGGAGGCGCGGCGGCGGCGCGCGGCGGGGCGGAGGGGCGGAAGGGGGGCGGATGCGGAGGCGGCGGCGGAGGCGGCGGGGCGGAGGCGAGGCGGAGGCGGAGGCTGGCGAACGGCGGTGGCGGGGCGAGGCGAGGCGGCGGCGGAAGCGCGCGGAAGCGGAGGCGGCGGCGGGGGCGAGCGGGGCGGCAGGCGGAGGCGGCGGAGGCGGGGTGCGGCTGTGGCGGCGGCGGAGGCGGAGGCGGGCGGCGAGGCGAGGCGGCGGCAGATGAGCGGCACCGCACATTGGGCCTAATGCGGCGGCCGCATTCTCCATTTTCCTGGGCGCGCTCCCACACCCTCGCCCCTCGCCTCGCACGCCCCGCCCCCGCGCCCCGCCGCTCGCTCGCGCGCGGGTCGATGCGACGCGAGGAGAGGCGAGGCGCCGACGACGAAGAGGCGCGACGCGCTGAGTTACATCCTGCGGAGCCGACGGGCGCAACGACGCACAGTGGGCCAAAATTAGCCGAAACTGCATTGCAACCACATGTTTTTATCCGTTATCAAACTAGGATTCTTCAATGCATATTTCGGAAGTGAGAAATCTTTGAATGTAATTTATGTTTATTGCATTTTTACACTCACATTAAGTACATTGCAAAATATTGTATTACTTTTGCGGCGTGTTAAATACTGTGGTTAGAACACTTCTATTTCATAGATGTACAGTCGTTTTTTGCATCATATTTTTGTGCTTTAAAATTGGGTTGGTCATTGAACTGATTTCTCCTTATTCCTTGCATCGTATCACTTAATGTACCAGTTCCCCAAAATCTGATGCGTTTCTTATATAATAGGTTGTTCTTCACTGAACGCATTTTGTCGCGTTACGACCCCGTGAGTATTGATTCCGGGCACTCCAACTTCTTACATAGGTTCTTGGTTCCGTAAATGTGGAGCGTCCGGGGAGGTGGCACTGTTTCTCCCACGCTGAGATGTGAGACAACCAGCACATAGAGTATGACACAAGTCATAGACTAGCAGGTCTTCCCCTCTTTCAGCCGTCGCCCTCCAGTGGGCCATACCAACGGGGAAAGCTCTTAAGGCCCAGATTGTTCCCCTGTCATGTGTGATGGTGTAGTGCATATGTGTCTGTGTGTAAGGAGAGAAGAGTGTATAAGGATGTGGAAGGAACAAAAGCGAGGTCCGTGGTCCCGTCTGTTTGGCGTTTGTCAGATATTCGTTTGGTATTGTTCGAAAAAAAAAACACGAAAAAATACTGATCAGAGCAGTGCAATGCTCCTCAAGACATCGGCTGATTTTGACCAAGTCCCCAGCTATTTTCTAAAATCGACCACCGTCGGGCGTAGAGTTTCGCCCCAGTGTGCCGGCGAAGGGCGGGGGCGCTGGGCGGAGCGGGGCGGATGGGTCAGCGTCGCGAGGCGGGGCGGGGCGGGGCGGGGTGCGGAGGCGCGAAGGTGGAGAGCGGAGTGGCCCCGCGGGGCACCTACTTGTCGCGTGGCACGACCCTCGCAAGCGCTTAAGGGTTGCCGACAGCCGCCTCGCACAGGATAATCTCTAAGTAAGCGCTCTCCGAATTTCGGGATGTTCAATTAGAATTTTGCAATCTTGACGACCATCACTAAATTGTGGGTATGCTGATGGGCTGTTGTTGACGTTATTAAAGGATGAAATAATTAAAATCATCTTTGTCAACTTAGATTTACTCAGAGAGCCGGCTTTCAACGACTTTGCCGTGATTGTCAGTCTAGAAATGATATAAATAAATGTTATATTGGATTTTATTTGCATAATATTACTTGGGTTATGTATTATTTTATTTTGTACTATTTCTAGACTAATGATAACGGCAAATCAATCATAAGCCGACTCTCTGAATAAATGTGAGTTAACAAAGATGACTTCAATTATTCCATCAAGTCATCTTGAAGGATGAAATAGTTGAAGACAGCTTTGTCAACTTAAATAGAGATAAATTTTAGAATAAATCTATTTTGACAAAGCTTATTTGATCCTTGAAACAACACCTATTCACAATTCCCACAGATCATCTTTAAATAAGCGCTCCCGAATTTCTGGGCATTGAATTATAATTTTTTCATGTCATTTACAATTGAGGGATTAATTTACAATTACTTACAGGCGATCTTTTAAGTACATTTTTGTACTTATTAGCAAAAATGCTTCAAAATATTCTTGTACTAATTTCTATCTATTAGCATCATGCATACCTGCAAGTATTTTTTTAGGGCGATTACAATTTTGAAATTGCAATATTACTCGTTTATAACCCGTATGGATGTAAGATGCAAGGCAATGATTGTTGGAAATGGGGAGTATAATATTATCAGCTAATTCGATCCATTTAGTAAGTCCAATGACAGAAAGCTTTGGGCGTCGGCGACGCCACATTCAGCTAGTTTCTTCTATTGTAATAAAGATGTCATCTGAAGGCAGTCACCCATTATGTATTAATGAGTTCAATGTGACATTAAAACTTTCAGGATAAATGAGTAAGGTACGTTGTAGACGACAGGTATCTTCATCGAATTACGAAAAGCATGGAATGCAAAGACCGGGAAAGGTGGCTCAGGGTATCAACTGATGTTACTGCAATGCCTCTGATCGGGAGGTCCTAGATTGGAGTTCGGACGCTGGCAGGATTTTCGACTCTGGCTTGTCAGATAGGTCGAACTCAGTCGCTGGCTGGAGAATTCTGGCGGTCGGCTGCTCTGATGGGTAGTTTTCCGTGGATCCTCCGAGCAACACTAGGCGAATGCCGGAGCAGTACTTTAACAAACCGACAACGAACCGTGCGCCATTTTTCCTTCCTTTTCCTTGTCCTATCCTCACCCATTACTTGCACAGTAGCATACACTAGCATGCACCGCACTACCAGCCGGGTGTAACACCATTCAATTGGCGACCGAAATTTCGGCACCTTTGCCATGGACGCAGCGTCACCCGGACAGTCAATTAAATACTGACTCCGGCCGTGGAAGCCTACGTTATCGGGTGTACCACTACACTACCAGCCAGCAGTACCACTACCGACCGGGTGACAGGTCGGGGTATTAGAGCTTACCCCAACTGAGGCGATGACCCACTGGTGGGAGATACCTGGTTGAGGAAAACCCCGCTAGTCGACAGGAGGTCGGCGCGGGATCTCGCCATCCATCGCGGAAGATGAGGGTGACCTCCCGAGGTAATATCATGCACTACCCTTGCGAGACTAATGACCTTAGTCGTTGACGCGCCTGGAATCAGTAATAACCAATCAATCATGGAATTCAAGGCCGTGTTGCGACGTCGAGTGTTCGAGTGTGTCGCGTGGCGGAAGCCGAGCGGCG
>BOPP01000117.1:308830-348429 GCA_017312745.1 Gryllus bimaculatus
CTCCAGTGGAACAGGTTCCTCGCTTGAGGCCGCGCTCATGCGCTGGCAGCATCCCACATTTCCTCGTCTCTCCTGCGCCGGCCGACTTCCGTTTCCCAATGCGGCGTCGCGCCAAAACGCTGCCGGTGAAAATTCCAGAAGCTCGCTCCAGTCGGTTGGTTATTCCGAGAAATGCTTGCAATCAAAATGCTGTTGGGAGACATTTTAATCTCTTTGGAAAAGAAAAGTTGCGTAGGGGTGAATGATATTTAAAATGTCTCTTTTCATACACTCAGATAATCTATTTTCAAGTTATCTAGAAAAGTTTTATCGTATTACTCAGAATATTTTTGATTTACTGTTGAAAACTGCAAATAAAAAAGCGTGTTTTTACATGAATTCAGACTGACCGATAAATCTAAAGAGTAGTATTTATTTAAAAATACATCTTACTATTGTTTCACTTATGTTTGCTCTCTGCACAATTTACTTTTCGTTGTTAACCTTAGAATAGATGGACTGGAATTTTTGAAGTCCAAGTAAACACAAATTTTTTTCAGACACAGTAACCTTTGCTATTTGCATAAAATCTTATTCTGAGCAGTTTGTCAATTCAGTTGATACTGATTAGCCATCTATGCTTGATATTTAAAGAGTGCAGTTTTCGAAAACCTACAACATTGCCTCGTGTTACAGTTACAACAAATGTTACACGCGACTGTTTCTGACGACTTCATACGTTTTTTCAATACATTTCGGGATTCAAAAAAATTCTTAGTGTACAAACTTTCTTTCGAATAATCTAGGTGTTGTTTTCATATTTATTTGTATCTAACCTCACTCGTAGTCAACTAATTTTACATTTGTAAGGTAATGATATACAAAATCGTTTTTACTTCCTCGAAACGTAAAATTAAACTTCATGTCTCAGCCACTCAGTCCGTCCGACGTTGTTTGCTTCTCCTTCGGGTAAGTATCTGTCCTAATGTGTTAATTTTGCTGCAACTCCATCGGAGAGCATGTGCAGCGAGTGCAAGCAGGTCGCGCCGAGAGCCCTGCGCTTATCCACTGGCTCCGAGTAAGGCAGCTGCACGGCGCCCGTACCCTCGCGTGCCGCCGGCGCGTTAATTGGGCGCGGATTCTGCTTCGGCGGGAACAGCACATATCTCCCTCCATTATACCGCTCCCCCGCAATTAATTTGAGGTCCGGAGCAAGGATAATTAATTACGCGCGACCCCTTATTTAATTAAAATTTTGCTTCCACGCCAATGACGCTCTTCGACAATGACGTACCCGTGGGTCACATTGGCGATGGTTGGGGTTATCGGGTCGTCGAGAGACTGGTCAAGGATATTGAATTTCTTGAGATGTGCCCGGTTTAATTGGCGCCCGATATAAGAGCCATTATTTTGCCGCGGGTTCTGTGGCCTAGCTGATGAAGGAGAGGTCCCATGAATGGCGAACGCATTATAAGGATCGTTGCTTAAGGATTTTATCGAACTCTTTATGAGGATCGGTTTTGGAATTACGCCGCATTGACGTTCGCAAATCATCCTTACTCCCAGTTTATATAGCCCCGGTAAATATAGGATTGGTCGCTTGGTTCTTAATTTACACTTTGATAATCAAGTGTAAATTACATTTGTACAGTGAATGCATTGAGAATATCTGTACTAATGCATACTGTTTAATATTCGTCTATGGTAAATACTGCACCAATTGTGTTTTTCCAATATCACTTTTCTGTCCCTGGGGTGTAATCTTACTGCCTGCGGATGATTTATCCCTTGTTTTGTTGTTGTGATTTTTATGAGCCAAGAATAACATTCTTTTGAGTCAGTCATGGAGGCACAATGTACAACAGCCGTGAAAAATATTGGATTTCTTCATACATGCACTGGTTAGTTAGTGCTAGGCATAAGATAAATTATTTCGCCTTGGAATAGCTGAAAGTGCAGAAATTCATTCTAGAAAATGCAGATGTCAAAATTCGTCGACAAGCAAGCACTCCGCAGTTTCTTTCACATAATTTGAAACATTTTTTTTTTTTTAAATTTATGAAGGAACTTTTAATACAGGAAATATAGAGTAATGTCTGATTCGCGTCAATTATGTACGTTTTTCGTTGAACATAGCAGAAATTAATGACAATGTTTTTATGGTGTAGAGTGATGACGTTTCCTGCCTTTGCTATTCAGCCTTCACTTTTGAAATACCCTGTCTTTTATAGGTGAAGAGATTTCATAATGATCGTTCTGTACTAAAAAATACTAGCATAATATAGCAGTTAAAAGTGTTGTTCATTTTATGCTGTAGTTTGCAACAATGCAAAGATTAATGGCCGTAATTGCTTTTCGGCAGAAATTGAAACTACTTTCGCATAAAAATTTGTTAATATGCAAATAAGCATTTAATCATCGAGTATGCACTAAATGGCCCCTCTTTTGGCCGTAGGCAAACGATGACAAAATAAGTTAAAAATGTAGTTCCGAAAAAGGTTAAACATTTGACAAGATCACTTTTTGTTTTTTACTACGTCAACATCGAAATATTTGTGCAATATTTAAAATATTGCCATGAAGGCAGCCGCAACTATTTCTTGCGGTTTGTCCGTCCAAACAATCCGGTACTAAAATACTTTATGTGCTCTCCAGCAGCTGTGTGAATATATATTTCTTCTCTTGTATAATATCTAGTTAACCAATGTTATTTTGCTCGTAAGATTATTACTAATTAACCCCTACATTGTCTTGAGAATAATTATTCAACCTTATTGTAATGTGAGTTGTTCCAAAAAGGAAACAGCTTAGTTTTTATTCCAGTAATTTAATAATATTGCGGTATATTAGTTTCATCATTTGAATATCATCAGGGCAAAAGAGTGGGCTATACAGCTTGTCCTTTCCTTAAATAACATGTTAATAGAAAACGCATCTGTTTTATTTCTCTTGTCATTATTTATATGCTATTTTAATTTTAATTCTCTAATCAAATTAATATTTTTTTTATTTTACAATCGCTTTGTAGGAAAGCAGACTAATTAAACTAAAATCGGAAGAACGTAGGAGGTAGCTCCGACCTCGAAGCGGGCGCGGGCGGGGGGCGGGGCGGCGCTTTCGGCAGCGGAGAGGGAGTCGGTTCTCTCCGCCGCCGCGATTATGCATATTTTATAAGTCGTCAATTAAGCGCATTCTCAAGCGGCGCGGTGGGAACCCTCCGGGGCCTGCCTGCGTCCGCGCGAGGCCGCGTGCCGCCGCCGCCGCCATCACGGCGAGCGCACGCAGCGCCACCGCGGGGTTTTCGGGGAGGACGGCGCTCGCCCGTTTTAGTGCTCCGCTGACGTAACGGCGCGGCGCCGTTGGACGCCTACGCCGTGCGACGCGTAGCGCCCCGGCTGGTCTTACGCCCAGGCGTTGCGGCGAGAGGAAGGTTGGAATCCATGCGTCTGCTTCTCCTCTTCCACTTCTTTCTCGCCTATGAGCGTCGTTGGCTGGAAGGTCCTAAGTTTCGAGTCCCGTCAGTGACGGATTGTCGACACTAGCTTGATAGCTGAGTCGAATTCAGTAGCTGTGCGAAGGATAATTCTAGCAATCGTTGTTATGATCGGTAGTTTTTCGAAGTCTCTCCGATAAATGCTGGAGTAGTATTTTCACAAGCGGGCCAACGACTGCGCGTGATCATTACTTTTTCATCCTCGCACCATCTCTATATACACACACACTCATGCGTACATGGACATCACCACATATATCGGGGGCTTGTAGCGTGCCCAGCTGGGACGGGGCCCCACCGTCGGGAAGGGTGGCAGACGAGCGCCGCCATCCCCGGGATATAATATCCACTCCATGTACGAGACTAATGCCTGTAGCAGTTGATGCGCCCGAATAGAAACTAATCAACGAGTGAAGCTAGTAAGTCCGTCTTGCGGCAATATGTGATTTTCGCGCGCGTACTGACATTTTTGAAATATTGATGAGGATTTTCTCTGACTCCAAGTGCAACCCCCCCCCACACACACACAAACACACACACACACACACACACAAACACACACACTACTTTTATTGCGAGAAGATTGTATTTGTGGGGGAGCATGTAATGAATAGATTTTATTACTTTAAATTGCTGAGTATTCAAATCAGGAAGGGCAATGTTAACCCAATGTCACATGTAAGATTAAATCCTTAATTACATATTGTTTTTTTTTGTAATGGATCCCGTTTCCACCTCCAGTCAAACCGGTCTTAACAAACGGATTGCCAAAATAAAGGAAATGTCACGGAAGAGATACGAATTGAATATTCATTTGATAAATATCAAGGTTTTGTTGCATTTTAGATACCTCTTGTGATAATGATGGTTAGAGACATCGGAGAATCTCGATTAATATGTAGATTTAAACTTCCTCATATTGCATACGGGGTGTCAGGTTTCCGCATGTGAGAGTACTCGCAGGGGTAAGCTTATGTTTCGTCATCGAACTATAATAAGGACTGCGAGGAGATTGTACATTTTATTCTCGTGTTCCAACATTCCAACATAATTTGTTTTAATGGAAATGCAACACCTTTGATTTATGGCTACGTTAGAAATATTGTACTTCGATTGCCCTTCTTCCATCCTATTTCATCTCAAACTTGGAGGTGTTTAGCAAACACGCCGAGGCATGCAACGGCTTTGTTGTAAGGCAAGAATCAGCTATTCGTTCACGTTTCGCAAGATCGTGGCCATCAGGGAAACATTCTAAAAAAATGTTGCCGGGGGTCAAGCATATAGCGTTTAGAATAATTATTCGTTATCTTTTGCTTATTATTCGTTACTTTTCACTTATGAACAAATGTGCTATTGTGCTCGTATTTTCATTAATGTTGCAATGGATGTAAAAAAATATGTAGTTACGTTTTTTGTTTTAAGTTCAATGTATCAGTAAATGAGAGTATGGGATAATTTCTATACGTTGAAGCACTTGCTCCTCTTCTCACTATTTCTTTATGAAAACCTTATTTCAGTGTTTTAAACCGTTCAGAAATAATTGAGGACAGGCGTATGTCGTAGGTACAATAAGTGGCAAAAACACGTGTCGTGACGGGATGTTCAAGAGATATAGTAAAAATCCTTCACCTAAAACGCTGGGAGAGAGGGCTGTGTAAACATCGACAACTCATGAATCGCATTTGAGATGCCTGGACCGCCTCACGCGTCCTTGGCGCCCCGCCTTAAACCACATTGCCAAGCGAGTCGCCACGCCGGCCGGCCGGCCTACGCCGGGGTCACGGGCAGCCGGCGTGGCGTCGGCGGCAGCCAAGCGGGGAGTTAGGACCGTCCGTCTTCCGCAGCTTCCGAATCCGGACCCCGCGCCGCCGCCTCGGACCGGCGGCGCCGTCCGGCCTGACAGTTGGTCACGACAGGCGGCTAGCGCGGGCCAGCGGGAGGCGCGCTCGATAAACAGAGGGTCGGAAACGAAGGCGCCAGCGGCCGGCAGACCCTGCAACGACGGCGGCACTGGCGGCGAGACTGCACAGGCGGACCGTGGCATTGGTCGTACGGCGTGTGGATCTAGCTGACTGATTAGGTTTCACGTCTTCAGATCGCTCTTGACTCAGCCTTTATGTACCCACCAAGTATTAACAAGAGTGATGTAGAAAAAAATTAAGTGTCATGAGAATGCGTGTGTATTCGATTTTTTCTTGCGCTTCCCCGAGAAGGTTCCTTCCAATATTCGTGCCACTAATGTAATTCCATAACTTACCCCACTTTATAAACTACCACAAAAAAGCTGGTGCCTTGAAATATGGGTTAAGCCCGTAAGTCCCTTTGCCATTATACAAAGTTCTACTAAGACAGAATATTCATTCCCACGGTAATCGAATGCACAACACCCTCGAGTTGGCTTATGCTGTTGTGGAGTCTGTCAGACGACCCCATTTCTATCTGACAATGGTATAGAACGCATTTAACCGGTGTTGGCTGTCAAGTACGTTTAGGACACTGTTTCAAAATAAGAATTTTTTTCATTACGGTTAGAGTAAAATGATGGATTATAGTCGTCTATTAGTTCCGGCTCTACGTCCCAGTTCCGCCGCCCTGGAGGGGGCCAGCGGGTGGGCAAGGTCCAGAGCGAGGCCGCGCTGCCCGCGCCCTGGTGCTCGCCCGCCTCCAAGGCTGCGGCCGCCGCGCCGCCGCGCGGGAACGGAACATGCGCGCGCCGAGTGGCCAGGGGCCTGGGGCGAGGCCGCCGCCTGCGGCACACCCTCCCCCTCCCCCTTCCACCACGGGCTTCCGGGCCCGCGCCACGCACTGCGCCCAAATCGACGAACAGCCCGAAGAGCGTAGCAGCAAGAGAAATATTAATAGTTCGAACCCATTTTCTTAACTCTAGAAATACCGGATAAAACTGCCAGTAATAATTATCCCGTTGTTATGTTTCTGCGAAATTAGGTATCAGACATACAAATTAATAGAAAGAAAGAGAATCCGATTCGTGTTTTAATTATTCTAGCTCTTGTAGGGTGTTATGACATTCTTAGGCGTTATTGGGTCTTTTCTCCTGAAATTTACTGATTGTCCCTTTTTGTTAATGACATGAATGTCCGTTGATTCTTGGTATTTAAATAGGGATAATCACATTATGTATATTTTAATACATTGAGATGTACAACAAATAATAAATGAAAAAGTGTTAACTGCATTTGGAGACTTTGGAAACAGAGACGCAACCAGGAGTTTTCTCTTGGAAGGGGATGCAGGGGGTGTTTCTTATAATCAATTTATCATTTATACTGAATTTAAAATGTATTTTTATTTGTTGACTTACAGTTAATATTTGTAACGTTAACAATTGACATATTGAATGTCTTCGATGAGGATTACTTTAAACTACTATTTTGAATATGTAGACTTCTGGGGAGGAGGGTAGCCTCAAGACCCCCCTCCCACACACTTGGTTGTTCTACTGGATGATAATGTAAAAAATAAAATACTATAGTAAATCTCGAAAATACATTTAAATGTAATCAAAACAAACAATCAAAAACAACTAAAAACTACAAACTCGTTTCGGGCCGTGAACCGCCCACAATCTTTCCTTCCTCTTCCTCGCACAGTAATATCTTTCACAAATACACACAAACATACACACACACACACAATTACATGCTCTACACCAGCACTCACTCAGGAGCATAGAGCCTGTTCCTTGAGGTGAGGGAGATGCCTTGCTGGGGGTGAAAGCAAGCAGACGCGTAGGACGGCATCGGATCTCATCCACTAGTCCGGATTGAATCAGTCACCTCCCGGAATAAAACATTCACTGCACTAATAGAACTAACGACCATAGCAGTTGACTTTGCTGGGAATGTCAATCAATCACGTTTTAGTAAACACATCGTTCTGATTGTTAATGTAATATATTGATTTTTATATTAATAATAAATAGAAATAAATGTCAAACATGGACAGAAACCTTCAAATACTTACGGTAAACGGGGCGTGCCCTGTGCTTCACATTTTCTTTACACTATAAGTGTATTTTTTTTAAATCTATTTCAATACTCACTTGGCAAGGTCCAAAAATATCCCTGGGCGATTTGGAGTCTTTTCGCCCCTCGGTCCGTTGCAGGCCACTCGCCGTTGCTACGTCGGAAGCTGCTCCGCCGCCCGGCGTCGGAGATGCAAGGAAATTGGGTGGAGGCCAAGACAGCGTATGTTAGATGGGCATCGCATAAAACACCGCTCAACAGGCGGGGGCGAGGGGCCTCAATTTACTCACATCCGGAGGCAGCAGCTCGTGCTTTCCTAACCGCTGGTCGTTAGAGGTCGACCGCCACGATGCTGTGCGGAGGTCACTTACCAATTAAACTGTGCTTCTGCTCCTTTTTTGTTTTGTCTTTGTTTATAGACTTTATCCGTGCACGTACAAAATTATCATCTTTCGTAAATATTTCACTACTTGAAGAAGTTTGGTGTATCGTAATATTTATAATGTGATTATACGACATTATGAATACGTTATGAATTATGAGTATTACGCGCACAGGGCAGAAAAATGTGGAGTTTTTAAAAGTATAGTTAATAAAAATGATTTAGATAATCAGGTTGGATGAGTAAAAGTAAAAAAAAAATACAAATGATTGAAGAGATGTTCAAGGACAGGGCGTATTGCATAGTTACATCGAACTTGAAGCAGTATTTACAAGTACCGTGGATTTAGAACGTCGTTTCTTGCATTCTCAGTGCAGGTGACTGCGTGGAAAATAGGGCACGAAAATAATGGTGAGAGAAAGTTGTCTATCGTGTGAGAGTACATTACGTACATTGTTTAATTAATAATCTGACACACCATCACCCGATAAACAACAATAGACGTGTTTGTAAAGTACTCGTATGTTAAGTTCTCAGAAGGACATTTATCTGATTTTGTTTCTTCGTTCATTATCACGAGAAAATGTACGTAATTAAAACATTACCTTTTTGCCTGTATATCTTTTGTTTATAATTAATCTTTTTTGTACAGTTTTTAGTCCACATATACTATATCTGACAATTCTCAAATACTCATGTCTTGTAATGTCACCCATTTGGGTTGCACCAAACACTGATTTGATATCTTATTCCGGTTTGGGATAAAGTGTATATTTTGAGTCGTTTATACTTTGTGATACAAGTTCACCAAGTAAGCACAAATAAAAATGTAGCTGGGAACTCGCCCTCAAATAATTTGTGGGTAAAAGAAAAGATAAGGAACCCACTTGCAATGAAGAGAAACTATTAATATCTTACGAAAAGATGTTCTGATGGATAGGTAATCCGATGCCGATTGCTAATCAGGCTTTTCAACGTCCAATAACCACGTGCACCTTCATCTGTTTCTTTTTCTTCCGATTCAGAAATTGTGATGCAAAACGCACATCGCTTGAATTTCTTGTATGAATATATCTGTATGTAGCCATTATATGTCAAGTAAAGGGCAATTGTCTTCGGCGCTGTTGGATCTCGGGGTTCCTAGTCGTTCACCCATCGGAACCCGTGGTGTCTCGAATATGCTTAACCTTTGTGACTTATGGTAATTAATAAATACGGCTAGCGACGGCGGTTTCGCGGTCGTGGCTCTTCAGTACAACCATCCCTGTATTCGCCTGGATGACCGAGGGCAACCACCCAGGCCGGCACGGGGCGTGGGCCCGGGCCTTCCGAACGCGAAGTCGGCACGCTTCGCCCTGAACCTTTTCGCTCGGTGACTTCTGATTACCGTTTCTAAATATCCAAGGGCTGCCGAAAACTGGCAAAGGGGCTTCGGCGCAGGCGCTTTGGGGTAGGCGGCAGATTCCGCTAATGGGGCCCTGGGGGGTGAAATCGAACGGGCGCCCGCAGGGCGGTTCCTGATTAAACTTGTGGAAGGCATTTAATGTCTAATAAGCGCCACCTGGTTATGAGGCGAAGAGAGTGTCGTCGTCGCCGTCGCCATTCCCTCTCGTTGCTGCGACGCATTGCTGGCGCAAAGGGCCTCGCTGTTTTTTTATCTTCTAGAGGATTAATGACGAGCCGTCGTAAATTCCTTGGCGCACGCTGACGAGGAAACGAGTCTTATTAAAACCTCCGAGAATAAAGAGCGGAATGCAAATCGGCGCTTGGTGTGTCCCCGCGAAGGAATTGGAGAAACGCGAGCGTTCTAAGTCGATTTAATTTGGCTTCTTTGTGCTTGCGTGGCGGCAGATTTTTTGAAATTTCACAGCAAGGTCGTCTCTTAATGTTTTGTGGACTAATTATTTCCTTTAGAAATTGTCTCGTATTTTTATAAATTCAACGGTCCTTGTTAGTGTTGATATTGTTTCTTTTTTTGTTGTTGTTTTTAAATTTATTTGAGAATTGTAATGGGAGGATTTATGAATAATATTCATGTGTTTTTTTCGTTTTACTATTATGCATGATATTTCGTTTCGACCATTCTGTAATCATGTACGTGTTCACAAAAAAATTCATAATTATTTGTTCTGGTTTCATTTCGTCTCGCGACACGTTAAGTATAATGTACAGTCGCAAGTGCTTAGTAGCGTGGGAAATTTTAATCCAAAGCAAATGCACAGGAAACCACAAATTGCCTCCTTACTGCACTCCCCAGGCGTGACCGGTGAGAATGACACGGTGCCTATTACGAATTACTTGAGCTACCTCTCACTTCATAGTACTAGTGTCTTGAATCACTGAAGTGTTGCAGTGTAGACCTTCAAGATAACGTTTTTAATTTTATTAACTGTAATATGCATGTCGTGTTTTGTTTATAAAAGAAATATGATTCGTGGCTGCAATTGTGGTTTCCTTTTTGAAATATGCTTTGTCACGTCTATTGGAAAGTACCAGTCCGATTTTAAAACTATAGACTAGTGAAATTTGCCAATTCCATTGAATTTCAGAATCGTTATAGAACGCACATACTTAACTATTTACGAAATTCTTGTGGTTTTCAAAGACATCTAACATTCGTGTTAAATTCAGTTAAAAATTATATTATATAGTAACGTAAAAGTAGAAAAATGTAAAATGTTAACGAAAAGAGGATTGTTTCATACTCGGATATTTTCTTCGTAAAGAACGTTTATTATTCTGGCCTCCAAAAATAATTAAAATCTGTCCGCCATATATTTAATAATAATACTTTCTTGATCATGTAAATTGTTAATGAAACTTTTTCGCGATATGAACTCCTATGAAAATTCACGCGTACATAGTTTGCATGAAGGATCCGTATTGAAAAGTAATTGTTTGGATATTGCATTTTTGTTCCTTAATTTTCCTGTGTTATACTCGTTGGATGAGAAGCGTGAAGGAAATTAAATTGAAAAGATGACGAACCTTTGAAAGATGCTGGGAGAGGTGATTTCAGAAAAGACTTCCACGAAATGAGTCGTGACGAGACGGCACTGTGACAATGCGCTCATGAAAACCTGTAGAGGCGCAGCCTCGGATCGATCTTCCTCGAGTGCGCATCGGTACAAAATGGGTCGAAAGGTGGCTAGAGCATAACGAAATGAAAAACCCTGTTAACTCAGAACAGACACTTTTAGAAATAAAACAGCTAGAAAATCAATGTTTTTCGCAATAATCTGTTAATGATACGTATTAGATAGAGCAGTGAAGTTTTCTTGAATCGATTTTCAGCGTTAATGGAATTGTATTTCTTAATACAATAGGATTGTTGTTGAAAGGTATGATGTTTTCTGAAAGTCTTCATTGCAAATAGTTCGTGCATGGTAATTATCTATTAACCTAAGAAATAGCAGAAATGAAATGAAAATAGTTTATGAAAACGAAACATTAATTGTAGTTGTTTTATTTTCATTGGTGAATGTGTGACATTTTTAACAAAGAAGTTTGTTAGTGTGACAGTAGAGTGCCACAAAGTTTTGAACCGTTGTTCTCGAGGGAAAGTTAGGTAGTTAACAAAACTGAAAGAGAAAAAAGTAATTAGCAGTTACACGAAGGAAAAAAATTAAAGTGAGAATTTTGTGGAAATATTAAACATAGTTTTTGTTAAAGTGAATTAAAATTGAAACATTATGACTTAACGCGAAGAAATGGCACCGAGAAAAATCTTTTGGAAGATTTGCTGCAATTCCATGTCGAAGCGGGCCGATCTATAATATAATTTATGAATTTTCTTTATTTAGTTTTGTAAAGTAAAGTAAATACAAACAGAACAAACGAGCATTTTATATGTCATTTAATGCATGGAAATCAAAGAAAATATGTTGTGCACGCTTTCGATTGCTTGTCAAACCACTGTCAATCGGCGCTTTAGTCCCCACGCAGTTATCCTACTAGGACCGGATCTGCCTCCACTCCCCTGTGATGTACGACTGGTAAATGAACGGCCGTGTTCGCAAGCCCCTCGACAGGCAATGAGCTCCGTGTTTGCGCACTCTCCGTCTTCGTCCGCTCGTCTTCGCCGCCGCAGCAGTCGGTCGATGCGGGTCCTCCCGGCGGGCGACTGACGCCTGTTGATTGGTTTCAGGGGAATTTCAAATGGACGGGTGGGGGAGGACATCACGGGTGTCCTGATCCGCGACGTTGGGACATCGGTGAAGCGCGGGCATGGCTCGTGGATCCCCTGTGTCGTTCTCGAAACCCACCGCAGACTTCTCAGATTGTGGACTTCTCGTGCATTGACAGGTGCGGAGGCCAGATAGTTCGCAGGAATACGAGACACCGAGTTGTTGGAATTTCAGGCCACCAGGTGGAAGAGGATCGTCTCTGCCTGTTTCCTCACATGAAATGTTTATCAGCTTCCTCGTGACGTGATTTTTTGGTTTGTATTGTCTTAGAGAATAACCTACTTTTCTTCTTTTCCATGAAACTCTCTCCTATATCCCTTCACCTAAGGCCTGTGTCACACGAGCGTTGCCATGACTGACATTAAGTAAGGCGCGTCGTAGATTCACAGTGCGTCTTATGCGGAACTGCCAAAGCGCTCGTGTGTCTTCTCGCATAAGGTACACTGTTAATCTAAGACGCCTTTTACTTAACGCGCGTCAACCCAACGTTCGTGTGACGTCGTCCTAAGATCATACTATTACTTTCCTTCTTCATTCGTACATCTCTTAGGTAAAATGAATTTAAAGTGTCGTGTATAGGTAAAGGTACGGTGCTTTTCCAGCACACACATGGCATTTTCTGGACTCGCTCATATTACGCTCCTTTTACTACCATCACGTCATCACCTGCCCCCCCACCCCCACCCCACAACGCTCCTTTCCACCCTTTCGTCGTTTCACAAGGAAGCGAACATGGATGCCTACCCGCCCACTCCCATGCCCTTCTCCCTGCTCCGAGCCCCTTTCTCGCATCCCGTCGACAATCGGCCCGCCCACCCGCCGCTCAACGACTCTCGAGGGGCTCCGCTCTGAGGACCGTTCCCCGAAGACGTGTCGCCCCCCCCTCTCCACGCGGAGGTCAATGTCAGGGGCGGGCGCGTGTGCAGACGCGCGCGGTGAGCCGGGCGCGCCCCGATTACGCAGGCCTCGCCGCCCTTTGCCCCCCAATCGCCAGCTGCCCGGGCGGGGCGCGGCCCTTTGCCACTGCTCGGCGCAGCCACCAGCCTTCCACACCGCCGCGCGCGCGCCCGGCCTCCCGTCTCACAAACGGACACCTTGCTTTCAAGAAGGCTATAAAAGTCCCTCTGTGCTCGCGTGCTGCGACGCAAAACGTCGCCGCATTATTGATTTTTTGTGAAAGTATGGTATCATATGTTATGCCTTTACGTACGTTCGGTGCACGAAAAAAGGGACCCATCTCCAAACCCATCGTCTTAAAGTTAAGTAAAAAAAGTGTTTGTATAACATTTTTTTTACTAGTAATAAAACTTCCCAAGTCGTTTTATAGAGGCACACATTTTGTCTTAGGCCGCCATGTAAATGATTTCGCTCAGAATAATACCGTTCTCCTGCAAAACGACAATTTTTTATATGTATTGCGTGTGCATCGATATTTTACGTGGGTTGGGATGATGAGTTTAAAATGTATTTATTGTTATTTCAGTGTAAAAAGCGAAAGATTCATTATTCGTTCTGGTGTAACGTGCATTAAAAATTGTATTTTCCAGGAAAAATAATGTTTTAGGCTGTTTGATCTCTGTTGAAAACTATTTAATGTTTAATTTCCTGGAAATTTGGGTTTCGGAGAGTTCTTCCACCAAGATAATGAAAAACAGACAATGGAACAAATATTTACTCTCATCATCCAAAGAGTATGAAACTAATAAGGCATCCCCTGATTTTTAAAATGTGTGTGTTATAAATGTTTTGGGTTTGAAGGTTCACAAAGGCTGAGTGGCAACGAATTCAGTTTTGTCAATCTCATTTGATTCTGAACTTTGTAAAATCGTTTCTTGGTGCACCATCAATTCATCTAAAAAAAATAAAGTTTTTAGTTTATAGTATGTACAATATTATATTTATATAGTATGTACAATATATATTTTATTTTGAATTGAAAAATCTTATTATGACTACCTGGCCTTAATATCAGTGCTCCGTGAGGATTTTAGGATAAGTAGGATATTTAGATGTAACCCGGTAAGGGGTCAGGCAAACCGGTAACGAAAACCTGTCCATGTTTAAAATGAGACAGGAACATTCGAATTAAAGTAAATACAAAAGAAATAGGAAGAGAGGATTTACTGCAACATTTTAGAATTTTAGCTTTAGGCAAGGAATTAGCTTTACTTACTTTTAAATTTGACATAAATTTAATGGAAAAATAGATACAAAACATTAATTTAACACTGAACAGAGATATTTAGCTTAACGTACTTTTCTTGGTCACGTAGTATGACGTAAAGATAAACTCAATTGTGCCGACAACTTTGAGTATCGTTAATCCCCGTGCATTATAACTGAGTAGATTGACAATCCGTAATTTAGTGTTTTGCGGTTGGACATCACATTTTGCGCCTCAGTTCTCACTTGCTAGAGTTGGTTTCACTCGCTTTGATCGGTCGGCGTAGCGAACTCTGTAATTCAACGGAGCGTTGAGGCTGTGTTGGGCATCTCTGACGAAACGAAGAGAAGCGGCAGATCCACACGGCCCAAAAAGAGAAATGCACATAGTAAATAGTTTTAAAAATAAAAACACTTCGTCACCGTAGCATCGTAGTTGGCAAAACATTCGAAAGTGTTTCGTTATTTCCTTCGTAGTAGATAAGAGCTGAGTTGTACCTTTCATCAATGAAGATCTACCAACCTGTTTAACACGTCCCTCCCTTTGGGATATTAACGTCACTCCCTTTGGGATCAGTTCGGGGGTTTGATTAAAAGAAAATGAATCCAATTGTAAAATATGCATTTAACATTACGTTAGAAGAATATAATTTAATAATATATCGTCGTGTGGTGAAAACGTGAGAAATACGGTTACTAAACAAAATCAGAAGCAGTAACATTAATAGTTCAAAATCCACAGAATAAGAAAAAAAATCAATCGTCAGGAAACTATGCAGCAGTGAATACAGCAGGCGTCGTAAACAGCACTTATAGAGGAAAATCAACCTTCCAGGCACGTACTGCGAGACACATCTCTCTCCCACTGCGCCCACTTCACTTTTTGTTGAGGGCGGCCGATTGCAAGGGCGCGCGGCCGCTGCCAGGCCATCGGCCGGCCGCATCCTCCCCGCCACACGCGTCGGCCGCCATTGTGCGCTGCCCTTTGGAGCGGGCAGGCGACGAGACCTCTTTACGAGGGGCGGGCAATCAATCTGCGCCCGCTCAGCGCCAGCCGCCCCATTGGAATTGCAGGCGGATCACGTGTGGCGTGGAATCTAGGATCTAGGTCGACGGATACTGGCACTTTGGACTTGAAATGTTTCCCAGTGTCAACAAGTTACGTAGAAGTTCACTGTTCTCGGAAGACGAATGAAACTCGGAAACGTTATACTGCGTTCAAAAAGAAATGAAGATCCTTTTTATTTCGTCTCTTTTTAGCTCCATTGCGGGAGGGGTCGGTGAAATATAGGGTGAAGAGTTCTTGGTGAAACCACTGTCCTATTCTTCCCGATGTCTAGGACGAGGGTGGCTTGGCTAACGGAATTGATCCATCCTCTAAATTCGCAAATGTTTTTGTAATCGTTACAAAGTAGTATTTAAATGTGCTATATTTTAACAGCCAAATAACTTTTTACTCTTTCTATTTTCACGAAATTTCCTTTTCGAAATACATAGCATAAATTCATTTTCGCTGTACATAGCGATCGAAACGAACTATTTAAGAGGAATATCAGGTACTTTACTGGCGCGTATCTGTTAGATTACTTTGAATGTGTGTTAGATTGTCTTCTTAATTAGCTAATTGACTCATTTCAAATTTTGAAGTAGCAAAACATGGATATATTTATACTTTGGATTTGTTGTTGATTGTAGGAATATTCAACATTAATTATTGATACATTAATTTTCAAATCAGTAGAAATTTGATTTTCTTAGTCTCAAAGAATCTGATATCAACATAGATATGAAATTCATGTATTAAGGTGAGTTGAATAAGAGCAAACACGTCTTATATCCGGAACAAGTGGTAATAAACAACTCTTCTCTTCATTCGGTAGATATGGTAATTTATCTTTAATATATACAATGAATTAAATTATATTAAAGAACCGTTAGGTTTCATTTAGCTCCGTCGGGGTCGTTGAGATACAAAGTATTCAGTATCCATTGGAGAAAGTTTCTGTGTCGTTTCCGAGTTCTCGATCAAACTGGGTAAAATTGTCACTTATGGCAAGAGTTTCCAATAACAGATATTCGAGTTGAGGACAAGAAGCATGCAGAAGCAGGGAGGAGGGGATATCAGCGGCAGCGTTGCAGTGAACGTGCGTTGGAAGGCAGTGGGTGCGGCGAGGGCGGGGCGGGGGCACGGGCGGGAGCGGGGCAGTGGCCTCGCCCGATGTCCGCCCCTGGGCAGATCGGATCGCGCGGCCCCGGGCGGCCAAGGCCTCCTCAGCCGCCGCCATCCACACCGCACTTCCGGGGCGGCGCTGCGGGCTGTAGCAAGTGCTTCCGTCATCTCGGGCCCCGGCGCCGTCGACCTCTCCGACGCCTCAGGTGCCAAACAGCATTGGTGTAGGACGCGGTGATGCTGTCAAAGCAGAGAGCAACAAGGCGAGGCCAGAATTTCAAAACAAGGAGGGGAAATATTGTCAACATGTGTATTAGAATCAATATGCGTATTGTCAGAAAAAATTAATTAACTCCGTAGCAGGAAAGTGCTACCTCGAAATGGTAATCATTATTTCATTGGGAACGTTTTGCTTTGTGGCTCTCGTGGGAGCGGAATGGTCCAATGAAGAATTAACCTTGCAATAAGCTCATATGGAGTCAATACATTTTACATTTCAGAAAACAACATTCCCTAGTTTGCACTGAACTTATGAAAGGTACTCCGTTCGAATTGTGAAATCTTGGTAGCAATGACACGTCACATCAGGTGCCGTGGTAGCCTGCCTTTCCCCTTTCAAAATCAATTGACATTGTCTATCCCATTGTGCCCTTTCCTTTCTTTTGAGGTGCTTGTGTTGAATACTGTACAATATCTCGTTAACTTTTACGTTTTGCATTAACGAACCTTTTATCTTGAAATAAAAAGCAGATAAAGATTTCTGAAGGAGAAAAATATAGATTCAAAAAAAGAATGTATTTCTTCGCGTTCGACCTGAGGTCTTTCGAGGGATTTAAGTTTTACACGCTGAAGTTTTTTTCCATTTGGGAATTCATTGACAAATTACCGTCTTTAATGGTATAGTCGTTAGTACCGCGTTGCTAATCCCAAGTTCGCGGTTTCAAACGCGATCAGAGTCGGTGGATTTTTGAGGTGCCAAAAATCGACGGCATGCATGCGGACGCTTGTCGGCACGTAAAGCAGATCCCAGGACAGGCACTTGGCGATCCTGGCAAAAATATATCTTTTAGCAATTTAGAACCAATCACAATTTCGATTTGAATTACTGGGTAAGACTGCGAATATTGTATCTTGGCCTGAGCTATCTGGTATTCAATTCAAACGTCAAAATTGGCGCTCTAGCGCCCCTAGGGAAAGCGATGGCAAACTACCCTTCGTACTTCAAGGTAGGTCTGACAAGAAGGCGCTATGGGCACCTGCGCACTAATAAGTGTATGGCATTAAAATAATATTGACAAATTGGGTTTAAGTTATTGTGGCTCATTTAATTAATTAGTTTTGTTTTAGATGCTATTGACTTTTAATTTTGATGTTTGGGAATAAACCGGCATTATTGCCCTGTCGCGCAATATGAAAGGAAAAAGAAAAGATTCTATACGAAATTAGTAGTTTAGGGAGACTTAAGAATATCTTTGGTAATTTGGATTCAATTCGACTTGGAATAGAATTTATTTGCTCCTTTTTTCTGTTCTAGTACAGTATCGATTTGGAGTTCTCTGTAAATTTGATGGTTAGGTATAAATCATGGAGCTTTAATTGACTTCTTAAGGACGTTATATTGAAGGTTTTGGATTTATTGTATCGTGGTTGGTAGGCGATAAGTTTTCCCATACCGGGTAAGCATAATTTGTGATAAGGAGTGAGTAGAATAATAGATTTTTATAGTAGAATCTGGCAGTTACTAAGCCTTGAGTGTGTATGAACGGGTAAAAGTTTCGTACTTTGGCACAGGATTTGTTGATTGCTGCGTGATCGTGGGGTTTCCAGGAAAGTTTCTTGTGTTACAATTCGCCGAGATACTTTTCACTTTGGTTGATGTGGTACACTTTTGAAAGATATTTTATTGTCTTTTATTTTTAGATAGGCAGGGTTTTGCGGTCTCCTAAGAGTGCATATTTTAGTTTGGTATTTTTGCAAAATAATTGCAATTCTCCAAATTTTTGTCCATTACGTTAGGGCATTAAGTTTGGTGGCACTTTGTATGCCAAATGCTTTCTGTGTAATCTGTAAGGTAAGGTAATCTGTACTTTCTGTGTACAGTGCCGCATCGTCAGCACAAACAGCAGTTTCCACATTAGATAATTTGGGTGCGTCACTCACGAAGATAATAAATGAAATAAGTGAGAGAGCAGAGCTCTATGGAAATTATCACGTGGAGTAGAAAATGAGTGATTAATTTGACCTTAAATCTTCTATTAGTGATAAAGCCTTTAATGATAATCGGAATATATTCAGAGCCTCTGAGTTGTCTTATTTTAATAACAGGCCGGTATGCCAAACTCTATCATAAGGTTGAGCAATATCCAGAAATGCGGTTAGAGTAAGTTCTTTTTTCACTTGGAAGCTCTGTGCAATGTATTCTGAACGTCTTAACAGCTGGTGTGTACAGGAGTGATATGTCCTGAAATAAAATTGAATATCTGGTATTGCTTCCTTACCTGTAAAGCATTTGTTGAGTCTCTTTAGAAGAAGCCTCTCAAAGATTTTTGAAATTGAGAATAGGAGATTTTTGGTCTGTAATGTTCAGGTCATCGAGGTTTCTTTCTGGATTACGAAAAGGAATGACTATTGCAGTCTTGAAGGCAGATCGCACTTTGTGTTTTTCGTTATTTTAAGGGGAGAGGAACCATGAAATGGGCCAAATTATTAATTTTTGTTTTTAGTTAAATAAATAATTCCAACCTCGCTCTTTCCAAATATGTCAACATTTTTGTTCTAGGTCGCCCGAAAGACCCTTTAATGCTTATTTAAATGCCCTGGCGCGCATGAGTGACGACCCTTTTTGGACACTGTCTTCAAGTGTTTTTTTGTAAATTTGAACGCATGTTGGGTTGTTAATGACTTACTGAAATATGCTCTTGTTCATACGTTAGCAGCATTGGTCTTTTCAGCTGAAGAAAATGATCCAGAATACGGAACAGAATGTTCTAGTACATCAGTGGCAAGTACAGACTTTTTTCAAATGGCGTTTCCAGAAAAATTGGCAGTAGAATGCGGCCCTGCACATTTGCCGCAACGAGGCGGATTACCACAGTTCTTTTTTGTGTGTCTGAATATCTGACAACCTCGACACTGCACTGGCCCGGGTATATGACGACGCTCTTCAACCGTGATTATAGCATTGAACAATTCTTTTAGTTCATATATTGCTCTGCTTTTGGATGATTTCCTAAGAGTAACTGCACATAAAGGCCAAGGTTTACGATTAGAAACAGTCTGACAACCGTTATTACTGGTAAATTTTTGTTTACTAGTTCTTCAAGTATTTCTTTCTCACATGAGTTACTGATAAGTTACTGATGTTGGGACATTTCGTAGCACTACAGAAATACTAGTCTTTGTCGGGTCCCTGTAGTATGATAGCGCTTTCGTTGACAATTGCTTACGAAGTAAGAACGAAAGTACGAATTTTCAGGTCAGACTGTAAAAACAAGGCCGAATGTAAAAACAAATAGTGTTATTAATTATTTAAAGTTCAGAGGAAAATGTAAAAAGGTTTTGTTTATTAAAAACCAGTCTACATTCATAAATTTAACATCATGAAAATGGATCCAATATTTGCTTGGTGTTTTAATCCATTCTTATGATTAGTGTAGGCCGTGTCAAAAAAAGAAAACATTGAAAACGAGAACCATGTTTCAGCCAATCGTTTTCTTCTTTCTTTGAGAAATGGAGTTAATAACACAGGCACACACAATTAAAAAAAGTTGACCGAGCCTAAGACTGGACACATGTTTCTCTATATATGTTGACGCGCTGAATCCTAATCTGAAGCCGAAATCCCCTTCCATTCCCAGTTTTTCTTAAATCGCGGAAAAACACATGTGAATACAAGATTTTGGTGACTTGTAGCATTACACTTTAAAGAAACGAAGAGTTGTCAGACCCAAGACGTGACACATGCTCCTCTATGTATTGTCAATGCGCTGAATCCAAGCACAGAATTGCGTCACCACCTTCCAGTTATTTTTTATCACAAAAAACACCAGAAAATTTACAATTTCAAGGTAGTTTTTCGCGCTTTATAAGAAACTGGAGGATGGTGTCACAATTCTCGCTTCATATTCAGATTTAGCACGTCTACATACATAGAGGAACATGTGTCAAGACTTTATTTATGACAACAACAACCCCGTCCCCCAAAAATACAATGTCACGGTAGTTTCCCGTGATTTTAAAACAAACTGGAAGGTTGTGGCGCTATTCTTGCTTCAGATTCGGATTCTGCGCGCCGACATACGTGGGGAAACAAAGTGTTAAGTCTTTGGGTAAGACAACTTCTTTTTATTTGTGTGCCTCTGTAATCATTTTGACTTACCTTCATCTAGTAAACTTTCAAACGTTTATCATGCAAATCGTGAGCTCATCAGCGATACAAGTGAATGTTAAGTAATGGTGTTAGCATATTCTGGAGAGCGGAAATGGAATTTTTTCGACCTCCGAACAGAACACATTATTACAGTATCTTTCCCATCTTTTTACTTGTATCCTTCGGGTTCCGTTGAGATGAAAGATAGGAAACCTGTTAGGAAACATTGAAGCATATGGGGTTTCATTAACGGATGTGGTATGTCAGAAAATCGTGAAGTTTGCAAAGCTAAAGACGGTAAATATCAAGACAAACCCTGTCTAAATCAATCGTTTAATAATAGTGACTGTCCTTCCATTTCGTGCATTACTGCCCTCCGTTGCGATACTGAAGAGTACGCTTTTGGAATCCTTTTATAGTAATCGAGTGACCTGCGTGTCTGTGTCTGCCTGCCTGATAGCCACCTATGGGTAGCCCTCTTCCTGTACATGGCTTGCGACAAGAAAAGGGTCATTCTCAGCATCTCCGTTTGTTCGAAAGGGAAGGGGGACTGGTCTTCTTGGTATCCTTCGAGAACACTATTATTTTTATATTTTAAAGAAATAAATACGTGGCGATAGATAGAATCGTGGAGATGGTGATGCTTGGAAAGAAATTATTACATGATCCTGTCCGGTCCATCGTTTGGGGCAAGTGAAATGTCATTAATTCAACGCGTGTTGCTGTGATGTTGAAAAACGGCTATTTTTTCGTAATCTAATCGATTAAAAAACTCATATGAATAAGTATGATAATACGTACAAAACCGTTTACAGTGTCGGAAACGCCATCCCAAACTAGTCTGTCGAAATTTGAATGGCACATTCCATTAGTTGCGCCTTGGAGTAAATCTTAGTACAGAAGCGCCAAAAACTGACTTGCGTCTCTGGCATTGAAATACAAGCAAATAGTAGCTGAGATGCAGAGGGATTTCACCTCCGAGCCGTCGCTTCGTAACCCTCTTCCGCGCCGCCCGGGGGCGCCTCACTTTACCTCGCCGCGCTGCGCAGCTCCGCGCCGCGTCTCTATTTTCGCCAGCGCGTCCGGTGGCAGTAAATTCCCGCCCCTCCGCAAGCCCGGGTGATTCGATATCCCTGGGCGCCTCACCCGCCGGACTCACCGTCGGCGGCGCGACAGGGCGGGAGGCTCACCGGAAATGACACGCGATATTAGAAAATTCCAGGAGCGGAGGGCGTCGAAGCGCAGCGATCCCGAGGGCAGGGGCGGCTGGCGCTGGGAGGGGGCGGGGCGCGGCGGGCGTACAAACGCCCCAGCTGCGGCGCCGCGCGGCTTCAGTCGGGGAACTGTTGCGCACTTCGGCAATCTGTCATTTCTTCGCCTGCGCGAGACGCGACGCCGCCGCCGCCGCCGCGCTCGAGCGACGATGCACGATTTCTCACTGGCGGCGCCGCGCCCCTAGCGACGAGACGCGGTGTCGCCGCCTTCGCCTGGCGGTGCGCGGTGAGGTGCGGGGCGGCGGGCTTCCGTAGGGGCGGGTCGAGCTCCTGCGCGTGACGTACCTTCCACCGGAGGTCAATATACCCTGCCGATCTACCCTTCAAGTTTCTTCATCGGATTGGATACTCGTAAATTATTAAAACAATAATGAAATGAAACTTCCTTTCAGTCTCTTATCAGTTTATTGAGATTTTATTTTCTTTGTTGAACAATATGCATGAAATATTGGCGTAAATTTGCAAACATGAAATATTAGGGCTGTCAAGCAGAGTAAAATAAAATTAATAATAGGTGACTTTACACAGATAATTTGTTGTGAAAAGCGTACTTCTCACATCACAAATTTTTCCCTTCGGTGTTTCATAATATTATTTTTCAATTATTAAGAGCCACCACCAATTGTGAGTCTTTTCATCCATTTAAAAAATCCATATCGTCAGTGCATCAGAAATGTGACTCGTCCACAAAAGTTGTCATTGCGCAACAGAAATGCGAATATCATCCTGAGCGGAGTTTTATTTCAAGATCAAAACCAGTGCGGTTTACTGCACATTTGGGCTCTCTTTATGATATTTTTTGTAAAGTTGTTCATTTTTCTAAGCCCATTTCCTCAATTAACTAAAAAAGAGATGTGTCACATTTCTTGTGCTTAAACGATATTGACACACTGTTATTAGGATATTGAATAAAAATGAGTTATCTATACAGGGTAAAGCATTCTCTTCAGCAACAATTTTTTTTTTAATTTCGACGGATTTTTTTCGACGGTTCTATCTTAATACGAAACTATAGTTATTACGTTCATTTGAACAAATTAAGGAAAATACAAACATCAAACTAAAGAATTCTTTATCTTCAGTACAATGTGTCTAAAAATACAGGGCAGAATGAAAAATTTTACGTCGCAGCCTTGAAATTGACGCACAGGTTATGACTGCGCGATATCGGGTGGCCCTCCAGCTCCGCGTCGACAGTCATTGCTTCGGGGTGCGGTAAAATTCTCAATTGCGTGCATTCTATTTTTGATAGGGAGATGAATTCAAGACGCGAGAAGAGACCTACAGTATAGCGAATGGTTACTGTGATGAGACCGTTTTCTCTCTTTCGTTCCAATGGGTTTAAAAATATAACACATTCGTTTAGAAAAGGAAATTTGGACCCGATATCACTGTTGTAAAATATGGTACAGGTAAGTAAGTTACGTCATTCTTTAGCTGTCTTGCTCCCGTTCAACTACGTGAAAACCTCCTGCCTATATCTTATCGTATTAAAGATATCAGAAATGTTCTCGAGCAGTGAGTTAAAATTGAATTTAGTATGCAAATTATATTGGTAAAAGTATAATATATATTTAAACAAATTTAAATTATTATGCACTATTTTTAATCGAAAAAAATAAAAACATTGGATACTCTTTAGTATTACTTTCTTTGAATTTAAAATAATCTTGCTGGCGTTTTTCGAGATTACTTAAGTTACGTGCGTAAAATTGACATGTTATTGTATCCTCCATCTGAACCTCTCTCTCTGACACGAAACAGGTCCTCTGAGGCGGATGTGTTTGTTACATGAAAATTCTCACCCCTTATTTTTCACGATTCTTCGAAGACTTTTTACAAACTGTAACATTTTGGTTGTTTCCTATACATGAATTAGCCATAAAATGAATATTTTCTCAATAAGTTTAAAAAGCTCTTTATAAAATTCTCAATAAAATGAATCCGAAAAAAAAGTACTTGGTAAAATCATATTCACTCATCTAATTGTCTGGTGTAACATGTTCTGGTATTGCGTGCTCTTAATTTGCATACAACCTTCGTTCGTGCTCTTTGGAATTCAGGTCAACTTGGAATCGAAACGCGCGTCGCTCCGTGGAGTCGCCGGGCGTTGGCGTTGCGAGAGATCTCGTTAACCTTCCCTGCCGAATGCGTCGGGACGGGCCCGATGGAAAGTTGATGCAGGTCGTTGTCGATTCGGCAGTTTTCTGGCGCGGTCGCGGTATTTTTCCTCGAGTGCTATGAGGCGGCTTTGAAATGTTCTCAGTTCTGGGCATTCCGTTGCCAATGGACTGACCTTTTCCCCACTTGCCTTCTGATATAAAGCCAACTTCAAAAGGATGGAGCCGGGAACAAATAGTGAATTGAATGGAACAGAAAGAGCATTATTTTTCGATAGCAAACTAGTCATCATTGTCTTACATTAACTTCGTTGTTTTTGAAGAAGCAAGGAAAGCTATATTCATGATAAAAAAGTACTATCCCTTCCCATTCTGGTAGAGATGAGACTTTTCGTTAATGAAAAAATTTGTTTATTTTCGTCTGAATTTTTGAGATATTCTACGACATTGAAAGCTTTTTTACTAAGTAAAGTATTACGCTTTATACTTTGTACTAGAGGAAGTCTATTTCTAAGCGAGGTTCCGTTTCTTTCCACCTACGAAACGATCACTATTTTATTTTATTTTTTTAATTTCTCGCCTTACAAATATTTTGTAAGAAAAGAAAGCTATGTAATGTGCACCAGAAAATTCGATTTTTTTTATAATTTAGGACAGAAACATTGAAGGTTTTTTAAATACTTTCTTAGAGTATCGTGTATTTTTGTGTGGGAAAGATAGGAAAGCCAGGTCAATCGGAAAATGCTATTACATAAAGAAGCCTTTTTTTAGTAGCTACGATCAGTTGCCATCGATCGATTTTTAGTAACTCGTATCAATTGATCAAAATGACATATTTAATGATCTATTTTGACATAATAAAAGCTAAAAGCCTCCTCTTTATGAATCGTGCCAATATATTAAACAATTTTTCTGTAAGCTTTAGAAAGTTAAACAAGCAAACTTCCCTACTGATTCGACTATACCCTAACTTTTTAAAAACAAAGTAGGGAGTTCAACATACATTCTCGAATTATGTGTAACTTTTGCAACTTTCGAAAATTTCGAACATTCAAGAAAAATGAGACTTGCGCAACATTTGAAGTGTACTTAACCCAGTTTGAGGGAAAAAATAAAGAACAACTGAGCAGTTTTTGAGAAAATCTAATTTTTGAAATTCCCTTTATTTTATTTAACATTACCCGAAAACTACTCACATTTTAAATAAAGAAATTATATGTATCCACATTTAAATATCGAACATTGAAGAACAGATTTTGTTAAGAAAGAAGTATCAATCTTCAATATTGAACTTGAAGGAAAACTTTTGACTTTTTGTAATTTTCGAAAATTTTGAGAATTTAATATCGATTCTGGTGAACATACTTCTGACGGACGGAACATACTAGATTGACGGACAGACTTCTGTAAGGTAACTTTTTCGTTATGAAGGCCACACAAAATTCTGACTGCAGAATGTGTTAGAGGAAGTAATTTCCTACGTGTAGGAATAAAGTTTATCCACTTTTGTCAGGGCCCTGCATTACGACTTTTTTCGCCGTTTGCTCTGCATCACTACATAACTCTATTCTCCCTCTGCAGTATGAAGGAAAGTGAAATATTTCATGGCAACTTCAACAGAGAGATTGTGAATGCAAATGGACGTAATAATTATTGATGAGGCACAAGGAGGCCTCGTCCCAGAGGTCGTGCGCGCGCCCTCTCCAGGCGTCCGCGGCGTGTGTGGGGCGTCGGAAGGGGCGGGGCGGGGCGCGCGCCTAATGGACGCCCAGCGCAAATCCCAGGCGCGCTTTGTCGCGATCCCGCCCCAGCGCCGCGGAGCGGAACTGACGGAAAGCACAAACCAGCAGGTGTCCCAATATCACAGATAGCACTGTCAGGGTGCAGTTCCCACAAGGATTCTACTCTTCTGACGTACTTCTTAACATTGTGATAAAAGATATCATTACTGCATCTAGTGTCTATTGCGTTGCATCCTATTTAAAAAAAGGAGGTCGCATGTGAATATTTTTCTTTTCTCAAAAAATGTGTTTCATGGAGATATGTTTTTTTGAAAATACGTTCATGCAGCGTGGATATGAGGGGACGGTAGCAACTACAATTTTATTCACTTCAAACTGTTTTGCAATTTTACGAAATTTGTGACTCTTATTCTAGAATATTGCAACATCTACATGGCATTACTTCGATTTTTAATGCCGCATTATTAAAACTTTGTTAGAAGAGAGAATTTATCCGCGTAAATGCTGTGTGATCCTATTCCACGGATCGTAGCTTGACAACTTATTTCCAATGGAGCATCGATGTTGAAAGTGGTGCAGTTTGAGAGAACCGACTTTTCGTTATGTTTACGGCCCACGGAGAGTTTGGAATTCGAACCTCTCCAGGGCTGTCATTGTTGGAGAGGCAATATATCCGCTGGCCAATTTAGCGAAACAAGATAAAAAAAGCTTTCATCTCTCCTGTGTATGCGGGCAACTTTCAAGAGCTCTGGACTGTAAGAAATAAGGTTCAAGATGTTGGATCTCACAATTCAATTTCCACTTCGTTACCTTTTGAAGACAGAGTTTTTTTAGAAGATAAGGTCATGTTATTTTTTCACATTGTACATTTTTGCAAGCAGTATTTCTTTCTCTCCCTTCAAATTGACAACAGGTATCTCGTTCGGAAAACAACGCAGGAAATATACTGCAATCAGGAAGTTGAATACAGACGTTTGGGGTGTATTTACTGTCGGATTTAGATGGACAGTATAATCAATAAACCAATGAACTGGAGTCTGCGCACTGTCTACTTTTCGGATAATTTTATCCCGTTTTAATTGAAAATGTTTCTGTCTGACATGCTAGTTCTTTGCACCCTGAGGCTCTATAATTAAAGTAAATTTCTATTGCCGTTTAAATTGTTTGGGTATATGATATGCTATATTGTGACAAACTTTCATGTTCCGACTCAATATTTAAGCATGATATTGTTTGCGTTCGGACGGATTTAATCATGCAAATTATTAATATGTTTGGGTGCAATGACTCTTTTTGCCACATCTCATTACCGCAAATCTTAATTTCAGTGAGTGTACATAGCTAAAATATTATGTTATCTACTATTTTTCGTGTTAGATTTTAAATGTATACAATGAATTTTGGTTTTGTATTACCTCAATGAACGAAGTGGAAAAATATGCATTTTAAATTTTACTTAAGTGATTTCTCTTTCAACATTTGACTCATCCTTGGATTCAGTTTTCATTTACGTACATCTTAAGATATTTTCTTTGGTACTCTGTTCTCGTGCATTCTTTTCTCTTGGGAAATTATTTTCAAAGCGCATTAGCTGTTCCTCCACCCTTTGAAAAATGACTGAACAACAGCTTCATAAATATTTACTTTGCCATCTATAAAAGCGTGTCTGGGTTCAAATCTAAGAAATGTATGAAGACTTAGAGCCCCATCGCGGAGGCCGTGGCCTGGAACGCTCCCGAGCGGACGGCGGCGTTCGCTCGCGTCTTTCTCTTCAAGCTTTTTTGCGTCGCTCTTCTGACGCGGGCGCGGAACGGAGGGGTGGAACTGCTCCGAGGAATCGTAAGTGCTGCGGCCTTCCACCCAACCCAACTGCGCCCGCCTGCATCCTGCTACATCATTTCTCGCCCCCCCCCCCATCCTTTCCGACGCCACGTTATTCTTCCATCTCTACTTCCTGTCGCCCCACGTAATTTCTCTATCATATGATCAATCTCATCACTGCACCATCGCGGCGTATCACCATTTACCCTTTCTATTTTTGGCTTTTTTTTCATCCTCTTCCTAAACCGTACTCCCCACCATTCTGCTCATTCTCGTAGTTTCGTATGCCAACATTTCACTCTCTCTTTCTGCTCGGTCATTCGCTTTCGTTTCCCTCCTCACTGCTTCTAAACGAAGTTTCCCATCACTTCACCAACTATTCTTCGCATCGCTTCTCCTTACAGCGCCGACTATCATCGTTCTCTCTCCCTCAATGATTGCTATGTCCTTCTCTCTTTATTCTCCACCATTTATACTAAAAAAAACAAGCTTAAAATATGTTTCTGCAGCTTCGTCACATGATACTGTCGTCGATCCTTTTATCGCATCCTGTTTCCACGCCTTTGTTTCTCTTCGTTTCCGTTCTCTCCCCTTTTTACTTCAGCCAGAAGCGAGCCGACGCCGTGCTTTCCCGCCTGCCGCCCTCGCCCTCGCCCTCCAGCTCGGCCGTCCTGCTCGCGTCCATGAATTATTTCCCCCCGGCGTCATCCCGCGGGGGTCCGAAAGGAGAGCGCCGGCCGGGCTATCGCGCGACGCTGCGGCGCGGCCGCGAAGAATTCGCAGGAACCGCAGCGCGCTGCCCTCTGGGGGAGAGTCACGCAGCCGAGGAGCGCGCGTGAGTTGCGCTGTTTTTCGGAGGTTCCTGGAAGATGGCGTGAAGATGAATACTAGAGCATTAGAAGTCGTTTGTCATGGATATATCGTCTCTATTCCGGGAAGGATTATGTGGAAGTGCATTTCAGGAATATCCTGTAATTTATCTGACAGGGTTAAAAAGCCACTCGTCATACGTTACTTTGGCATCAGCGTCATCGGGGATCGTGCCAAAGATAGATCTTTCTCTGGCTCCTTTCTTCCTCAATTTTTTTTTCAGTGTGAAAAAGCGGCATCTAACTTTGGTTGCAATATATTACCGAAGTCTTTCATTTCACAAGATAAAATTGTTTTCTAATTCCTGCAAATCCAAATAATTTAGTCCCTCTCCGTATTCTATACTATATCATTTCTGAACAGCTTACCGTGATAATGTATGTATGTATGTATATATATGTTTCTAGTCGCACATAGAACCACTTATATAAAATGTTCAGATTTGCGGAGCCTATAATGTTTTGTTTGCATCGGAATGTAGTAATTATAATCCAAAGGATGGGTGTGCCTCCCCTTCATCAGTAATTGCATTCGCTTTCGCACTTTTCCTTTCGCTTTCTCAGTAATTGCACACGTTTTCCTCCAATTAATTTTTTTTTCTTTAAGTCCTCTTAGTACCATTTGGGGCTGAGTAATCCTCTTATTCATTTTCCGTTGGCATCTCTGAAATGATTCTTGAGATTTACAGCCTCTCTGTTCCTCGTGAGGCTTTTTGCGTAATATTCTGCAGGCATTTTCGATTATTTTACATTAATGATTCTTCATTCATACTTGTTTTCTGTTACATTTAATAATACTTTTATGTCCCTCTGAGCCGGAATACGCCAACGCCCGGAGCCCTTGGAATGAAACATGTAGCTTTTGAGAGAATTCCTCCCTTTGACTTTCCTCCCATCGTTTTTCTGCAGAGAAATACATTTTGTGAAGCGTTCCCTTTTTTGTGCATCCATATCCAGTAATTACTGTTAAGGAGAATTATTTGCTTCGGCACGATTTTCAACATGAAATAAACTTCTTACGTGCCCAAGTCTTTTTACACCACTGTGCTTGCCCGAACCCATAAGCATTACTTCTCACGTCATATTTGCTCTTCTTTTCCCTATAAGTACATTAGATTACTTAAGATTTCCCCAAATAGAACGTTCAAGAATTTCGAAAGATATGAGAAATACCGAATGTTCTGCAAAGGCATTTTCATTGTGATACTTCAAAATAACCGAATTGCTAAATGGCTTCTCAATTTCGCCTCATCAGTGAGCTAGACTATGTCAGCCAGGCAGCCAGAGCATCTTAATTTTATAATTGTGTGGGGCTCTTTTCTTCCTACATTATTTTATTAATTCACCTAATTGCATCTTGTTGTGGTCCCTTCCTTTCTCTCCCAAAGGACACATTTCAAGCATTTTAAAACGTAGAAGGCGAACTTCTGATCACACTCTTATCTTCCCTCTACATTTACTCAGGTTTATGTCACTATCCAGGTACTCCTCAAACATGGTGGATTCTAATTTACTATATAATTTCTCGACCTTCCAACAATTGTTTTAATCTCATTTATAATGTATATCGTAAATATACGTTATTCTGTTATAAAAAATCTTCTATCACTTCTTATTTACGTGAGCTTCCTGAGACCTGCGAACTCATCCTTTCCCTCCGAGAGCGTATAGCAGACTACAATGACCTGATAGCTTTGAGTGTAGCGTCTTGAGTATAAGCGTAGTGTGGCGCATGACTTACCTGTGAGTGCAACTTGGGTTATAGTTTGGGACCCAGTGTGATGCTGCTGATTTTTGATGTAGATTTACAAACTTCCTGGTCTGTTCATGTGTGGGTGTACCGGCTGCAGCCATTTCTAACTGGACAGCTAATGAAAATTTAACAACCCATTATACTATTTATCAGTCTGGTGGATCTCACGGAAATGGGATATCGATTATGGATAAATGTATGAGTCGCGATATCTATCCAATAGTACTCGCGCACGCGGACACGCCACGTCTCACATAGCAAATCCGCTGGCAACGGGGGGCGTTTAGGCGTTGGAGGATGTAAACTTCCCAAAAGAAAATGAGAAGATATCATTGTATCACATCCTTCATTTAAATTTAAGCTGGTTCGATACTACAAGATTACAATCATTATCAAAATTTAAATGAAAACTGGCAAACACTACTCGTCTTTCGCGCAAAAAAAATACAGCTCAAGAAACAAATATGTTTTTTAGACGTTATTTACATTATCGATCGTCGTCTCTTCGTGCCCAAACTCAGTTTCCAAGTTCCCAGTTCCGCCTGTGTACCTTCCGCCCTGCACCTTTTCCTGGAAAGGGCGGCGCTTCGGCAGCGGCTGCTTTGCAAGGGCTGGCTTATCGTCGCTTGTCACCAGCCACAGCGCGGCGCCCGGAGGCGGGACCTGCTCCTTGGCGCGGGGGCGGCTCCAGCTCAAAGGAACGACGGCCGTTGATTCAACCCACCAACTTCCACCAACACCCGGCCGCCGGCTCTTGCTATAGTCTCGCTGAAATTGACTACATGGCGGGCGGGCAGGTCAGCGGCCCACAGTAGTTCCGAATGTGACTAATTGCGCGCATAATTGGAAATAAATATCGATAGATAATATCAGTTAATACGACACAAAGAGTAAATTTTTAACGTAAGGGTACTGTTCATTATAATAAATCTGTTCACTTACAGTGAACCTAATTTGCAACTCTTGGAATGGTGTTACAAAGATAAAGATGAATCTTTCAGAGAAAACATTTAGATGAATCTACCCAAAATAGGATATTGGAGGAGGAGCCTTTTGTAACGTAATTCATTCTGTGTGGAAAAAGGAAATATGAAATACCTCTTCGAATTACATTCAAACATAACTCACAACAAAAATGGACACAAGCCTTGGTAAAATAGCGGAGGAACTAAACATATTGATTATCAGTTCTGCTATTTTCATTTTTACACGCTGTTTTTGTCTTGTTGCCGAACTCTTCCTAGAAACCACATAATGCGCCTCTGGGGACGTTTCGAACCACTGTACTGCGGCGCTGCAGGGGAGGGCGAGGACCCCGAAGTTGTCTCGGGAGCGACGGACTTAGGTCGAAGTGGAGCAGCCGTCGGGGTCGTCACTCCCCGCTGACCGGCGCGGCGGCGGCGGATTTTGGAGATTGTCGGCAGCCGCAAGATGCCCCTGTGCTCCAGCCCAAGTTCCTCCGCTTTCAGGACTTGCAAAATTCGGCTTACGCAGCAGAATTTCACTACCGTATACTTTATGGGAAAGACATTTCAAATAGGAATGTTTAGCCCCTGAAAGATCAATACTTGCCTCTGATATTTCTTTGGAGACAAACCTGTCATTTGACAATGATATAGAAATAAAAATATTTCTTTTGTTTTATTGAGAAGGTTAAGGACGCCACTTAATGGTTAATAACGTAGAGTTTCAGTATCACTCGTAAGTAAATCATTTTTTTATTATTATTGTATGTCCTCCTTACGGTGAAGTTTGAAACTATTTAACTTGAAACCTAACCCGACACATATAAGTTTGTATTTTACCTAATCAAACGAAATTAAATAAACAAGTGCTACAGAATGACGTAGACTTTCTCGTACTAATTAGTTTCATATTCTCTGGCATCTGGGCTAGCTTTTCGTTTTTGCCCCACTCTTCCCCGTTGCCATCCATTGTCGCATAAAATATTTTTTTCACATCTTCCCTAGTTATACTTTCAAAATAATAGCATTGAAATATGTCTTTAACTTCTTAACAGTCTTAAAAAAGGGTAAAACCCGAAACTATATGGAAATTTTTGTTGAATATTTGGAGCTTTTAAGAAATGTTTGGGCATATCTGAAAAACCGCCATTTTGAGTCAATTGCCACAAATAATGTTTGAAATCTGGAGATACTTCGTAATAATTAATTGAAAGCACTTGAACTTACAAATCCGATAATGTATATAAAAAAACAGTAAAACATGTAAATGATATGAGAGTTAAAAAAATACATTTGCGTATTGTTTGAATAACCGAAATAGTACATCAGTATGGTGTTCATGACATGACATGTTCAGCGCTATCCATGCAAAAAGTATGAAGAAAAAAATTTGGTGTAGTTTTTTGAGAAAATGTAGTTTGCGGGTTTACAGAAAGTTGTGAGTTTTTGAGAAAGTTCGTAAGATATCATTTAAATCACTTGTGCTCCCATTCCAATAACTTATTTACAAATCCGCCCGTAATATAACTAACATTATTTTTTAAACTAAGAGATATTATTAAAACGGCGTTGATGTCATGATACTCAGGTCAATAACCAAAAGATTAAAGAAAAAATTTAGAGTACTAGAGAAAATATTGTTTTTTTAATATGTTTTAATATTGATCATATTTTACTCACAATTCCGCCAAAATCAGAAATATTTTCATAAATATACATTAAATAAATTAAAGATATGAGTGTGGAGAACAAACTTCATTGAAGAAAATGTCTATATATTCAATAAAACTGTTGTAGGAAGACGCCGATGTTCAACTTTTTCAGTTTTCGAAACTTCAGAGTTAACAGTGAAATTGATGCAAAACAAATGTCCATGACCGTAATGAAAGAACTAAATATGAAGAAAAAAATTACTTGAAGAACCTCTATCTTCAATTTGTTAGTTGTAGAAAGACAAACGTTTGCAATTTTCGAAAATTTAGATAATAGTGAAAAACGGACCTATACCATCATTTTAACTATATTGCACTCTATTCTTGCAAATAATTTTATTTTAATTGGTGCAATTTTTGAGTAAATTTTGAAAATGTCCCAAGAGCTTTGTGTAAATTACTTCCAATATTAAAGAGATATTCTTTTTCAAAATCGTAAAGCTTCGAGCCAGTTCAAATTGAGCGGAAAATATTTATTGTGGCAAAATTGCTACTAGTATTTTAGACGCTAATGTTGTTCACAGACGGACGGACGTGTTGAAAAAAAACAACACTTTTTCAGTGTCAAAAGACCCCTAAACGTCTATTTACGTTGAAATCTCAGATTCAATTTTCCGCAGCATTTCTTTACGTGTATACATGGAGTAATACATGTAGATAACTTTCTCTTAGTACATTACTCCATATACTCGTATTTTCTTCTTACATATACGAGAAAGTAAAAGCACACAAAACGATAAACTTCACCCACCTTGGTTATCTAAGGTCAAACTTTACAATCCTATGGTCATATTTGTAGTAAAGAGTTTTTAGATTTATTTAGGTGTTCTAATAATCCATTAAATAATGATAAATTTAGTGATTAAAAGGTGAAGCGTTTGCACTTGTTTCCAATAAAAATCCTGTTAACTTAATCAACATCAATAAAACTTAATATAAAATTAGAACTCATTGTAATATTTTCAAGTGGTTACAACGTTGTACGATATTCATATTATAATAAGATGTCTTACGATACTTATTTCTTAAATAACTATTCTCATCTGGATCATAAATTACTAGTATTGGTGCAGAATGTAGCACGTTATAAATGTCAATGTTGTGTATGTTCATATCCGAAGGGAAATACGAATCATTTTTAAATGGTTTCAGTAGTCCCAAAATTCGTTTGGAATTTGAAAGGAAATTGCTGCGTTCGTTTATTGCAATTTTGTAGATTAGACGTAATTGATGTTCACTTGCATATTCTGTTATTGAATGCGTTGATTCACATTTCCGGTCTGGTTGAACATTTATTGGAATGAAGTAAATTTGACCCAGCTTCGAGAAAACAACACTTCATTAAACTTTGTCATGTCGATTGAGTTAACAGTGAAGCGGAAATTGAAGCCTGAAATCAGAAATTATTAAATTTTCTTTCGGCTCGTCGTTTTTGTACTCCCTAACTCTGTTCATTGTTTTATTTCCTTTAAACTTTCTCATTTCCTTTCTCTTTCATGTTTCATTGTATCTTTTCTCTTCTTTTACAATTTTCTTCAATTTTATCCGTTATTGAGTTACTTAATAATCATGAGATCCAGCTACACGCAGATCATTGTTAAAAAAACTCTTTCCTTTTGACAATATACCTTGACGTTAGCTGGACTCATTTATACGTATGCCACCCCCGCATGATTTTTCGATTCCGTCAGACTCTTCAGTTGGTGGTACTCTCCTCCGAAGTCCGTAGTTACTCATCCCTTTCGATCATCATCTTCCCGGAAAAGACATTGTTATTATTATTAGTATTATTATTATTATTTTTACACTGAGTAAATAGAACTTACACTAGAATTTAAATCATTGACAGCGGTGTTAAGTATCATTATCATTTCATTTTAATTGTCAGATAAAGGTAGGGAAATTTGTTGTGATTGGAATAACGATCACAGTGTAGTGATAAAGGTCATCTGCCTTTTGATGAATTCAATCATTTTATTTACTCGATACAAGTCAATTTGTATTAGCCAAATTTGATTTTGCAATCATAGTAATTGTCAATACACTCACTCGCCGCACTTTCCCAAGCCTTGTCTCTGCTTGGCGATGATGGCGCTTATTGTTTCCTGTTTCGATTTCTGTCATTCTTCTACCACGTTTCCCTTGTTTTTCTTCAATCTTATGATAACTAATATCCCCGGTCTATTGTCTCCGGACGCCTGTCTTCCCTGGGCCGTGGGAGTTGAGTATTGATTGCGGTCGCGCCAACTCCTTAGAGCATTAGACCAGTAAGTATGGTGCATGTTAAATCTCCGGAGGTGGCAGTTCGAATATTAGTCTCTCGCTGGAACGTGAGATCAGCTGACGCCATCCTAAGCGTCGGTGTCCGAGGTTTTCTCCTCCAGAAATCATTGCCAGCTGAACTCCGCCTTATCCGAGCTCCTGTTTGGTCTTCCCACAAGTGTAGTGCATGTAAGTCTGCGTGTGTATGTGTGTAACAGGAGAGGAGGGATAGGTTTGAGGAAGGAAAGATTCAATGGCCCAAGGACCGTTCGTTATGATAATACTCCGGCATTTGCCTTTTCTTGATGGGAAAACTACGAGAACTTTGCAATCAGAGCAGCCTTCCGCTAGAATGTTCCAGACTGCGGATGCATTCTGCTTAACTCTCTAGCTCAGGTTTGTCCAACTAGCGGCCCGTGGTGTCAGTTATTGTGGTTCGCGAAAGATTATCAGTCAAAAGAGAAAGACCTTTGCATCCATGTCAGGCGAGTACATTGTGTGTCTAGTGTACACGCCATACAAGGGTTAATTTCCCGTTTATAAAAAAATAGGTTAACTTTGGGTTTAAGGATTTTTTTGTAAATTCCGAAATTCAAAGACATCCTAATGTTCTATACTGCGTTATACCTTGTAAGGCCTGATGCCAGGCATGGTTCCATTTCCGCCTCCCCGTTTCAGAGCGGTCAAGCAAAGTGTCGAGATCAAAAATATGGCGAAGCAGGTGTGGATCACCCGAGAAATGGAAATATCACCCGCACACATATAAAATGTTTTAATTGAGGCTCTTGACGCCTTTCAAATTGAACACCCCTGAAGTAGCAAGTATCAAATATCCACCCCCGCCGGGACTGGAACCGCCCATCAGCGACGCTGAAGAGGCAACGGTGTTGCGCTATCGCAGGCGGCCCCCTGGAGTTGCCTCTTGGCGGCCCGTTGCCCTCGGCGCTCTCTGGCCCGCCTGCTGCTTCGCGCCGTGCCGTGCCGTGCGGAGGCTGCGACGCGCGTTTCCCGGGCGACAGGCGCGGCTATCAGCTGGCTGCGGGAGCGCGGCGCGCGCGAGCGGGTCTGCCTCCCCGCTCGGTCGATAAGGGCGCACGCGCACGCGCTCGCGGGTGCGCGGTGACCCCGGCAAGTGGGTCAGCACGCGCTCCCGTCCGCGCTCCACGACGCGCAGCCACCGCCACCGCATCAAAGAGCGCGCGCGCCCCGCCGCGGGAGGGCACTCGCCGGCGCCCGCTCGCGGGACACGCCCGACCGCGCGCAGCGCAGGGGGAGCGCGGAGCCGCGTTGGCTTTCGACCTGATGGGGCTACAGCAGCACATACTTTCTCGCAGAATCTCTTGCTTTCGCGAGTTTCGAAATTTCAGAGAGTTCAACGAAAATGAGACTTGCCTCATTTTTAAGCGTCCTTTGCTCTATCAGCGGAAAAAATTAAAGAAATAATTTGAAACCAGTTTTAAGAATTTTTTTTTATAAATTGCATAATTACATTAGTAAGTACCTTACACGTACGTAGTTACGCGCGAAAGCAAAAAAGATTCACATATTGTGTCGGAATTCGAAATTAGGCCCTTAGGAATGCCGTTTCAGATATGCCTTTTTTATATTCTAGGTATAAAAGCAGCTTTTGTAAAATATAAGATGTTGTGCTGCTGCAGGGCTCAAATATCAACACATTCGACAGCAGCGTTTTTGCTGATGCAGTACACTAGTTTCATAATAATGGACCACAACGTTCCAAACTTGGAAGATAAATAAATAATAATGTTGCTGAATTTCATAAAATTTTAATTTTCATTACAATAAGATCATTATGTCATTAATAACACGACTCAGTTAATTGAAAAGGGCTGTAATGTAGATTGGTGGACGTATGTAATATACACTCTTCAAAACTTCAATCACTTTTCTGGATTCGCCCCAACAGTACGCTGTAGCCACTGTAGCGATGTTAGCTCCTTGAGCGAGCAACTTTGCCACGCGGTTCAATACCAAGGACGCCTTACAAACGCCTCTCTGAAATTGCATTGGCGAACAAAAGTTTAAATTAACATTTATTCTTCTTCTGCTACCAGACGCCCCGAGAATTGTGGAAATAAAGCTCTACAACGTTTGAATGAGATTGTGGATGATCGCGCAATCAGCCAAACGCTTAATTTACTACAAATAAGACGTATATATACATTCTGGTTATGAATGAAGATTAGATGGAAACAATGTTGAAAACGTGTAAAATTTTATTTTACCTCAGATAAAGTGTACCGATTATTTAGCGTAAAACGGACCGTTATTCTCACATTACTGAAAGCATTATAAGCGTTTGGTATGAGGTTTAATCTCCGTACTTTCTTATTGCTCATCATCATTAATGACCACCAAGAATTCGACAATTCATTCTAGCTGTTAAATTCGTAATATTAAAAAATCTTTAAAAAGGATTTTTCCCCTTTTTTCGAAAAATCGACTACACGTTCTTTAACTGTCACTGATAAACATGTTCTCTAGAAATGTATTACTTTTTGTACAACCCAAATAACATTACAGGAATACCAAGAATACCTTGACAAGAATTGATTTAGTGGTCACATGCAAAGGTGTTAGGATTGTAATTCTACTTAATGTAATGCTTGAAAATAAGTTAATCGTATTTATTACTTATCTAGTAGATAAAACCACTAGCCATTCATTAGTTCTAGTACGAAGTAAATCAGAAGCATTGCATGATAGCCAGTAGGAGTACAATGGTCTTTTGAAAAATCCCAGCATTCTTGAATAATACTGTCCTTCCTATCGCCCAATACTAGAATTGATATCTCACACCATCCAAGTCTTTGCAGTTGCGTGAAATGAACTTGTCTTACCAATTATCGATAGGGCTGCGGAACGCGCTGAACTGGGGCCTATCCCCTAGCGGACGGAAGCGAGTTTAAGCTGGCGGAACGGCGGCGTGTGGCTGTAGGGCTCTCCATCGGCCGTTGCTAATCTCCGTACGATTGTGCGGCTCGGCAACGATCCGCCTGGCGGAACAGACGCTACGATCTCGGCCACTGAGATCACCGCAGGGTTCCCTCCGCTGCGCCTCGCAGCTCGTGGCTATCAACTTGCGGCTGAGAGCGGGACTTACGGGCAGTCGCCTGGAGAGCTAATAGTTCGGACGCGAAAAATCCGGATTGGATTCGGAGGGGGATCGGATGAAGTGAATGCACAGTCTTATTAATTTAAAATCGTCCAAACGACTTAATACTTTTATAAAAACTATCGATTTCAGAAAATTATGTTGACAATTCTGTCATTAAAACGTAAACATTTTATTAGGTTACTTCAGAAGAATAATTGTATTCAGCAGCTTCATTTCTGTAACTGTTAGAGTCAGAGGTGCACTCTGAATTTTTCTTTGGAGACGAGAGGGTACAGGTGTAGTGTCAATATCGCCTCTGTAGAAGCAGTGTTCAGCCGACTTGGTGGTTCTTTTAAAGAATTTTTTCCTTGTGCTGATTATAAAACGTATTTCAGTTGCTGGCGATTACTACATATGTAAACGCAGTTCCCGCTTTACAGACATAATTGCCTATTTTACGGTCCGCGCTCTGAAAGGGAAGATGGGTTGCTTTTTTTAAATAATTTTATTAAATAATTCCCGCTCGTTATTTGATTGTGTATTAGTTTATATCGTTTAATAAAAAAATAAACGTAAGTAAACTTTCAAATTAATAAGTATTAGTCTCAACATCTTAGTTTTTTGGAGGTATGAAATCGTCTCAGTATAAACTTCTCATTCTGACACTTTATTTTGTTCATAACTAACATTTTGAGTTGTTATGTGTCCAAATTTCACGAATCTTCATAGAAGAAATGTATAAAATGGGACCTTTAAAGAAACATGAACTTAATGTAAAGTAATGATTGTATTCAAAAAAAGGGGAAGTGCATCGAACATGCCTACAAGTACATACATTAGTTTTGCCTAGCAATTTTCAATATATGAAAAGCGTTTGGAAGACTTTCATCTGAGCGAAAAATGGCGTAGGACGGCCAACCTCTGAACTTTGCGAGGAAATAAAAAAAACACAGACATTCTCGTGACATTAAACTTCGTTTAGTCTCACCATCAATTGTGACCACTGTTCCATTGCATTGCATTCACTTGACGTCATTTATTCAGTGGTGTGGTAGAGGCCGTTGAAAACACGCTGCGAGTGCATTAAAGATGAGGACGCGCTTGCATTAAATACGACGCATCGCTCTCCGACGATTGATCTCCTCGACACATTGCGCAGCACTCGGGCGGCGCACAGCCGCACCCGGCGAGCGCCAGAGCAGCCGAAGCGCGTAAACAGGCGCTGGATCAGGGG
>BOPP01000117.1:359594-376089 GCA_017312745.1 Gryllus bimaculatus
CGCTGCCCCCGCCCGCGCTGCACGCGCGCCTGCAGCACACGCGCAGCGGACCGCCCCAGCACTGCACCGGCGCGCACGCGCACGGACACGCCGCGGCCGCCGCCGCCGCCGCCTGCTGGGACGACTTCCTGCTCGAGGTGAGCGCCTCACCCTACGTACTCGCATGCTACATACGTACAATAGCGAAAGTTGTAGTGTGCTGCGGCGAAAAATTATGCGTTTTCCACAAACAAATTTGTAATGGGGATCCCTGATACCGAAAAAAGAGAATAATGTTTGTACCTATTTGTAGTAAATTACTTCCTCTAACACGTGTGTTCAGAACCCACGTTTTGGGGCACCTTTATTAAAAATTGGTTTACAGCAAAATTTCTGTCTGTCCGTCCGTCCGTCTGTCTCCCGGTGAACAGCGCTAGCGGCTAAAATCTAAGGGGATTTCCACCAAATTGATATTCCCCGATCGATCTGGCTGATGTCGCCGCCCTTTGAGTAAGAAACTGGTATTTCAATTTTGGGAGACTACACCTGAAGGTTATTTTCAATGTTTTTGTCAAAAACTGCTCTAGATGTTTGGATTTTTTATCGGGTTGAGAGGAAAAGGGTGCAGATCCGATTTTTGTCCAAGTCTCTGAATTTTAGAAAATGGGAAGAGTTTAAACCATTTTCGGAGACTTTCTACAGCTACAATATTGAAGATATTTCTTCTAAAAGAAATGTCTTCTTTAAATGATGGCATGTACATTGAGTTCGTAATATGACTGGTTTTCACTTACTTTTTATTGTAATAATAGCAATTTTGGAAGCATATTTTCTCAAAAATATTGCCAGTTTTTTCTTTGGCCGACGGAGATAACATAATGTATTGATAATATGCCAGAAATGTCATTTTGATGTAGACTTTTGACTTTTCAAAAATTGCACAAATGTATTTTTTAACCATATGTCGCGTCGTTAAAATTTACATTGCGGGCATTTTATGCATTTTTGCATTTGTGAGCAAAACTGCTTCAAATTATTTTCAAAGATATTTCTTGATCACTCAAAATTTTTCGGTGAAAGTGAATTAAAATTTGCACAGTTTTAGAAGTGCTCAAACTACGTTTCCTTAACAGTTGCCCCTTCGATTGTCATAAAGGACCATGTTCCACTCTTCTCTAATATTCGTATTTAAATTATTCTATTAGGAATCCTAAAAAGTGAGAAATGGTGAAAAATATATTCCCACAATCGATAGGTAACAATTGGCAAGAGAGGGGGCAATACCGTAACCCTAGGCTAGACTAAAGAGGTTAGGAACCAGTGTGAGAAATTAAGTGCCATTCTGTCGCATCACTAGTTTTTTTATATCTTTATTTAGATAAGCACTTACTGTTTCATCGTTTAGGACTTTTATTATTAGAACTTTTCTCAATGATAAGTGATAGTTTCTTATTTAAACACTTATCGGATGTTTACAAAATAATTCGAAAATATCGCCATGCGCAATGCTTCATGGAAGCACCGGGTTATCTTACAGCTAAGGCTGCTTATATACTGGTTGAAATATTTATTTTGGATCGAAAATATATTTAAAACCATTTTTTTTAGGGAGGATGATTCCTAAGGCCAGAGATATTCAAAGGAAAGAGAAAAAATAAATTCGCGTTTACTGAGAGTCCGAGATTTACCCCGTAGCTGAAACAAAATATTTTATTTTACGTCTGAACTCAAAATTAAAAGCACCGGAAATTCTAGAAAATGAACAGTTTTAATGCAAAAAGTGCTTACTTGTGAAGTTTCATGAATTTTCTTTACACATAACGTTCGTATATTTTCAGCACATTTTTTTTTTTAATTTCTCGTTACCTTTTTACATAGTACAGAGAAAGTATTGTAATGCTGCAACGAAAAGTGACGTTTTTTAGACAGAAAAACGTGTTTATTTATTATCATTTGCTTTTCGCTTTGTGGTCTCCGTGCTCCTCCATCCCCAGTTTGTGGACCTTTCTGGCGCGCTACTCATTCTGTAATGGAAATTTCGTGTGTCGTGGCTCTCGCCCGTCCTCCGCGCAATGCGCTAGTCAAATACTCCGCGTCCCTTTGCTCATACTGCCGTGAGGGATGTCCGCGAACTCCGTCTGTTCGGGTGCTGCGGGCTCAACCCAGAGCGTAGACTATTGTTCCCTTGGTAACTGCATAACAGAATGTCCAAGCTGTTTGCACGAATGAACTTCATTTGAACTATCGCATTGATAAGGAGTGGAAGAGAAAGTTGATGCCATTGGAATACATAACGAATATGCAATATTCAGAAATATTAATAAGTTGATATCATAATTAAGTACTCGATTTTATAGTTTCACATGAGCTTATGGACAAGACAATTATAAATCTACAGTTAATACCCAGAAACAAAATTTACTTATATTAAAACAAATTTTTCAATAAAATTCTCGTAGGAGTAAATAAATTGTATATTTTGAATTATTGTTTATTAATGATCTGTTTATGTATTCCTTGTTCAACTAGTAACCAAATAATTTATAGTTACATATTTATGAATACGCATTTGAACTCAGTAAATATAAATAATTTCATGTTAATGCGTATCAATTTGCATAAATTGCTACAGTGATGAAACAATTATCTAGACGAGAGAGAATTACGTGGTAGACGATGCAAATTAATTTTACTTTTTTTGGACATATCTTTGGCAGGAATATTTCCTCTACGTAACGTAACGAGCATATTAACCTTGAACCAGTAAGACCTAAGTATGCCGCCATTAACACTGAACTTTCATAATAGGCTCTAAAGATGTAGCACGCATTATAATTTGAATGTTGACTCATTATCGTTTTATGGCCCATCTGGGGAAGCCCTGTATTTTCCGTCTGCGCGGCTAGAACGCTCCCCTCCAGCTGCGCCGTGCTCGCCGCGCCGCGCCGGCGGGCTAAGCAAAGCGCATGCGGTTTATTGGGTTTCTTTCCCGCGAGACAATACAACGAAGCCCTATGGATAATAGAACTCCCTTCGCAATGAAAAGGTATTCGCAAATACGAGATAATAAGAGTACGTTGCGCCGAGATAATTAAAAATCGATGAAAACTGTTTCTTTGATTTTGTACCTCTGAAGCAATTGTGGTTTTTTTGTTTTTAGCATGTTAGCCATTTAGTGGATTCAACACTAAAGAAAATGGTCTATTTTGCCCCTGGCGCATTTGTTAGACTTTTTTCATGGTGAGGAAAAGTTCGAGAAGACCTAAAATTGTACGAGATAATTTTTGTCGGCTTCGTGCTTTTCAAAATTAATTAATCGATTAATATACACATTGAATTACATTCGTTACTATTGAAAATGAGTAAAAACTATATTTGTCTCAATTGAAAGCTCTATAAATAATCATAAATCAACAAATACAATGTATTTTAACCGGAGTACAAATGAAAAACTGTTTACAGGAAAACACCAAGGCGGCTGCATAGAACTACAGCCCCCCACCGCTCCCAAATAAAAATCCTGATTGCGCTACTTATTACCAAATATTACGAGCTAGCTAAATGTGTCGTCGCTGACACTCTAACCTGATATTAAAAATATTTTCATGTATTGAAAATGTCTACTACGCAAGTTCTAAATAAAAAGAAAAATACAGAAGTGTGCGCTACTCGAAGATACTCGCCATATTCATTCTCGGACGTTGTGCATAAGAAAATAATCTATTAAGAATAAAAATTAAATAATTAAAAGTACAGTACATGTATGGTTGCAACACATTTATTGGGTTGTATTTTCGGGCTACGGCTACCACCCATCCCAGAATACGGTGTTGGCAAACCTAATCCGAAAGCTCCAAGAAAAGTTCTGAAGAATACATTCTTTCAGTGTATGACGAGGAGACTTATTTTAAAAAAATGTACATTCGCGAATGCTTATAGAATTACATGATTATCTCATTAGCACTATCGTATATGCTATTTGTAACAGATTTATTCCACGGAGCGATAGTTATCCTATGGGGTGACAACACTGACGATGAGCCTTTCTTCTCCAAGTGATACAAGCACTGCTCCGCACACTGTAAACATCAGCGTCCGGGCGATACAATATGTAGCGGACTGTCATACATCGCCTCGGTGCCATGGCGCCGGGACACATGGTTCGCGGGGCGACCGCTAGACCGTGGCATTTAAAAACGTATAAACATGTTTTTGGAGAAATTTCGGAGAATTTTCTGAATGGATCCAAAAACAAATCATCAGGTCCTCACCAGGAGATGTAATCGCGACGAATAACACCTCATTTGACTCGATTGGGGAAGGGAAGGCAAGATGATGGTGAAATGGGGAATAAAGGGTTAGCGAGTGATGGACGGACGCACGGACAGATGGAAGTACTCGAATACTATATCGTTTGTGGGCTCCAATAGTGGCACAACTTAGAATAGGCGTTGAGATAAATGAGTTTCAAATTTTCACATTTAATTGAAATGCATCATTTGGCATTCACACTTCTCCTTTTGTTGGTGGAGTACTGTACAGTAAGATACGCTGCCGGAAGGTAGACCGACCAATTTGCAATTCTGAAGAGTGCATTCACTCAAAATTTGTCTTTTTTGAGTTCTGCCACAATTGCATCCCACGAGCGGTATACAGATTTATTTTTTAAAGTATTGGCGGGGGGGGGCCTCCTTAACGGGGACCGTAGGCACGTGTTGAGTGCGCTTGTGCGTGCAGGAGCGTGCGTGCCGCGCGCTGCAGCAAATGGCGGGCGCGTCGCCCGTGAGCTCGCGCTCGTCGCGCTCGGCCGTGGCAGCGCACAGCCTGGTGGGCGGGGGCAAGTGCGCGGCTCGTACGGGCGGCGGCTTGCCCGCGGCGGACTCGTGTCGTCGTGGGCGGCGCGTCGTCGGTGCGGCCGCCTCATCGCGCCGTGCGCCAGCCGTCGCGCCTGCGAGCCGCTCTACTCGCGGGCTTCGTGCTGCTGGGCGCAACTGGCCGGCTCTGCCTGGGCCAGCGCCGCCGCTCGGCTGCGCTGCTGGCCGCTTGCTGCGCTGGCAGGCCGCGGGCCTCGGTGGGGGTGAGAGCGGCGGGACGCCCCGCCCCCACCCGCCCTCTTCACACCTTAGGGTTTTTCTTTTCTTTGTATCTGAGTTATTTTTCTGATTACCAGGATTTTTTATATTACGATATTTTCAAAATAAATAGTGATTGTATCAAGTTTATGTTTTTCCGATAACATACTTTTTTGTATTACTGCATTTTTTTTCAAAATAAATAGTTCTTTTTACTCAATGTTATGTTTCCGAGTTGGTGGCAGAGATAACAGCAGACTTTTTTTGTGTTACCGCATTTTTTCAAAATAAATTGTTCTTTGTACTCAGTGTTGTGTTTCCTAGTTAGCGGCAGAGATAATACACTTTTTGTGTTACCGCACTTTTGTCAAAATAAATAGTTCTTCACATATATCTGTATTACTTTGTTTTATCACATTACATCACATCCAAGGGTGTATGTGTGTGCGCGCGCGTTTGCAAAGAAGGAGTGTGGCAAAGATAGTCCTTATTACTGTATTACTTTGTTTTATCACATTACATCACAACCAAGGGTGTATGTGTATGTGTGTGCGAGCGCGTTTGCAAAGAAGGAGTGTGGCAAAGACAGTCATTTGTACCTTATTTTATGTACAACTATTGTTTCCGATCTCCTTTTCGAATCTAGTATTTTATGTATGAAAAGTGCTTTGTTGGTGGATGATACTTATTGCTCAGTATTTTATTAACAAAACTGCACTCAAGTAGATATTTTGTTACACTATTTCAATATGTATTAAGTGTAAAAAAAGAATGACCTTTGGGTGGGGAAGTTACTGAATGTCTTATCCTACGAATCCACCGTCTCATTACTGAAATCTCTTCTCGAATCTGAAAAGAAAGAAAATCGGGCTTTGGAATGCCTTGGCATGATGAGGTTGAGAACACTGAGTTTAAAAGACCAGGTGACAAATTTTATTTAAGGTATCAACACATTCGAGTATGCGAAGATCCATTTATACAGGTACTGCAGAAGTATATTTCTCAAACAATAGTCCTGTATGAAAGAACATTTAAGAAATGAGAAATATTGCTAATGGGGAGAATGGGCGTTCCTGTTTTTAATTTCAGAATTTCGTACAGGAATCTTATCTCGATTCGTTATTGATCTAGCTAGTTACATTCCCACTCATTTCTCATACCCGGTCCCATAGGTATTTTTCGCGTAACTTCTTTCGTTGCTAGTTCGCTAACATCGAACATCAATACGTTTAATATTTTCAATTTACATAATGAATTTACTTATTGCGGATAACCGTTTATTAATTTATAATATCATTCTGTGTTAATTTTCAATTTAAATGCATTGTGAATTGCGAATGAGAACGTCATCTGTTAAAACAATTTTATTTGGTGCTAAATTCGTTGTATAATAGTTCTGTAGCTTAGAATTCTAAATAGCGCAATGAAAGTTTAAATGCTTTCAAACGCAATTCAAATTTATTACTTCATTTCAATTCAATTTATGACATTTGTTTATTAAGCATTCAAATGCTGTGTTTCATTGGATATAGTCAAACATTTACTTTATTCTGTATCATAATTACTTAAGAAACAATAATGTACTAAAGAGTTTCCGGAATGTTCATTAATATTTTTTTCAATCTTTTAAAGCCTAATGTCGTCATTAATGAAATTATTGCTATTGATTGGTTATGACATAGAGAACGTCGTTTCAATAGCTTTGCATCAATAATATGCAATATTTCTCCTCAGCAAGATGAACAGCAAAATATTTCTTACGAAATAAGTTTCATTTATTACAACTTCTTTATCCGAAAAAACAACAACAAGAGAATCTACTTTGCAGAAACAGTTTACGAACTTCTTACTTTACGCCTCTCAACATAATTTACGCATTCTTGTAGCGCATCTTTATAATGAATTCTTCCGAGAGGAAATTTGTTACTAAATTTAATCTCAAGACGCCGCAACTCCGATAAAATTCGGGACGCCATGTTTTCTCATTAGAGTGACGAAATACCTTCCGCTTCACAAAAGGGAGGCCCATAAACTGGCTTGGCCCGTTCGCGCGGCCTTCTTGCAAAGCGGGCGGCGGGCGGCGCGTGTCTTTGCAGCGGTGGGCCGTTCCAGGGAGCTTCGTTAGGGCCCGCTGGCGGCGTAATGGCGTAACGTGGCGCGGGCAGATGGGCGCCTACTAAATTGCGCCTAATTTGGAGAGGGCGCAAGGGCGGCACGCGCTCTTTGTGCCCGGCGCGGGGCGGGTCTGGCCGTGAGTCTGTGGGGGTGCGGCGGGGCCGAAGCCCCTGCTGCTGGTGCGTACGAGGATGCTGAGTGTGCTAACGAGGTTGCCTCCTGCCCTGCTCGGCGCAGCCCTTGCCCTGAATGGGGTCTGGGGTCGGCTGCTGGCGCTGGCAGAGAGCGGCCAGCCTGCCGGCTGACAGCGTCAGTTCCGCTGACCGTTGGGAGGGAGCGGTTTTGCCCTTTTGACGCTCGGCGCCGAATCTCCCGTCCGCCCACTTCGCGTCCGCGCTCCGCCCCACGCGCCTCACCCAATCCCGCTTCGTGGAAATGCTGTGCGTGCGATTCGTCTGTTCCAGGAACACAGTTAAGCCTGAAATAAAAGGCAGCAACTGCTATGCTTTTGCGGCTTTGAACACAATTTGATCTTCTGCATTAGCAGTCCATTGGGAAATGCTATTCCATAGGTGAATGTGTGTATTTATGTGCACATAAACAGATGATATATGAGTAAAATCTGAACCCCTCTTGACTAATTTAGTTTGATTTAAAACATTAGAAACTGAAGATTGCTTTATTCCTATTTGTCGTTGCAGTTACGTATCGCATTGACGATAGCGGAACACATGTCCGGTGAACAGTTCCCGACTTCTACTTGTTATTGTTATTTACTCACCATTACATAAATCCGTGATTAACACACCCAAAAATGATTTAGGAAGGCTCCAATATTCTAAGTGAGCTTGTCGCTAACGTTCGTATACACTTATTTCTCAGTCTTAAGGTTGACTTCCATCACTGGAAATTATTTTATTTAAATTTATATTAATAATATTGGAGAATTTCACTTTCTTCTCTGAAATCGTTTTATGATGAATGGGAAAAAACGGAAATGTACGAATAGGTTCATTAATAGCAAATTGTGCAATTCAGTTGAATGTCTACTAATGCGATGATTGGCATTTAACTGCACTTGACTATTATGAATTTCACAAAGTAGGCAGTAACAGGTAAATAAAAGGAAATAATTTCTTGGAAAGGTTTAGTCAACTGGTTACGTTAATTGTCATGTTTTCATTTCTCATTTATATTTCTGTCCGTAGCCAATATTATAATTATACTGAAATAAATTTCTTCTAACATTATCACAAAAACTGTTTAAAAGTCATTAAATCACCTAAGATGTATTGTTATTTCCGTATACTATCAATTTTGTTCTGCTAATAATCTTAGGGAAAAAACATTCCTCAACTTACTTCTAGTTATTTTATTCATTTTAATATTGTCACTATGACTAAAATTGTTTGTAGTGTGCCATTCACAAGCATGTGTTCCTACAAGAGAAAGGAAAACGTAAAAACTCAAGATCTAATTCTCTCGAGTTTTTATATACGTAAATAGTGAGTATTTTGCAATGACGAAAGATGAGAATGATACACATAATACAGTGGAACAACCAAAGAAATTATAATGTATATTTTGTATGACAGCGAACGGTAGTCTCAGATTCTATTCAGAAGTTCTGAAAATTCTAAGAAATCGAACCGGATGTGCTAGCTGCAATAACGCTGATCGGGAGGTCCTGGGTTCCAGTACAGGCAAACTTAAATTTTCAATACAAGCTAGATAATAGAGTCGATTTCAACGACTGTCTGAAGGAGAATTTTAGTGATCGACCTCTTTGATCGGTAGTTTCCCGTGGTTTTCCAGAACCAGGCGAATGCCAGAGCAGTAGTATCCTAACAAACTGGACGCGAATTGCGCGCACTATTTTCGTCGTCATCCTTATCTTATCCTATCCTCTTGCATGCACTGCGCTACTATACATGTCGGGAGTTAAGAACTTGTGCCGGAGGTTCGCTTGAGGGAGATACTTGGGGAGGGCAACCTTGCAACCACCCGTGTCTGTCTGCGCCGGGCCTTTCGTTTCAGCGGGGAAGAACACCGCTACTTTCTGTGATGTAACGCCCTTCAGTCCCGGGGGCATTTTCCCTAACTGATCGACGGTGCAGTACATCGATAGTTTCATATTACTGTTCAAACGACCGCACGTTTTGACCTGTTCTTTTTGTTTAATTGATCAGAGTGTTGATTTGTTGTTTCCGCCCACTCGTTGCCCCCTACCCCTGGCGGCGGCGGCGCGCAGGGCCGGGCTGCCGGGCACGCTGCTGCTGAGCGCCATGTTCTGCGCGGGCGCCGCCGGGTCGCTGGTGGCGCCGTGGCTGGTGCGCCGCCTGGGCTCCACGCCCGTGCTGCTGCTGGGCTACGCGCACGCCTGCGTCTTCTGCGGCCTGCACCTGTGGCCGCTGGCGTCGGCGCTCGTGCCCGCCTACCTCGTGATGGGCGCCTGGCTCGGCCCGCTCGCCGTGAGTACTGCGCAAACGCCTGGCGCGACTCGCAGCTTCGGATGTTTTCTTTCTTTTATTTTGTTTCTTATTCTTCTTTTTGTTTCTTCAATAGAAACTCATTCCGAACGGAAATGCAAAAATGGTAGTTAGAGAAAAAAAAATCAATGGAATACATTTTTTGTTTTGAAAGTTGTTTATAAAGCTATACATTCAATATGAAGTGTAAAACAATTTTCAATGAATTAGTTTGTTTTCCAATTCTTTGCGATCCAGATACTGTTGAATAGAATATTTCCCCAAAAATACTGACTCGCGAATTTTTATCTCAAGTATTTTGTATTTTTAACTCTTTATAAAACTAATATCGTGTCTATTTGAGCATTACTAATATTTGCATGATTTATTCTGTCAATGCACCATTAGCGTTGAAAAGGTGAAGGACTTACAATTTCAATTACCATTACCAACTACCATTTTAAAATATAATTTAAAACTCTTGTTCACAAATACAAAAGTTTAATCTTTTTAACGCAAACATCGACTGAAAGTCTGTGTAAGCCTATTTGCTTTGCGAATGGGAACTGAGACTTGCGAAGTTTGATCCGATTTGTTTCTGTGGCGATACATCATGTTAACACTAGCGTATATGAAGCATGCCCTAAACTCACATCCACGTTGTTTTAATTATCTTTAAACAACCTAAAATATGCTTCATGCACATGTTAATGTAGTGAGGAAATGAAACATGCAAGTAATCTTGTTTCTTGAATTTGTTGATTATTCACCAGCATGAAAAGATCGACGTTACATCGGAGTGAGTTGTTGAGTGTCATTAAAATAATGGAAGCGCGTCGAGTCCCGAGAGTCGGCTTACGCTTGTTTTCTCAATTGCATCGACGAACCGTGCTGCCCGCGGCCCAAGGCCTATTACCTCACGGGAGCAACGCCAGCATCCCCAGCGCTGCTGGATCTGTTCGTACCGAGGTTTGGATTGCTCGCATTTTATTACTTGCGCATACAGGTCTGCGCCGCGTTTGAGGCCGGAAATAGGATTTGGGGATTTGAACGAGCCGCAGCCGTTGCTTTATGTGAAATCGAAACGGGCGCGTGGCGGCGCGGCGGTGGCAATGGCGGCTGTGGACGGGGAGGGGGTAGCAGTCGAACTTGAACTTGGCCCCGAGAGCAGCACTCGCTCGTCTGCGGTTCTTCGGTCGCCGGCCGTTGTTTTTGCCGCTAGGTGCGGCCCTGTGTGCGCCCCGATTGCTGGCTGGCCGGACAAAAGCCGGGCTTTAAATCGCGCCTGAACACGCGCGTGTGGGCAATGAATGTAAGTTACCCACACAGTGGGCCAGAACGACATCACAAATGTCATTAAGATATTTTCAGCTTTTGAAGTAAGCATTGAACCAACAAAAATAAAAAAAGTAGTCATTGTGAATAAACTAACTACTTCCAGAGTTTCATATTCGTACATCCTTTCTATTTTCAATCATTGTTTGAATGATTAATGATGTTCAAATATCGCGGTAATATTTCCCATAAATTCAAAAAACGAGGTAATACTTAACATTTTATCCGTTTTTCAAGTTTCCTTCGGAGTAATTTCGGGAAAAATTGATTTTTTTTTCTTTGAAGATTTCGAATTTGATTTTATTTAGGTTTAGATTGGTTCTAAACTGAAAATGGCATTACATTTGAACACTCTTGGCTGTGTATCACTCACTGCTTCATTCGTATTTTACAAAAAAATGTGTGCTTTTTTTAGAGAAGGTTTTACTTTTTTATTTATTTCCGCGAAGTTCGAGGGAGTGTGCGCTGTCCCTGTGAACGAGAGTTAGCTCCCCAGCGCCCGAGCTATTGCCGCAGGTCCCTTCTGAAAGCCCCACCGCTCCCCCGCCCTCTCGTCTCCAATTTCCGTCCGTTTACGTCTCGATTAGAGTGAACGGCCGATCGCACTGGGCCGAGCGACGTACCGCGGCGCTGGCTTCGCCGAAGAGCACAGCGCACAGCGACGCGGGCGGCTGGAAACAATGGCCGAAACAAAAGCGGATGGCGGATTGAACCGAGCATTAATGTTTTGTGTGGGCACGGAACGAGGGCGAACCGGCGTAAACAAAGTTGGAAGTGGAAAGTAAAACGGCGCGCGTGGGTGGGCGATTGTTTTGGTGCTGTGCCGTTGGGGGTACAAGAGTTTCGACTAGCCTGCGCGCACGCTCGGGCGCAAACAAATTCCAACAACACGGTTAAAATTTGTTTACGCATTAATCGCCGAAGTGCGGAAATGGAACTGATAGTACCTTTTCCTAGCACGAAATCGTGATGTTTGTTTACTGAAATCCATTTTAGTAAATTTAGACATGTAATTTATATTTAAATGGTTGTATGTTGATCCACTCATTTTAATGTCAAAAAGTAAATTGAATATTTATAGACCTCGTGTTGGAAGAATGAATTTAACTTCATCTTTTACATTCATTCTTTATTAGTTCGCATGACTTGTAAATTTATTGAGCGTGTTTTAGAGTAGGTGATTAATTTTTGTCTGTTACATTGGTTTAAAAGCAGGCACACGAGGTATTTGGCATGCGTGAGGGGTGATGTGTGTGTGTGTGTGTGAATCATTATACTTCCTCAGAAACCACGTCGACCTCGGGCTATCTCTTTTCTTATGATAGATATGGCATGGGGCGTTCTGCAAAATCACGATCTTTGCTCCGCTTTCCTTCGCCCGTGTCGCGGCCAGCTCAGCGCCAGTCGCAGTCAACGACGTTATCGGGCAGTATCTGGCTCGGAATGGAAGCGGCGATCGCTTTTTGCCCGCGCTCTCCACCGGCGCTTGGCAGGCGCGGCTTCTTCCGCCCCGCCCCCCTCCCGCCAGCCGTTCGTTGGAAGAAGCGTCCACGTCCGCTCTTCTTCTCGCTTCCGGAAGCTGTTCGAAGGCCGCGGATAACCGCTGCGAAGGCGCTTCTCGCGGCTATCTCAGCCGGATATCGACACTTGGCGGCCGCCCCGGGTCACCCCGCCGAGTCCCGCCCGCGGCCGGCCCCGCGACCACGCCCCCGATACGCCCGGCGCAGGGCTCCTCGAAATGCGATATGGCCAGTGGGAGCCCGCCTCGCCCGGCATCGTCTTCCCTCGCCCCACCCTGCCACCCATCGTCTGCACACCCTACCTCCCCCCCCTCCAGGATCCATTCGCCGCTACCAGAGTGAATTTCAGTGGCTAGCGGACGCCGTTGTAAACCTTCTCGAGAGCGACGGGCGACTTTACTTTCTCCATTCGACACAAACGACCAGATATTGTAGATCGCTCTTGATATTGTGGATTTTAGTAAGGGGTTGAAGGGAGAGAAGATGATAACGTTTTACGATACCTCATCCTAGATGGAGTTTAGCTTTATTTTGGATATGGCTCAGAAGCTGCACTTTTATCTCCATAAAGGAGATACACAAGATTGTGTTTTGTTATGAATTTTGTATTAACTAACAGTCCCTGAGCATCTGATACACTCCTTTCAATTTCATCTAATCTTTGGTTATTGTTAATCTGTCAATTAGTTGCATAACATACTTTTCAAATTTCCCTACAAATTTTCCATCACTCATAAAAACATATTCTATTAGAGAATGCAGAACTCTAATGAAGATAAATATTACATCAAAAGAAATGAATTGCATGACTTACCTGCTGATTAATTTGCAAACTGTAAGTTGCCTATACTGCTTGCCAAAAATAACAAATAACAACCATCTAGAAAAAAATTAAAAAAAGATAATTTGTAAAACATACTCTTAACTAAAGAAAATTCTAAACATTTTTGTTAATGGATGTTGGAAAAAATGTATGAGAAGGTAGAGGAATGTATTTTTTTCATTTTCACTAACGATATTTTAGGGAAATATAATTAGAAGGTCAAGAAAGTATAAACTATATTTTCTTCCTTTTTTAACCAAGTATCACTGTTTCCTAAATAAAATGCTAAGACCATCTTCAAAAAAAACTAGGGAGGAAAGGAACTTCGGGAGAGAAAAATGGGAAAACCGTTATTTAGATGCATGCTTTTGAACTGCATGGAACAAACTGTGTATGTCATACGGTATTCGTATGAAAGAATATGTCGATCTCCTAAAAGCTAGTTTCATATAACCCTTTGTACTGAAAAGCAGAAAGAAAAAACCCACGAGATATCGCGCAATCTATTTTAGAATCACCATCAAACCTCGATGAGGCAATCGACCTACATTCAGACATTGGCGGTGAAGTTCAAAACGAGGCCAAACGTGTGTAGTAATGTTTCTACATGTGGAAACCCACCCAATTTCGACAGCGGTTGGCTAGCAGGTGGCAAGTGCTACACATCTTTTGGGTCCATATGGACAAATTTCCATTCACGTTAATGACCTATTTCAGTTATGTTATGAAGAGTTAACGTCTAATTAGGCAGTGTTTATGATAAACATACGAGAAAATGGAGAAAGCTTAAAAAGTTTTAATGGGTAATTTTAGTGCAGATTCGGATCTGTCAGCATAATCGGGCAACTTTGATCCTACATATATTTTTTCTATTTGTGATGAATGCCGCTGAAGTAAATAAAAAGTTCTCGGGGGTTCGTTAATTGAAACCAGCCACGCTTCACTTCACAATAATCCTGCAATAAACAATATCGTTTTGTCTTAAATGTGCTCTCGTGTGTTTTTGTAGAATCGTAGTGGAGCATTGATTTTATAGATTCAGGTTTGTTGATTTAAGTAATCAATTACAGCCGTTTTTAGTATTTAACATCTTTTGGAATTCGTTTATTTGCTTTTTATATTTTCCTGTTTAAACAAAATTGATTTTGTTATAAATTAATCTCAGCATGGGATTAAACAACGACCTAACTCTGGAACAAATAAATTTATATTTTGCAAATTTCTTGTATGCCTCCTCAGAGAGTAAACGTACGTTCATCATAGTCTTCAGTTCTCTGTTTTCAATATACTACATATTTTTACATATTTTTTAAACTCATGAAAGTTAAGTGACTATTAATTAACCTACGCTGCAGTGATGGAAGTGAAACGGAACATGCCTGAACAGAGGCGTTTATTTTTAACGAATTGTTTACCATCGTCTCGTTAAATTCGTGAGGTCGGAACTGGCCCCCAACGTTTTCCCCCAATTTCACAAGCGTGACATGGTACACTGAGGATTTTTCATCCCAAGCGATCCATTTTCTTCCCAATCTCAGTCAGGTTTTAGTACAATTTCTCTTGATGCATTGAGCAATTGCTGTGATAGCTCTTTTTTTAACCTTTGGTTATGATTGTAGTTTTACTCCCTGATCACGTTTTCTTGAGCTCTATGGAATGTTACGGGGGAATGTACTTATTTTGTGGGCAGAATCAAATAATCGTTCTCCATGTTCTCGCAGTAATGAGCCTGTTCCATCACATTGACATGATAAAGAGAAAAGAGAAAATCAGAGTCTCAAGTGCAGGTGCAAATAGTTTTGTTTTGTTTTTTACAAAGGAACAAATATTTTTCTTTATTCCATAAAAACACTCGTTGATACCTCTATTCATAATTCAATTTAGTATAGTAAAAGAGCGAGGATAGAGAAGCTCAAGAAAACGTGCAGAGATTGCACTTCTTCACCATACGTCATCCAACGTTTTTGACGTTATAATGACCGTCATTAATCCGATATAGAGCAAACAACGGACGTTGTTTAAGTTTGTAAACCTGAACTAGAGCCGAGATTTATAACCAACCGAGTTAAATAACCAACCGAAATAACTAACGTTGTTTGCATTATCGGCCGTTTGGCTTTCAAGACTACGTTATACCACCTAATAAAAAAATCGCGAAAGTAAAAAATCTCTTTCTTTGTTGCTACTATTTTTTCCTTTGTTCTTAACGAACAGCAGCCATTAAAATCCTTAAAACATTCATACACTTTTTCTTTAGATTTTTGGTGTTTCAGGAGTCTCACTGCACAGTCGCACGTTTGCTAAAACTTTGAATTCGTAGGTCAAAAAGAAACGACCACACCCGGTGTAACGAACGCTGGCCGTTAAGAGGGGCTTTCATCTCTGTTTGTACGCATTTTGTTGTTATAACAGAACGGTATTACAAAAATACTCTAGTTTGAATCTGCGGTCTCAGAAGTATGATGTGGATGAGTGTACATGTACTAAATCTATTTAATGAGAATGTATACTCGTCTTGTAATAAATCCATCTTTAACCTAATAAACAATTTTATTTGTATTCTATAGACGTTTTCACCTTGAACCGAAATACATTATTCTTGCATTCACACTTACACCATTTGTTGGTGGAATACTGTACGGACAGATTTGCGGCTGGAGGGTAGACCTATCTATAATTTTGAACCGTGCATTAACTCAAAATGTGTATTTTTTGAGTCGTGCCTCTATTACAGCCCTGGAGCAATATAATTTATCGTCTCAAGATTCTCGAACGAATTTTATATTACAAGACAATACTTTACAAACAGTATTCCGATAAATTACTAAAAACAACTTTTTTATATATATATATAAATAATATATATATATAATAAATATATATAATAATTGAACTTCCTTCTTTTTGTTCTTCTTTTTTCCTCTCTCTGATGTATGTATGATTCGAAACACAGCTGCTATATGAGGCGAGCGCGTGCGGTGCATGTTGTTCTGTTGTTGTGCAGTGCCACGGCGTGCCTTGCACGCTGCGCCGAACTGTCGTGCTCCGCGGTGGCGACCGACGACGCGACGAGGACCCCGGGCCGACCACTGCGGCCTCGCCGCCTCCAGGCGCCAGACCCCTCCTGGCAAGCTTCCCCCGTGCTCCTGGCCCCACGCGCTCCCGCCCGTACGCCCCCACCAC
>BOPP01000117.1:376114-412459 GCA_017312745.1 Gryllus bimaculatus
CACGCGCCCCTCTTCCCACGACCCCCCCCCTCCAAATCGGCTCGCTCAGACAGTTCCTCGTTTTTTGTCTTTTATTTCTTCTTAATAATTTGTTTCTTTGCGAATATCGGTCGTCTCGGACCACGAACCACGTTATTCTTCGAAGCTCAGTCATGTTTATCCCGGAAAGATTAACGTGTCTTTAATCGCTAGGAGGAACAGCCTTTTCGATTGTATTCATTGTTCATATAAGGTTGTGAATGAATTTGAATTATGGGGTGGTATAATGATGATGATGAGGAATGAAAGGACAATCACAAATTCGGCCATGCCTACGCAAGACTCGAACCTGCAGCCTCCTCGGTGCAGACGTTGGCTGCGGCAACCGCCTGCCCCGCGGAGGCCTGCTTATTATGTTTTGTTGTTATTTTACATTTCACCTCCTGGTCACAGATGTAAGTTTAACAGTAGCGCGGGAACATGTCTCCCGTTTCGCAATTTGTCAACTAACTGTTGCGACCCCCTAGCTACTTAGCAGAAGTAATGTTGCAAATGGTGTTGGACAGCTCAAATAGGTGACCGAGACATTTAACTCTTCCAACAGCCTTTACGAGTTCAGACCCTTACGACGATTACACTTTATATTTCTCCACCAAGGTAGCTCAAAAGGTCGTTTTTATTTATATCATCGTTATTAATATGTATGCTGCATCGTTCAGTAAGTAATGAACCTTTTATGAACAATTCGTTCGCTGGGTTATTACTAGTAGATTGTGGTGTTCGCCTCTCGTTGTAGCATTCTAATATTCCTTGCGTGTAGCGGCATTGCGAAAATTAATACTGGAACAGTTTTGAGCTTTAGTTATATACACATTCTTACTTGTTGAAAGCTGGAGACATCGTCTTTTTGATCTGATGTTTACATATTTCACTCGCTTCTTTCAAATTACTACATTTAGGTACATCACTAGCAGAATGCAATATTTGACATTATCAGTCAAAAACACCTACTATTTACGGAACCCATGTGCGTCCTATGTATTTGTATTTTCCAATTTGTTGTCCATTTAATCGTAACCGCATCATATCTGTATGTATTGGAGACTCACAAATTAACAAAAACACTTTATATTTTAATACTTAATCCAGCAATATTTCTCCTCTTTTGTGATTTTCCCAAGAGTTTGCTCCATTGAATTGTTTTCAGATATTATACTTCTCACATTTGCATTTAATACAATATTTTTTCTTACCTCTCCGTGCATCTATTTATTTAAGCAAGTCCTATTTTTGTGCAGCTGCAATTCAACTTCTCACATTTTTCATTTTCCAAATCATTCAACATTGCGGCTTCCGTAAATGTAAAATCAATTTATGGTTCCCCTCGATTGCATTGCGACCAAACGCATAATTAATAATTGTGTTGGGTTACTTTCATGATTTCCATGCAGCCAAATCAGTTGTCTCTCTTAATTGGTTCTTTTTTGTGGTCTGTTGTTACTAAAGGTGTAATTTATCACATTTATTATCATTTATTGCAGCACGTAATTGTTTTAGTCCATTCAAATGCATTAGTAGTAAAATCCACGATAATTAACGTAGTTATCTTAATTTAATTTTGTTATATATTCTAGTTATATCACGAGATTGGAATAACCTATTTTCCATGTCGATTTTAAAATTCCACAAAAACCTCTGCTGTGAAGGGCTTACATCAGTGACAATTTTTGCAATATAATTTTATATTTTGCTGTTTAAAAATCATAATTTAGACATTTTCAATTTTCATTATATTTTTCTACCCCTATGGAAGACATTAATGCGAGCACCGTTGATCAGTCGTGCTTTTTCACTATTTCATTCTAATCGCAGATCCAATTATGTAGATATTTGTAAGTTCGACGTCACTCAGACGCTAAAACCCGTCCTTTAGTTTTGCGTCCTCCAGGCGAATACATTTTCGCCTGCAATACGCGAGTGTTTGGAGGGTTGCATTCACCAGATATCTCACGGCGCGCGCCATACTTTGTTGGTAGTGGAAAGTAAACAAGAGAATCCTTTCTCATATTCTTTCTCGGCGCTTTATTTTAACACTATATTTTTTAAAGATACGTTTTACTTCCATCGGAAGGATTAACGTTTGTGCATATGTAATAAGAACTTAATTGAACACAAATAACGACTAACATTCTCTCCGTCATCTGGCATGGCAATCTTCAAAACAATTCGATGGTGTTAACGAGATTTGTAAATGTAATTGGTCCTAGGAGGAAAATACATTTTAAACATGCCACAAATATTCAGCTGTATTGGTAGAAATCAAAAGCAATGGAAATCACAGAAACCAATACACCGGCAATTAACACTTCGGAATGGTTCGTGGTTTCAGTATAGTGTGGTTTCCACACCTAATGGTAGTTACGGCAAGTAAGATTTTAGCGACGTGTTTAAAAAATATTCAGCGAATGCCTCTGAAGTTTCGATGACATAAAAAATAGGTCAAGAATTTATTCAACAGATTTCCAAAAATTCGCTATTTTATCATCTGCGCTGGTTGACACACTGATGTTAAATGTAAAGCGATATGTCGTCAAGAATGTTCTGTCCGACTTTGGTTTACTGACAATATGTCACGATTTTGCAGAGTGATTAAAACGAAGTGAATACGGTCAGTATTCAGTGATATCGAAAAATCGATTCGTCTCGTTGAAATATCGAATGTCCTTTGCTTGAAAGCGTTTCGGTGGAATCAAAAATGAATGGAGGGTGGAGATAGGAAGCTCTCAACCGAAAATAAATCATTGGATTGCGTTCATTGAGGCGTTTCCTGGAATTTTAGTAGTAGTGATTCGGAGAGAACGACGTTCCGATGCTTCACTCAATTTTCATGAACTTCTGATTCAAAGCGATGTGTTTCTTTTGTTATAAAATTTCTTCATGGCTTCTGTTTGATGTTTTATAGTCATGGTATCGTCACACAATTTTGCATCTTGACATGTGTAGTAATCATTACGTATATAATTATGTACAGATGTGTGGTAATCACAATAATATAATGTTTTTAATGTACAACCGACTTTGAAATTAAAAAATCATTTAAGAATATATCAGATATCCATTTAGTCTTTCGGTTCTGCAATGACATTATGTGTCAGAATTTCTGTTAAATAAATTATTGCCGAATGGAAAGAGTAAAGACGTGATTATAATTTTTAGATTTATTATAATTAAGCTGCAATTTTATATAAATACATTTTTACTTTAGAGTTGTCAGTGGCTTCAATGGAAAAAAATAGAGTAGGCTTCAATGGAAGAGTAGTCGCACGAATAAATGAAAATCATGTTTAATCAAGATACTTCAATTTAGTGAATTGTATATTTAAGTATAATGTCAGGTTATTGCGTTAATAAAGCTTGAGATACGAAGTAATCAACTTTCTGGATATCTTTATTTACTTCAAAATATCTGAATTTATTCTCATTTTTTTAAATCCGTTTGCATTGTTTACTCGTTTGTGTTGTTTGTACGGTTAATGTCTTAAAATACTTCATCATTTATTATATCTTATCTTTGTTCCCCATTTTTGACATTTTAAATTACCATGGTATCAACTGATGATAATACCCTGTAAGATAAAGGAAGAATCGTTTAAATTCGGATACATTTGCGAAAATTATGAAGAAACGTGAATAAACCATTCACGACGTATAACCTGTTACGTTTGAAATCGGTGAAAAAAGACATTTGGAATGTTTTCATACATGTTGCATCAAATTGCTTAATGTTAGCCACCAATAAACTATTGACCCTTATCACAAATCCACTGATTAATTCCTCACTTTTTGGTTGACGTCGACGCATACTTTTGTCTTCCTAATAATTCATCTTTTTCCAACTCATTCTCCCAATATCGGAATTTTGTAACAAACCTTTTTCTTTTATTATTCCCGTAAAGTGTTTTTTTATTTGGCACTTCATACCTTTATATTTGAAATATACGATCAAGCACTGTCTACATCGATTGGGGCACAAGAATAGTGACACATCTCAAAAATTCTCATTATCCAGGAACACTGCTTTAAACTGAGCTGAGCAAATGCACAGTGTTGCTCTACATTTAAGCTGTTTTGTTAACTACCTTCTTAAACGTTTTACGTGTAAAAGAGGCCGTTTTCGAAATATATTTCTTCACTTAACTCAAAAAAGACGTTCAGGTGCATGAGTTTCTTGTGCATCGACCGCCTGCGACAGCCCAGCGGCTACATCATTGCCTCTTCGGCATCCTTGAATGAGAAGTCCCAGTGTTTGAGCCCCAGCGATGACAAATTTATGCCCTATATAGATACCTAGGCCGAATTCAACCCCTAGTGGAGAATTTTAGCGGCTGACTTCTCTGATCGGTTATTCTCTATGGTTTGTCCAATCAATACCACGCGAATTCCAGAACGGTATCCTAACAAACGGACCGCGAGCCGGGTGCGATCTTTCCTTCGTCATCCTTGTCACATCTCCCATTTTACCGCACCCTTTCACTTGAATGGACTACTCTTACACACAAGTCGGGACAAGGGCAAGTCATCTTAGAGCTTGTCCAGGTTGAGGTGTGGCCCTCTGGGGGGATACCTGGAGGTGAAACCTTCAGGTCGCCATAAATAATGGAGCCGAATCTATCCTTCTAGGTGGGCAGAAACACCACCACCTCCCTGTATATAAAATGTACTACACTCATGGGAGCAATGAGGCACCTAAGTAGTTGATCCATCCGGAATCAATACTCCCTCGCCCTTGTGCGTCGCGGGTGTTTCGCAGAGGCGTGAGGGCGCGCGGGTGTGTGTGGCGCGCAGGTCCGGAGGCGCCGCTGCCGTCGACGTTCGCGCTGGACGAGTCGGGCGAGCGCGTGTGCGGCAGCTGGGCGTGCCCGTGGGCGGGGCGCAGCTGGGCGGCCGGCGCCGCCGCCTTCACCCTCAACCTGTCGCTGGCGCTGTCCTCGGCGTCGTCGCTGCCGCCGTCGCTCGCCGCCTCCTCCGCAGCGCCCTGGCCCTCGGGCGCCGCCGCCGCCGCCGTCGACGCCGACGCCTCCGAGGTAACAGCTTCTCACCACTGACTCCATAAATCAAATGGCTGCCTTCGCGTTTATATACAGGGTCTGAGAAAGACTTTGCCAAAACGAGAGATGAAGAAATATACTTTTGGTTCTTCATGTAGATTATGACAAAATAATTTATTGAAAATATAATTAACTACATAAAATTAAAATAAATAAATAGAATATATGAATGGGCTAAAATCAGAACGGTGTAAGTGACATTTCATAAATTCTGAGAATACTTTATTTAAATCAATATCACTAAAAGGTCGTCGTGCTGTGTTTCATCATTTAAACCACGGCATTTCAATTGTTCATTTGAATCATGAAAATTCATTGCAATTGAAATATAGCCTAAAATATACATGTTTTTCTCAGAATGTATAAAAGGTTACTTATACCGTTCTGATTTTCACCCATTCACATGATCTTCAAGAAACACTTTCTTCAATCTGTATTTGCTTCTTTAGGGAGGAATCTGAGCAAGGTTCATAAACGAGAAAATTTAAAAGCAAACACGATTCTTGTGTGGTGAAGATGATGAGATATCACGAATACCGCGAAACATGTACGGATTTGAAGAATTAAATTATGTGTGGGTAACCATTTCTTTAATTTGGTTATTCATATTATTATGATTGAAATCGACCTTTTTGCTGTTGCCTCTTCAGAGAAAATATTAATTTAGAATTCAGCATAAGGCGTTATTGGGGTCTAAGACACACTCATATTAGATAGATATTAGTAAGAACAACCTATTTTTTCCTAAAAGATACGGGATGATTTTCCGTGTAGTACTCCTATGCCAAGACTAAATGAAACTCAGACGCACTATTATTTGGTCCTTTTCGCCCTGTGTTTAAGTGTTAACTTACAGTACAATTTTTAAAATTGAACGGCTGAAATTCGATTTTATGCAGTTGAAGGGACCGTACTTATAGCATCCTTACGCCTCAGGGACGAGAATCAAAGTAATTTCGAATCTTTGCGATCGTCTTTTGAAAGTCGATTTCAATTGTACTCCATAAATTGTGTCACTATACATTTGAGCAACGAGAAACCGGATATTACTGGTTTGTGGGGAATATCAGAAGAAATATTGTTCTTCTGCACCCACCTATTTCTTCCATTTTATTATTGCTTTGCAAGTGCAGTTCATCCGTTCGGTATGCATAAAATGGGACTCTCGCCCACAAATTCGAAAATTATATTTAGAAAAACTCTAAAACCGTTGTAAAGAAATCGAATGTCAATTCTGCCAGTGATTTGCGAAAACAAATGCTATTACTTTTTCGCTACAGCATTACATATCGTTCTCTATACCTCTATACTACGCATATTACTCCTTATATATGTACGTATAAACGTACGACACTTTTAGATGTAGCACCCGCTTATGGGTGTTATTCTTACTGTAATAAACTATAGTTTAATGCTAATAAATTGTTTGTAAATTTGATGCTTCCCTTTTTCCTTCTTCATTGTTATTTGCGATCATAATTTTGATTCTGAATCGGTGTTTATTTTATTAAAAATATTTCAGAGCTAGAAAGAAAATTCCGAACTAGTCACTCTTCTTGATTTTTTCGCTATAAATACAACGGAGAACATTTCAGTTCCATTTCTGGAATTTTCTTCTAGAGCAACAACAAACCTGAAACATATATTGTAAATAACATGCTTTAATTTCTTCGTACGTTACTTAACGTTTTTTGGAGGTTTATAAAATATGCGTCCTCGCATGATATTTGTTACTAATTGAGTTAATTTAGTACTATCCAATAAGATTTGAATTGTCTTATACGAAGTAAATCAGTTGTGTCATAAAATATCAGTGTTGTAATTTAATTTCAAGTTTTCGAGATTATCGCAATTTTAGTTTCATATCAACTCTCAAATGAAATTATTACATGCTGCTAAGATTGCGCCTGATTAACTCAGTTTGCACCAGCTCTGACAATCTTGTACATAAGGCGACTTGCGAAAATTACTGAGACCCTGAACAAAACTGGCACAGGTCCAAAGAAGGGAGAGCACCCTTTGCTAACCAAATGAAACTAAACTCCTCGCAGTTGCTCGTTAAGTACCAAGACCTCCCAGTGGTTTTCGATTCACTTTCTGGTTATAGCGTTTAATTTAATACGCCGCGACAAAATGAAACATTTTGTCACTTAAAGTGGAACGGAATGTAATGAAGTCTACGTTTGCTCGCAGATTTAAACGAAATTCAACTTTTGAGATTTATCTAATGCGTTGGAGACATTGTGATTTGATGCTGAAAACTTGGTTTTAGCAGTGTTTTTCATCATCAGAGAAGTTGGTCTTCTCAACATTCGTTAGCTCTGATGCTCTGATGGCCGTTTGCCTAAAAAGGGCATTTTAATTAACTGTTGTGCGTATGAAATTAGTTAATTATGCACTTAGGGCGTTGTGTAGATGTTTTAGCCCTAGGGGTTGGAAGTCACCTGAGGGGCCTAAAGTCAAGTAAAGTTTTGTTGCATACAAATCTTAATTATTTACAAGTTAGTTGTTGAATCAATAAGAATTCGTATCTAATTTGCTACATTATATTGATTCAACTAAAAATTGTTGATATCGAGTATTTCTTTTTCTTCTTATTTAAGCCGTAAACCATGTTTAAGAGCTAAAGAATTCAAAAAGTCTGTGCGGACAGAATGATAAGTAAGGCCCGCAAGGATATGAATTGCATTGTAGTATTTTGTTTCTGGTCAATAAACAGGACGATGAACTAATAAACCAACGTTATCTACGAAATAAGTATCGTAAAACAGTTCATCATAACTCGAAATTCGAGACACGAAAATTGTACAACTTTCTATTCATTTTCTAAAAGTTATTATAACTATCGAGCCACTCGGGTGGCTCAGGGACAACGCGCTAGCGTTTTGTGGGGCTGTTCCGTGATCGACGGGGCAAAAATGAAGCTCTGGCTTTCAATAATACGTCGTCTCAGTTTCTAAGCTGTGTGGCGAAAGGAAAAACTGAGGCAGGTCAAATAAGCTAGGTACGGTGAATGGAATACGTCATGCTTGCCCTTACCCCTTCCCTCCCCCAGGCGAGGGCTGTCAACAAAAACAGGGTTCAGGCCTGGGAACATCGCTAAATGGCAAAAGTTGGGTTCATCCGACCCTAAAATACCAAATACATACATACTCTTAGTTTATATTTGACTCGTCATCCTGTGAAAGGTGACAAAGTGATGCTGATTGGAGTCCATGAATTATTAGAACTCTTGTATTATTTAAAAATTCTTATTACGAAATTGATTCTAGATATTAATAGTGAGGCATATTATAACTTTTGGAACCATATCTCAAGACAAAGGTGATTCTAAAACTATTATTCATTGTGATTTCAAATCTGATTTTAGTTTTTCTGTACCACGTACGGTTTTTGCGCAATTCGCATTTGAAATTTTAACTAAAACCGCATTTTTTATCAAGGAAAATTACTTTTTTCTTTAAAAAGTAAACTCGGTGTTTGGTACCTTGTGTAGAATTAAAATGTATTGCGTTAGAAGGGACAGTAATATTTTTTTACTTAAAAATGCTAATTGCTAAAACAACAGTTTAAATATTACGAATACAAAAGACGCAGGCATGGATAATTTAATTCCTCTTTTTCTTTTAATTTATTCCAAGTTCTTCAGAAGTGATGTGTAATTTCTCTTTCTTGATAGTCTCCCATCACTATTGCCTCCTCTGTGGCATCAAACAGTAATCATCCATCATGATTGTAATCCACCTGCCTTGATATCACTTTTCTATGTCTTTGAAGTTCTGGCGCAAATGTTCTTGTTCTTCACTGTCAATGTCGAGGTCCGCCGGTAAAAATTAGTATGAGAATGTAGAAAAAGAAGTTGTACTCTCATGCTGCAACCTAATTCAATGAAATTCTGCAACCGTGTTTTTATAGTGGGTTTGTAGTTTTAAACTTTGTTGTTGTCCAAAAACTTAGCCACAACTTGTTTATACAAAACCCAAGCCCCTTTTCCACGGGATTCATTGTACTTTCAAACAATTTTCTTTCATTAAATATTGAATCTGCGGGCTCTCACAAAGATCCCTTCTTTAAGTTTCTCATAAGAAACCTTCAGAAATCTGGTTGTCAAGTACTGGAAACAGTCCCCATCTTTTGAAAATGTTTTAGTTCAGTTTCATTAAATCAAGCGTGATTTGATTGCGTAAAGTATAACTGAAGTTACGTGTTGTCCAGTCTATAAACAAATCCACTGACATGCATCATAAGTGACATTAAATTTACTAAACACTCAATATCAAAGCAAAAAACTCATCCTGCCTTCCTATTTAAAGAATTTTATTAATTCCTTTTCTCTATTTCTGTGTCAACAGAGCGTTACACCATGTAGTAGAAGATTTTTTGTTTTTAGTCTTGAGGCAAACATCTTTTGTTTGATTCAAATCACGAGTTAAATCATTAAGTTCATTTTGACTTAATCATTTTAGTGCAGAATCTTCTTCCGGCTTTTTTTCGCTTTCATTTGCTGAGCTGCTCTCAATAACCTGTGGCATATATTCAAGACTGGTAGGTGGAATTAGAACAGGAGAGATTCGCTAAGCGGAACTGCTCATAAGGCGGAAGGGATATTCTGATACTTTCTTTCTTTTTGAGTTGCAAATGCAAATCTAAGCAAATGCAAAGTTGCGTTTTTACATTAACAATTTAAAAATAACAATCGTGTACACAATTTTGTGACTCCCTCCAAACCATTGGAATTGCATTTTTTCCTCTCGATCGATCGATTTTTTTTTTTACCTCTCAATAAAATCCCCCTTCCGAAAATTTACTTTTCAGTGAAAAATTAGATCTCTCTATTTGCAAAAAATCTGTACGTGATAGAAAAAAACTAAAAGTAGATTTGAAATCAGCGCAGAACGATGGATTAGAAAAATAGATGATTATAAAAAATATTGTTGCGTAGTGTTATTAGAACACTTGTGTTGTAGTTACTCTTCGTTAATAAGAGGAGTGTTAAGCAGAGCGTGTGAAGCCTGAAACGCGAGGTCCGGCGTGCGTCCGCAGGCGGAGCCGTCGGAGGAGGAGGCGGTGCCGTGCCGCGCCGCCGCCACGCTGGCCGCCGTGTTCCTGGGCTGCGCCGTGATGGCGCTGGCCGTGTCGGCGGCGCTGCTGGACCGGCTGCGCCCCGCGGAGCGCCAGGACCCGCTGGAGCGCGGCGCGGGCGCGGCGGCGGTGCGCGCGGTGCAAGGCGGCCCTGCGCGACCCGCGCCTGCGCCTCGCCGCGCCGCTCGCCGCCTTCACGGGCCTCGAGCAGGGCTTCCTCTACGCCGACTTCAGCCAGGTGCCCTGCGCAGATTAACAGAGAAACAGACGGACGTACAGACGCGTGGGTTAACGGACGGACAAGTAGACAGACGAAAAAGCATGTGGATGGACAAGCAGGGGAACGGACTTAGAGACAAACGGAAAAACAGTCGGACGGACAGACGCATAGATAAACGGGCAGACGGTGTAATCCCAGCGTGAGCTACTACTCCACACTTCGTTTATTTGCTTCCGGGGGATAGATCCTCGGAGTGAGCACCTAGGCATTTACTCGTTTATCCTCACTCCCCGCGACCAAAACGTAGGCTTTGAGCTATTGGAATCAGGATCCCGACGGACCGCAGTTATCCCTCTCGGAAACCTCTCCTTTCAATGTCTGGGTCGGGTCGCCCTGCCTGCTCAGAGTTACTGGCTTTCCAGGCGAGTGCCGTAGTCGAAACAATGCGCGGGACAAATCCCTCCTCTACGACCAGAGTATCGGGCCACTGCCGCGACGAAGCCGAGTGCCCGACTGGGGACCTCGGGCCGAAGCCCAGGGGGCTCGGGGCTCCCAACCCGCCTCCTCTTTACCTCCCCCCTGAAGCTATCGACGTCAGTGCCGCTGAGAGACTCGTGACTGGGTGGTCATCGCCAACTCCAGCTAGAGCCAAAGGTTTTGCGACCGTCTGCCCCCTCCCCCCCCTACAGAGACAAGCAGACAGGCGAATAAGCAAATGCATATAGGAACGGACAAACAGACGAATGAAGAATTCGATGGACAGACGAATGATGAAACTGGCGGACAGACAAAGGAACGAGCAATTGAACGAACGAACAACCAGGCGGACAGATGGACATATAGATATATAGCTAGATCTTTTCAGAACATTTAACTTATAGACTTTACGATTAAAGATATTATTTATATATTAATTATTATTGTTATATTTATATAATATTCTTACTGTATAAACATAGTTTTATAATGAAAATAACAAAGATTCTAAATGCTTATTTGCTATTCTATATAACTATTCTAATATCTTAAGTGGTTTTCAAACTTCCTTTCAAACACCCCATCACTATTCAACACTTCAATTCATTCATATGCTATTTTCCATCCCACATTCCAACACATCAGGACCCTTTGATGCAACTGAACAAGAAAAATTAATAATTGTGAATTTTTAAATCATAGATGTTAAATAATGTTTCATAGATGCTCAAATATTGCAGTAGCTGACTGGTCAAAAAGGACAGCCACAATGGAAGCACAATTTAAGGATTGGTGATAAGAAAAATTAGGAAGTGAACATTTTATAATACGCAGTTTTGTTGGAAAATCATTCCATCCATTCATATTACAATATTTAGAACTGACCTTGAGATCCCTATGTGACTCTGGTATTCACAATACTTTTAATAAATAATGGGTTTAAGGCAAGTAACTCTTCTACCACAGTATTCACCACCAACTTCTGTCAGAGTAATTTTCAGAAGATCTGAGAATCAAGTCCCTCCCTTCTCCTCCCTTACCATCTCACTCCCTTGTCTATTAGAGAGGTGGCGTATTACAATGTGACTCTGGTGACACAAGTCGTTAATTACTTTGAAAGTTTCTTTATTGCCTCTACTTTCATCCTAGTGTGAATTAGGAATGTTCTTGATTTAATTGATTAAAAAATATCTGTTCACAACAGAATCTCAGTTTTAATGTTATTGAGCTAAGTAATTCATCACTGTAAGACACATCAAACAAAGTGTTCATGTTGCCAGTTAAAACAAGTAGGGAACTCTTAAATGACTTCAATGTTTTATTACTAAAACTAATTTTTCCCTGTTTCAGTCATATGTTTTATGTGCTCTGGGTCTCCCAGATGTAAGTCTATCTTTTCTGAGTCTTGGAGCTTTACAATCTCTAGCAGCTGCCACATTATCTCTCCTTCTACAACATGCACGCCGTTGCTTGGCCATTGGTAAGAATCTAATATGTACACTAAAATATAGGTAACTTGAAAACTTACAAGTGTATTCATTTAGTTAATAACCTCAATAACCAATAACTTCATTTGCCTATTGAAGTTATTGACCTACAAAACTTCCTTGTTTATTAAATGAGAAAAAGTTAAGAGCAATTGCACTTGTACATTCATTACAAAAATATTCCAAAGAATATTTTGTTCCTTGTTCAAATATTCTAATAAATTCAACTACTCAATTGTTTTTAGGAATGCATCTTTACTTTGATCCCATTTATGCATTTAATCCCATCAATTGTGTTTTTGTTTTTAGTGGTTGGATTTGTTTTCCACGCATGTCTACTATTGGTCCTGATGTTATGGAAACCAACTGGAGATGATCCAGCTTTGTTTTATGTGATCGCTGCTGCTTGGGGTGTTTGTAATGCTGTTTGGGAAACACTGACATTTTGTGAGTGATTTTTTCTCCTGCTTAGTATTTCAATAATGTATTCATTTTAAGTCAATATCGGAGAGGGAATTGTATTTTTAATATAACTATAATGGAGTGTAGAATCAAAATCGAAAACATTCCTATAGGATGTTTGTCCCTCTTATTATTTTTTTTTAATGAAAACAACCATTATTCAACACAATATTATTTATTACCACTTTAGTAACAAGGAAAAATATTTTATAAATGCCAAATCTTTCTCAAACTACTTCTTGAGTAATGATTCCTGCACTATTTTTTATGGAAGAAAACAAACAAAGATGAGTGTGACCTCTCCCTTTATATTGGATACTTCTGCAGATGATCACATTACTGAGAGTAACACTTAAGAAAAGTCTGGTTCTCAATGCTTGGGTCAATACATTCATTAAAACACATAAGGCATATATCATGAAAAAAATTATCTATGAAAGTAACAAAATATCTGGGTATTCTTTTCAAAAGTTGTGACGTGTTTTTTTCAATTTTTAAAATTGTTTCTCCTCAAAAATTATATTTTACTCAGGGAGCATTTAAAATGTGTTGCAACTTGTAACAACAATCTTAACGAAACATTTTGTAACAATCTTATTTTTGCTTCATCTTATTTTAATTTAATTTCTAACTAATTTTAGTGAAAATGTTCTACTTGCTCTTTACTTATTACACCAATATTTTCCTGGAATCCAAATTTGAAAGCGGTAAGTTTTTGTATTAAATGTTATTCTAGTATTCAATCAAATGTGCAGTACATAAATAGAAACAATTTATGTATGGCACCATTTGCTGAATACTAGAGTAACATTCAGTATATTAACTTTCTGCCTGACATTTTAGGAAAATATTGGTACAATAAGTAAAGAGCAAGTAGAACATTTTCACCAAATATATTAGAAATTAGAATCAAAATAAAATTAAGAAGACTGAAATGAGATAAGAGAGTCATTGGAATATTAGTCAGTAGTTTTAAAACTTTAACAATTTTTTTTACTATTCTGGACCCAAGATACAATTTTTGAAGAAGACTCCAAAATAGGTCAAAACATTTTAATAAATAAATTATTGAAAAACAGTATTAGTGTGTCTGTTTTGAAAAAAATGTCATTATATTTTTAACATTATAACAAGTTATCAAATGACAGCATATTCCTTCATAATTTTTGTTTTAATATCAAGATTCCATAAAATTGACCTTTCAAATGAGAAATTTCATTTATGCAATTTTTCTCTGTAATTCCTTTACAGCATTCATCATGGATTTGTATCCTGATTCGTGGCAAGCACCTCTTGCTCAGTGCCATTGTTTCCGCTGTGTGGGATTGGCAGTTGCCTTCGGTGTCCATGCAGGTATCTGTAACTGGGTGAAACTCTATGCACTTGCTGGAGCCCTAGTATTAGCCATTGGTCCATATGCTTGGCTTGAAATGAAGTTGGATCTTCGTCGTAAGAACAAGATGGATTTAGCATCTTTGTGACCCTGGCCCAGAAGATAAACATCACAAAATTTTGAATTCACAAGATAATGAAAGAAACTAGAACATATATTGTCTCAAGGCAATTTAGTGTTTTGTATTGTAAAAAGTTTCTGAACATATTGGGACAAAAGAGTTAATGTATATGTGTCCGTATCACTTGGAAAATGATAATACATATGCTAAACATGTGTATCGTTTATGTAACAAGATGTCACATTTACCATTGTTTCAAACATGTGAAATAAAAAATTATTTGAAACAAGTTTATGGAATTGGATGATTCAGGTAAATAAATTGACTGTACTGAATTATTTACTTTCTCAGTGAAAAAATCTGTGCCATATTATTTGTATTTTTGATGTTACAGTAAGTGCAAATTCAAGAGATTTATATTGCAACACAAATTTGAAGTGTTGTAGGACATTTTTAATATGTAGAAGCATAGTATTATTGTTCTCAACATGCCTTCAAGCTTCTTTCAGATTTTGCAGAATCAGATGACTGATAGGTTATGGTTTGTAAAATACTGAGAGTGTTGTTTGTGATGAAATACATTGTAGTCCTCAGTATTAAAAAAGTGACAAATATTCATAATGTCTTTAGTGTTGGCTTTCTTAGAGTGTTTTAAAAGTTACCAAAAGTTTTATTATTCAGTTAAAATAAGGATACCTAGGTTTGTTATTTAAAAGATGTTAAGTCAACATAATGGAGACAAAATAGTGTAGAAATATAATAAAAAAATATAATGGTTGACATGTACCAACATTAAACTGTGTTTTTATTTTAATTGATATATAGTGGTTGAATTTTCTGAGATAAAATATTAAACAAATATGAGAACTTAAAAAAAAGTAGAAACAAAATGTAATGGCCTCTTAATAATTTTATAAAAATATCCTCATGCAGGCCCGTGAGGATGGCATAGATTCTCGTCTTTGAAGTTCAATGGGATATAAATATATATTTAGAACTTGGATACAGCTGGAACTGGAATAATTGTGTAGGACTGCCTCTATTCACTGATATATCAGTAAGTATATTAGAATGAATATTGAACAGAAGTATATATGCATCCTCTAATTAGTTTTGCAGGAAATTAATTAAAAAAGTAACAAGTGTACATGTTTGTAAAATAGATTATTATTTTCCATTTTTCATCAGATTGTCTACATACTCAAAAAAACTGTGTCAGTGATCTTGACTGCAGTGTAGACTGCAAAGTACAGCTCATAGGAATGGCATATAGGTGTTTACTTTCTGTGTTCAGAAAGTAAATGAACTTTATAAACCTAGACATTTTATCACTGCTTAAAGAAGAAACATTGAGATTTTACATTTTGACTATGTGTAATACACATTCTCTAAAACTTACATTGCAGTCAACACATATTCTATTACCTATGTTATTCATGATGTGAATGTATAAACATCAAAACTTCATGCAGTTATTTATATTATTTTGATAAAAAAAATATTGCAAAAAATTCAAAATTATTTTTCAGTAAACTGCTAATGTTTATCAGCTAAGTAGGTTAGGCAAGTAAGTGTTCAGAATCAGAAGGGATTTATGTATAGAAAGATCAATCAGTTAGGCAATGGCTTCTCATGACTCAGTAGCGCATTGAATATGGGTGCTCAAAGAGACTGTAACTTGATATCTGTTGGAAAAATTATGAAAAGACTAAAGAAGTTTACACATTTTTTAAATGTAGAAGTTGATCAACTAAAGGACTTATTTAGAGTAACATGTTCTCCATTAAGATAATATTTTCGTTTTCAGTGCCTTGCTGATGGAAACCATTGCCACATATGAAAACAATACTACGCAATGTTTAAAACTTTACAAATCCCTGACTCGATTGACATTTTCTTGAAACATACAGGCTCTTAATCATGAAAAATCATGAGCAATGGAGAATTTCTGATTTTTCCTGTTAGTGTTTATGATAAATCATTGTAAGAAGATCAACAATTATAATAATTTCAACTTCCTAATATAATGCACAAAATATTGACAATGGGGTACAATATTACAGAGGGTTTTTATTAAGAACTGTTATTTGTGTTCAAAATCAGAACTGAGTTTTATACTTGAATGAGTTAAAACTCAATATATAACTCTTATTTTATAACTATATTAGTGTTTAATAAAAATAGATAATAATGATATATGTAATGTTACTTTCCCATTTTGAACCACCACCAATATGGTTATCCTGACAAGTTAATAGTTTATACACCTAATTGCTGAGATAGGTTTGGCATCCACAGTAGGAATTATTCTGCAGTGCAGAGACAGGGTTCTATTTTCAATTCCATGTAGTGCATATGGCAATTGCAGAGACATATTTACAGAACAACATTCCTCGTTATTCCCTATCTTCAATTTGTGATTGTCAGGGACGCAAGAGAACAATTTTTAATCTTGTTTAAAACATGAAAAAGAACTTTAAGAAAATGAAAAATGTTGGATGAAGAAATGATGAAGAAGAAAGTAAAATAATAAGGGGGGAAAACCACATGGCCATCTTATTTCATATTGCATTGAAACAAGGGTATGTAGATGATACTTTTTGATAGATAAAAAAATGGAAGATTTGCCCCTTCAGGCATTACATCCATCACTGTCTGAATATTAGTTCATCATTTCAGACTTCTTCAATTAGTTATCTTCCAATTATTACCCAACTATTGCCTACTCTCTTTTTAATTTCATGAAACACTGTGACTTCCTTGTCTTCTCGTGAAACTAGTTGCAACTTCCAAAACTGTTCCTGGCTTTATTCTTTATCCTTACATACAGACTTCATTAAACACAGCTTTTCAATGATAAAAGAAAGGTGGTGATTGCAGTGCCAAAAATACTTTATTGCCCCTGTTGGCATTAAAGTGCCAAAAAGGACTTTAACATGCCTTGACATAGCCCAACCTTACTTCTTGTCCACGGCTATCTATTTTAAAATCAGACAAAACCTTACTTTGATGTAACCATGAAGAATAGCAATGAAAAAAATCATGAATCATAATATAAGTACTTTTATACAATTGTGGAAAAAAAGTATTGTAATCATTGTAGATAAACGGTGGAATGATACACATTTTATATAATATCTAAATGAAGTTTTTGCACCACTAGACTAATACTCATATTGTTATGATTTCCAAATCATCAATTTCTTGTTTTCTTAATAATTATTCATAGCTCTATAAAGACATGTAGCAGTGGATAATATGTTTGATGCTTATTTAGTGTTACTAAAGCCATTAAGTGAGTGATGTAATTCCACTGTTTTCCTTATTAAAAAGGTCCCTTAGATTTATAATATATAATTAGTAGGTTGGTACAAAATAGCTCTTGAGACCATTTTGGTGCTTCTCCATTTTTATGGGATATGTGAGATTTCTCTCAATAGCACCATCCCACAGAAGCTCTTAGACCTATTATAGTGAATGCACTAAGTTATCAGATAAGGTTTTGTGATTTGGGAAAAATCAGAATTTAGATATTATAAGGGATTTAGATTTAGATTTATTTAGTTAAAAAACAGTAAAAACTGTATGTGACATATGTGGGAGAAGATCATCTGAGTATGTTTCCTTGACTTCCAGAATTCCTTTCCATCATTTTCACTATACATAGTTGAAGGATGAGTAAAAGTTAAAGATAAATAAATAAAAAAAAAATTCAAAAAGCGTAAGATTAGCAACATTTGAAAACAAGACATTTTCATTTCCGAGTTATAGAAAACTTATTTGCAATGGTAAACGAACTGCAGATTTGATTTTTGTGCATTGCTAACAAAATAGTAACTCACCCTATCTCTACTCCTTCCACTACAAGCAAAAGAAGAGTTCATGTGCGTAGTGAATCTACATTTACGCCCAGAAGCAATACAAGGGGCATCTCAGCATTTGCTCTATGTATCAGGAAAACGACAAAAACCTGATTGAGATGGGAAACCTGATTGACCCAGAAGCTGAACTACATTATTTGTTACAATTATATTAAGTTTAAAAAAATATACAATACAAATGTAAATTAGTTCATTATATACTACTGTTTTGCTAAAATAAACATTATTTTTCTTTTTGATGATCAGTATAGTCTCTAATTGTATAGAAACAGTTATGCAGCAGAAAATATTTTACTTTTAACTTCAATTTGTGTACCAACATCAATTGTTTAATGCCATCTTGGAATGCGTTGTAAAGTAACATACGTTTATTGTATGTGGATTTCTGGTAGTGAGCTGTTAGTACTGACACTTGATGGACACAATATCTACGATGTGAGTTGTAATTATAAATATCAGTATTGCATGAAAATGTATTTTCACTATTTAGTAAATCAGTTTTGACAAATATTACATATTTGAAAATAAATAGGCAAGACAATGGTACAATTTGAAGCTCAATGAAGAGAGGCTTGCAGAGATCATGCTGATGGCATTTTTTCATTATTCAAATAATTTTCTTTTGCAATCTAAATGTCCAGGTACTACATAATGACTTTTCCCAGAATATTATGTCATATCTCAAGCGGGAGTGCACATTTGCAAAATATATGCAATGAGCTGTAGAAAGGCTGACAGAATTTGAAAGAGTTCTGAATGTGTAACATAATTAACTTAATTTAGTGTTTAATTCTGTTTTTGTACATTTCGTTTGAGGTTTGACTGAATTGAGAAATCTAGAAATTTTGTTAATTAAACATCAGCTAATTGCATATTGTTCATTTTCAATGGAGCATGTGATTGCTGATTTGAAGTTCAAAAATGCCTTGAAACCATTTTTCCTTCATTAACTATTAATTTATAATTACAAAACCAATTTGAAATTTCAGAAATCTTACTATTTATAATAAAACTGGTTCACAGGACTGGTCAGTGTGGGTAAAGAAACAATTAATTGTGCCAACATTTTGAAATATTTAATTTCTTCATCAGGGCTAAAGTATAAAAACTAAAGAACAGGCATGAGGACAACAAACATTTCAATAAATTGATTCATTAATTAATTAACTCTACATAAACCATAAAAAAAAAGTTTATAAATTAAGACAAATAAAACACATGTACTATTTATTTCTTTTTTGCAAAGAACATTTGTGTCATCAGCAAACAGAACTGGTTTTCCATTTTTAATAGACAAGGGCATGTCTTTTATGTATAACAGAAAGAAAATAGGTCCTAAGATTGAACCATGCAGGACCCCATATTCAATTAGTAAAGAATCGGAAAGATAAGTAAATAATGTCCTTTCTTGCCAGTATGATATTTCTATTCTTTGAGATCAACATTTATGGTACAAGGCTATCCAATCTAGGGCGATTCCTTGAATTTGGTAAGAAGGTAATTTTGATAGCAAGATGTGGGTCTGGAAAATCCTACCCATTCCAAAATAATACAACTGAAAACCCCTGTCTTTTGTGGGATTCAAACTCACAGCACTGCTAATCATGCTCTACCTTAAGGGCACAAATTCCCCAAATCCCAGCACCACTGGGCTGTAAGTCTTTTTTAGGATTCTTCCAATGTTATAATTTGTATCTGCATCTCAGATATTTAACCATTGTTTTATAAGCATTTTTCTTTCCTTTAACTTACATAGTTAAAAACGTATCAATAATAGCAGTAACTCTTAAGATGATACTATTACTAGTGGGTAAACAATAACATGCTCATTTCTAAGGAAGAATTTAAGAATGAATATAGATCATTAGTTAGCAATGATAGAGGCAAGATAATAAGATACATGAACGTTAAGCTGTCTGTACACATTGTATTATATTTTGGCCTTAGATCAATCAGAATCTGAATATTAATACAAAAGCATGCATTCGGTAATCCATGTGGTACATTTCAAACTATTTTTCCAGAAATCCCTGCTCTCTTCATTGTATTATTTTATATTTTTCTAAGACAATTAAGTTACTTTTATATGACTTCTTTTTCTTTTTATTATCTCTCCCTTACATTTAGAAAACCTCTAAATTTTTAAATCTTCTATCTTTATTTGCTTGTTCTTATGAAGGAGAACAAAAAATTAAAATAAATTAACACATAATCTTCACTATTGAAACCCAAAGAGCCAGGAGACTAAAAGAAAATACAAAATGTCAAAGGTTCAAGGATCAAGTACCACCAACAGAGATCAAATTACCTGTCACAAAAATATTTTTAATAAAATAAGCTAAATACGTTACTAGAGTGGAAAATATCCTCTACTCTAAAATTAAGTAACAGAACATAGTAATAACAGTAGAGGTTTATTTTAAACTAATCCAGAATCAAACACTAATACTTCATGCTATGTAGAGATGCTTCAATTACCAAATATTTTATGAATTACGAGAAAATATCAAAAACTAAAGACCAAATTGTCTCCACTGCCAATTAATATGAAATAAAATTCCATATTGCAAGTATCTATTACACAAGTAAATATCTTTTTTGATTGCAACAATCCATGAATTAAAGAAAAGGAACAAACGTTCACGTCCAAGATAGAATTTCACGCAATAATCGAATAAATAAAAGTTAATCCAAGGTTCCTTAGAAGAGGGGATGGAGCTGGGGCAACCTGCATTTAGGAGCCACATTAAGGAGCCACCATGGATCTTCTGTACCAGGCCTTTTTTTTTATCTGGGCACCCTTGGATTAATATACAATTTTGTAGAGCTTTCCTCATGGCACCTAACAAATATATATATATATATATATATATATATATAAATGGTTTAATGGAAATATAATTATTCCGAATATCTCTGCCTTATTATTTTTATTTAATTTCACATCACTAGCCAAGATTCTCTATGGAAATCCAGAATATTGTTTGGATGGCACATACCCTGTAAATTGTTTCCTTGTTCTTGTAACCTGACATTATTACACTCCATTCTTTGCATTTTTTCTGTTAGCAATTCTTTTTCCCAACCCCATCTAATGCATTTTGCCTGACCTTTCATATGAATCCCAACATATTTAATTCTGCTGTGTGATCCATTTATTTAAACAACTTTGCATCTACCAATCTTTACATGATTCCAGGGAAGATTTCCAATTTGTTTGATTATTTTCAAATCCACAATTCTAAAATTTTGCTAATGCCCAAATCACTAAGGAGTAAATTGAAGTCTTGGGAAAGTCTACTACTGATGGCAGTATCTTGTTTGTTTCCTTCTCAAGAGGTCATGATGCTGTGACTTATTGGGCTGAGCCAACTCTCAAGTAACTTATATTTTTCACTGAGAAAAAATATATTGCACATTACTTCTTAATTATTCTTATTCTGTCATTATACATATTAATATGGTGAAAATGTTACAGGATAATGTTTTAATAAGAAAGTGGTGAACCATCTTTGTATTATGTGCTATTTCTATGAAATCTTTGCATTTGTTCAAACTCCTCTACAAAATCACCCCTCTTCCCAGACAATAAGGGAAAGGAAATATTTTCTCAAAAAGAAACAATGTTCTTTAGAACCTTTTATATCAACTATTCTTATCCCTTTATTTTATAAATAAAAACATCTCATCTCTCTCTCTTTAAAGTGATCATTTCTGATCATCTCAAAAATAGAAATGTTTTGTTAATAAAAACATGTATTCTTCACCATCAAGTGGAGTGTCCCACAGTTTTTGCTACATCACAGCCCTCACAGCATCTTGTCCTGGATATTTTCCCAATTTATGTTCCTCTCCATCATCATTATTTTAATTGAAAACCAAGAAGGAAAACTTCATAAAAGTTTGATCAGATTATAAACAAAATTGTAAAAATATTGAACAGGAATGTCGAGTGAATTATTTAGAAAATAAGAAAATCAATCAATCAATGATAATTTGCAATTAATGTTATAATAATGTGCTTCATCAAACATCACAGATATTGCATGAAAACTACTAAAATTTTCAAAAAAATTACCAAAAGAAAAAGTGTATCTTTAATTTTGTAATAGTACGAATAAGCCAAAAAAATGTCAAACTTCTTCAATTTTTGAAAATTCAGAATTAACAGTTAAAAACAGTCCTACGCCTTCTTTATATGGGTATATTACTCAATTCTTTCAAAAAATTTGAAGCTATTGTTGAGACAATTTTGAAAATGTCTCAGGAGCTTCCTCCAAATTTTAAAGAATGGTTTTCAAAATTGCAAAGCTTCAAGTCAACCCAGATCAACTGGAGAATATCCATTTCAGAAAAAATTCTATAGTTTAGGCGCTACTAGTGTTCACTGACAGATGGATGATTTGGAAAAAACAAAGGGTGTAAAATTCGTTCATTCCAAACAGAGTGAAACTTGATGACACGGTTGCAAGTTCAGGCCAGTGTTGTAGTCCTTCTTGCAACATGTTTTGAATCTGTGTATGTTATTGATGATGTAAACAATACTTTGAATTGATCATGCTAATCAATTCAAAAACTCAGTAATCAATTTCAGCGAATTATCTATTGCCCAAGCAGATATATACTCTGCTATAAAAAATTTAAATGTAAGAAAGGGAGGCGGAGCTCATAGAATTCTGCTTTCTTTTTTAAAACTTTGTATTGTTAACCTTACACAAATATTACATTTCGGTATCAAGGACCCACAATTTCTAAAATCTGAATACATAACGCGTCAGAGGGAGTAATTTACTACATTTTAGAAAAATGTTTATCCACTTTTTCTGTATCAGCCCACACAATGCGAGTTTTTCTGTCAAAAAATAGCTGTGTTTTGGCACAACATTACATAACTTTCTCTATACTACATATATTACTCTGTATATTCGTACATATACTAGAAAGTACAAAACATATATTCTTTCTTAAAATTCCATAATATGCCATGTGAAAAAATCTCACAATTCTGCTCTTATTATAATTTAGGGACGTCCATAAATTACACAACGCTAAAGTGGGGGGAGGGGGTTTGAGCTGCATTACATAGGGGTAGGGGAGATCATTGTTTAGTTTTATATAATGCTGATATTTATTTTTTAATTTTTTCCAACATTTCCTGAAATAATTTATTTTATTCAGTCTTAAACTAAATTATTAAAATATTAATTAATTGAACCAAAAAATCTATAAATTAAAAAATTATGATGTAAAAATTGTTATAATAAATTGAAATATTTCTTCAATAATCGATTTTTTTCATGAATGGCTTATTGATTGAATCTGTTGGACTGTGAAGAAAATATTCAAAACTGATCTATAGATTGTGTTAGAACACAAATTGGCGCAGTAGCCTGTGGCTCGTAGGTCATCCACGACGGCGTATGTACTGCTTTTTTCAGAAATTTTCTATGCAACCTTCCTTCATACAAAAATTGTCCCCAATCTTATAGCTAGGTGCAATTCGCAACGCCAACTAATTCTGACTTATTTATCATAAATGTTAATATATAAAACAAAAAACGCATTAATGGTTTATAATTTAGTTTTACTTTTTGTAAATGGGGTGGAGGTTCTTTTCAGAAACGTTACGTAATTTTTTAGAGGGGGGTCAATCACGAGTTATAGTGGAAGCCGGCAGGTATACAAAATACTCCAAATTTGCGTTGCGTAATTTATAATTTGCCCCTTAAAGGAATGTTTCTCACGTGTGTCAAATTGACAACTACTCGTAATATTACAGCTAAATGAATCCGTCTTATAAGGCATTGATTGTTGCTCTGCATCGTGTAGTTTCACACAAGCGTGTAATCGTATTTTAAGATAATGATCATAAACAACCCACAACGTTTTGATTTCCAGAAATAGTCAATAAACATAACAATTTCAGGAGGGGTGAATTTCAGGAAAAAGCATTCCTACTTCTTGAAAACTAAAATATTCTTCCGCCGTAATTTTTAAGATAATTATAATCGCACACAAAACAGTTTGATTACCCCAACACCACGAATTGAGGCGGCATCCCTTGATGAAGCTAGGACTCTAGCTTTCTTCATAATATTATAATACTTTCTTCATAATTCGTAAAAAAAACTTCAAAATAAGTGAATTTTGTTAATAATAATTTGTAGCCTGATCTAGTGTGATCACGGTCAGTAAGCCGTTCGTGCCCGAACTTTTCTTCGGCTGAATGCGGATTCACTCTACCGTACCCTAAGATATGGATTTTTTTTCTTTTGTGTTAGGACGTACATTTCCAGTTCATCTCTATACCTAATGTTTACGAAATCCTTTGCTCCGGACGACAACCAGGATCTATGAGCTTCATTGAGGAGGTAGTTCCCTAGATGCAGAATAATGTTCAAGCACCGAGAGCGGCCCAAGAAGCAAATAGTATAGACTGTGATACTATTTGCAAGAGATACCTCGGACATACTAAGAGGACAAAATGGACCGCGCCCATAGAGCACTCCTGGAACCTGTGGTAATGGAACATAAATGGTACAAGATTGAGCTGGGCCAAAGGGCACTCGGCAAGGTGTTTGGGGAGCACTTAGAGCTCTTCACTGGCCATTGTTTTCAAGGGAGCGGTAGTTATTGCGTGAAGTCCTCAGACGCCGATAGATGGTTGCCGGGAAGAGACAAAAACCAAAAAGTGACTGAATAAAAATTAAAAATAAAAACGCCAAACCCCACACCGAGAGAAGAGAAGAATCTACATTAACAATATTTGTTTTCATCCACCTTACAAGTTCTTAACCAGAGGAGAAAATCATTACCGATTAATACTGTATTTTGTATTTGTGTTAGGGCTGTAAAAGAGATCATTATGGCAATTTAAAATAATTGGGAGCTTCATTGTAGCAAGTTTTTGAAAAAGCCCAGTAAATTACTCCCTGCATTGAAATTACCTCTTGCAGTACCTCTTGCACAAACTTCATAGCAGTCTTCATCAACTAGTGATAACTTTGACCAGTGGCGTGTGGCAGCGAAAGAAGAAGCTCATCAGTTGACAATATAAATAGAAAAAATCTTATTTGCGATTGTGCTGTAGATCATTGTGGTCTCAGGAATTAATATTCACAATCGTCATTTCATTGTAAAATTATTTTGCTGCATATTTTCATCGATTATCTATTTTTACGTTTTTCTTATAAGGCCCGAACGAGACAGTTCCAGTAGAAGTTGCTCTGCTTTCGCGTAAGCAACAAAGTTATATAGACGGATCATTAATTAATATTTTAACAAACACTATTAGAGGAAACCCTCGAACATCAGGTATCAGTGGTATAAAAAAATCTCGTAGATGAAAACATTGCATGTTAAATTTGAGATGAACTCATCACTGTTATTTTCATTTGAAACTCAATTTATTTGCATACATGTTTATTTCGAAACATGTTACTGAATTGATTTCGTAACGTCATAAGTACAGTTCCCAAAGTTTGTAAGTTTTTTGTATGAAACATGAAGCTAAATTGTTAGAGAGCATGCATTATAATCTTTTTATTTTTTGAGTATTATTATTTATTTAAAGGAATAAAATCCATTGTTGTAATTCATTACCACTGATTTTCACTGAGACAGCAGTAATTTCACCTTGCGACTCTTTATTACCTTGTACCTCAGGTTAAGTGTATCATGTTTCTAGATTTCTTGTTCTTATAGATGATCTTATCTTAATGTTGTACAACTCGTATTAATTATGTCGGATGTCATCTTCAATATGTCGTTATTTGCGATAAGTACCTTACTTGAACCAAGCGCTTCGCTTATGTATTGCATTTATGGAAAACATGAATTTACGACTTACGGTTGTTTACATTCAGACGATTAGACCAACAAGATTTTGAGGAAAGAAAGAAAAACACTTTCAAGATCAAGAACATTCGTAATTAATATTTCTATCGATATATGTAGATCGAATGTTCGTGAGTTAGACATGACTTTGTCAATATTAGGAATTATTGAAGGTAAAACATGAGCATTTTTTCCTGGTCAATCGCTCGGGAAGAGGTAAAACCACTTCCGAAGTGATAGAGGTACCGCCACTAACGCGTATAGGTGTTGCTTTCCGGTAGATATATGCTTTATCTTCTCATTAGAAGTATGTGCGATGTCCACCCAAATTCACTAAGAATGTTTTAATTGTCACCGCATTCATTAATATACCAAATTAATCTGGATGTGGATGAGGACGCGATTAAATTTAGATATAAAATAGTCCTCAATGTTGGGGTATATAAGTCAATATCCAGTTAATATGCAGAACCGGTGTTCGCTGTCTGGAAAACTTACTTCTCCTACAAATACCGATCATCTCCTAATAGTTTGCTCGGCAAATATGTATCTGGCGGTCGTGCGTGTTCGTCCGGGGTGGGCGTGTCACCCGCACGCCACCTGCAGTTCGGCTGGCGTAGGTCAATGCTCGTACGTGTCCTTTTGCCCCGTCCAGGAAGCGGGCGGTGGCCAATGAGATAGTGGTGGTGCGAGGCGTCTTCGGGGGCCGGTCGCGAGCGGGGCGGCGCGGAGGCGAGACTGGCGCCACCGCCGCCGCCGCCGCCGGGCGTCCAGCTGGCCAGTCCGTTGCCCTCGACCGCGACGCCGCGTTGTTTTGCTCTTGGGCCCCGCGAGCCGCGGTCGATCTTGCGGGCCCGCGCGCGCGACGTTATTGGCTAGCTTGGCAAAGCCGTCTCGCAACTCGCGGCCTCTTTTAAAATCTACCTCCGGGAACATCCCGGCGAGCTCAGTCGCCCGCAAACCGGGAGAGGAGACTGAACCGGGAAGCGCTCGCGACATCCCGCTCGACGTACATTAGGCCGGGTCGAGGAAGCACGCGGGCTTTCCTGTCAGAGAAAGTTGCCGGGCCAGCGACGGTCAACGTCGACCATGGGCGCGTGGGCGGACACCCTGCGCGTCTTCGCGGCCACACTGTTAGTGATCGAGTTGGCGCGCGCGGCTCCGGCCGTCAAAGATGACGTCATCTACGACCAGCGGCAGAACGGCACGGAGAACTACCGGCTGCACATCGACGGCGTGGTCATCGCCGTGGCGCCGGCCGAGATGCTGCTGAACCTCGCGGACCTCGTGGACTTCTCGAGCTTCGGAGGCACCAGCGGCGGCGGAGGCGGGAGCGACGGCGGCGGCGGCGGCGGCGACTTCGTCGAAGGGGATCTGACCCCGCCCAAGCCGGAAGAGAGCTCCTCCGCGATGGAGACGACGACGGGGGCGGCGGCGACCGAGAGCAGCGCGACGGAGGGCGGCGCGGCGGCCGCGCAGGACACCCCCGACAAGGACCCGAGCGAGCCTGCCGCCGCCGACGCCCCCACCACCCCCAAGCCAGCCAAGAAGATCAAGTGAGTACTGGAGGATCTTGCCGACCGAGTGGATGGGGCACTGGAGGAATGAGTACTAACGACAACTTCATGTTTCAGGGGTAAACTGGTTCTTTCACAGTGGTTGCTCCCTCTGCTCAGAAGATTGTAAATATAAAGAGTGACTGTTGTGTAGAACTTCGTTTCTTGTGTGACAGAAACGTCACTAATAATGGACAATATTTACTTGGTGTCGTAAGGTGGCCCGTTTTTCATGAGCTTCCATAATTTTGTTTTCACACAGGTTTGACGAGGTAAACGTGTCTGACAATGTAATGGTAATTGTTTAATAAATTATTTTTAATGTGTTTATAAAACCAATGATAAAACCTTTGTTTAAAATTCTTTATTTACCTGATTTCCCTGCCCATATTCATTTTCAAACGTAGCTTATTATATAATTTAAATAATATATTAGTAAATGTATTAAATTGAGTATTTTATTAATGAAATAACTGAAGTTAACAGAACGGTTACAAACGATTAAATTATTCCTTAAGAATAGTATTGAGAGAATCTGTATGATTTTAAGAACATTTAAGATACAACTATTTTTTTCTTTGGAAGTCAAATGTCAATCTTCAGTTAAAAATATAGTTTTACAAACTGCAGGCTCTGGCAAAACCCTTGCAGTTGAATCCACAAAAGAAATATAGTAATAAATGATCTTGTTTTCCATTTAAAAAGCACACATTAAATAATTCTGCCAAAATAAATTATTTTAAAGCAAGTAAAACATCAGACTTATTTTTCTAATAGACATTACTTCTTGGAGGGTGAGAGACAATTCGAACTAAAAGAAGCAATAGGAGATATTCTTAAAATTTCTTATATCACAAAACTCGAAATTTTCGATAAGAGATTTTCTTAAGCTGAAGCAGACATAAGGTAACAAAATACAGATAGAAATTATTTTTTACAAATAAAATGTATTATGAAATATGATTCCATCTAAATCGTAATACGTATACCATTAAGCTAATGCATTTGTGTAAATATGAAGTCATAAATTGTGTCTAAAATAAGCTTTATGAATATGACTGGAAAAGAACAGAATGATGTAAAATAAGATGAAAACTTTTCTAAAAGATCCCTTTTATATAAATGAGCTTGAAGTTTTAGATAATATTGGTTCAAACCACAAAATTCGATTTTGAAAATTCCACATTTGCCTAATAGCAAATGTTTTAATATTTTGGCATTTCTTTTAGCACAATTTATGAAATCTGTGGGACAGTAATGAATATTGAAGAATATCTTTTCTATAATTCGCTTAGCCCATTTTTGGGTAAAAGTACGAGACAACCTTCTATTTGGAAGAAAAGTGTGATGAAATTTACACAATCTCATGAGAAAAACTATACATACAGTACCTTTTTGGGTTTCACTTCAATTAAATTACACTTTAGAAGTAAGTTTCGTGCCTGTTAGCATTAAATCGAAAAATTAAATTTATTTTTTAGAACTAGAAATTTTATTGAAGCACACACGCTTTTCTGTTCTTAATTTGATTTTTATTTAACAATGAGGAAGTATTAAAATGAGTTGCTTGGTAAAATTGCCTTCAAAGCATTTCACTTGGCCCATTAATGCCCGACATAATGGACGCTCATTGTCGTAGCGCCGAATGCTCGCTCATTGTCGTCGCGCCCATGCGTGCAGAGTAATTGTTAGAGATCTCTTACAGCATGTGTTGGCAACTTTTAGTGAAAACCATTGTTGTTTGATTAAATTGTACTTTTGTTGTACACCTGCCTGTCCATCCAACTGAGTCACAGGCATGTAGCAACTAAGCACTGTAAAGAAGATTTGAACCGACGCAAGTCATGACCCAGAAGCGCACAATGTTTTAGCGATCTCTGCTAAACAGACATCTATCGTACAGGATTTCCAAAACTTGCTTATATGTTTTGTTTAAGATTCCTACCTCCATTGAAGAAATAAAATTTCTAAAAGTCCAAAAGAAGAAGAAAAATGCAAAGTGCAATTGGCATTTGAAAAATTATACGTAAGTAATGGATTACGACCGACGGCTGTGGGCGTCATAATCGAACATTTTGTATTATTGTACTTTAAAGATAAGTATAGTAAGAAAACAGAAAAATTATCCTGAAGAAAATTAGAGTATTATTGCTATAAGAAGAAACTACGAAATTGTACTGCAGCTTAATAATTGACGTATAATATTAATAATAATGTGAATGTTTATAGTTCATAAACGTTTTCTATGGACAGACGTTATTCTCTGTGAACCAAGTAAACTGTAGTACCGATAAATCATCGGCAACTACTGTTATTTGGTATCAATTGTACTTTCCTTTTAATTCTGACAATGGGGAAGATGTAGAGAAATATATTACTGGAGTGAATCCTGGACTTTGGCAATGACAATTAAGATTTCCGTGTCAGTATGTGTCTTATAATGTTCCATCAATACGCATTGTATTGAGAGAAAGTAATTATATTTCTACTTCTCCCTATCACTTTAAACTTTTGAAGACTTTAAATATGAACCGCCGTTTTCTACATTACCTGAAATTTGGGATACTTAGAAGAAATGTTTGAACAGTAGTAAATCTGACAAGAATTACACAGCGTTCTATGCTATTGAGGATTCTATGAGGAAGTCCCTAAACCGTAATAGATAACAACACTCCTTGAATTTCTTAAAGTCAGATTCAACAACTCCTTCATTACAAACGATTTGCGAATTTGCTCTGTATTACTTATTTATAATTGTCGCGTTTCAGCTTGGAAATTGATTCCCGGAAGTCTGGCAATGGCTTTTTAAATCTAGAGTTCCTCGTCAGACATTAAAATTCAAGATGCATTAAAAATACATCACGTATCTTCTTGAGAATTCAGTAATCATCAATAATAAATTATTTATTTTTCCTTCGTCACGCTCCTGCTAACGACGCACGGCAGAACTGCCCGGCAATTGATTGTGATTGGCGCCACGTTCCTGCGATGTTACGACACCTCCCCTCCTTCCCCGGCGAGAGAAACAGGACATTTAAAACCTAAGAAGCCCCGTAAAAGGCGAAGCCCCCGCGGGCCGTTTCCTGTTATCCGCCCCGCATCCTCTTACGGCCAGAGCGCCTGAATCACCTTCCGCGCCTTGATTTATCCCGCCGTCATCACCACGTTCAGGTCTAACGGGCGCGATTCGTCCCTTCTTCAGGACCGGCTCACACTGCTTCGGAATGAGTCGGAAGACGCGGGTTGCGGAAAACCAACAAAATATAATCATAGAACACCCGTGACCTAAAAATGCATAACTTTTTGGTAATTAGAAGAATACTAATGTTTCAAGATTGAGCTGTTTTTTGAGATAGGAAATAGTATACTTGTATTGTTTTGTATTCAAGAAATTTGGATACCTTGCAGGTTACAGTGTAGTCACAATTTAATATAAACGTAATTAATTAATACGTCACGTTTTACAATATTCAGAATCTACGTCTCTATTAGATTATCTTGCTTCATCATGAAACGTATCCATTTTTGACTTTCATTTACCTTTCATTTTTCAATCCTAAATTTTTCTATCCTCAATTTCCTGCTTCAAAGATCGTATGCAATATTTTCTTTCTCTTCCTCGTCCTATCCTCACCCCCTAAACACTTACATGAGCTACACTCCCAAAAGTGTCTTGAAACCAGTCGGGAGCTTAGAGCTTGTCCCGGCTGAGGCAGTGCTCCGGCGGTGGTGGGAGGTAACTGGATGGGGAAAACACAGCAAGATGACGTGTAAGCCTGCGCGGGATCTCACCAGCCATCTGAAGACTAACACTGCCATCTCCCTTTATAAATGCATGTACTACACTTAGGGGACTAATTATCGTAGCAGTTGACGCGCGAAACGCGAAATAATCAATTATTCCTTCATTCTTTCTATTATCTTATCTGTATATCCCACACGAATCACATTCTGATCCCTCCCCCGTTCATCCATACTTAGGCTAGTATTTAAGTCCACAATTATCTTTTCTCACCACTACCATTCGTCAGAACTACGCCGCTTTCTGACTCTCTTAAGATAATTTTCAGCTTATCTTATTCATTTCTAGTTATTTCTTCTTTTCCATTGTACTCCATGGAGCACCTTTCTATGAGAGTTCCTGTAAGCATAGAGTAGTGTGTGTTTCTATGAGTGAATTTTTGTAATATCTTCATTCTTAGTGTAGATAGAAAATTTTGTAGTTTTTTTCTTCTGACGAACACCACTTACCATCAAAGTAAACAAAAATAAAAAAGAAGCAACAAAAAAAGCGCTTTTGGTGTCATTTAAATCCACCGCCCCCCACTACCAGTGGCCTGGACGATCAGTGGCACGTGCGAGCCGGTCATACGGCGACGCCTCGCCCCCGGTATGTCGGGCAAGAGGGCCCCGCAGGGAAGTCCGACTTACTTCCCTGGCACACGACATCCGCTGCCACCGCCGCCGCCGCCTTCGCCGCCCCCAACACCGGCCGCGGTCGCTTGCAGCCCCGGGCGCGGAAGCCGTCACGGCCGACCGGAGCAAAAAGTTGCGCTCTGCGGTCGAGGCCTCCGCCGCGTGACGCACTGCTGTGCTCCATCGCCTTCGCAGCGGAGCACGCCACCTGCAGAGATGCGAACGGAGACGCTTCTAGGCAGTTGCTGTTCTCTACCAAAGGCACGAGGAAGAGGTAGAAAAAGTGGATGGGCCGGGTATTAATAACGATTTTTCATGGAAATATTAAATTATTTAGTAACAAAGTAAATATTTTTTCTTTCATACTTCACTTTTGAGACCTTCTGGAACTTTCACGCTTTATTTTTGTAATTAGGTGCAGTTGTAGACAAATCATATATGAACTATTTTTTCTTAGAATTTAAAGTTATAATATGTTTATCAAACGAGTGTTTCCATTGAAAATGGCATGTAAAGGATTGTTATCAAAGACCCTTGAAGAAGAGAAAAGATACTATAAACCGTGTTTATTGATGTTCGACTTGAGTGTTCGCTCTTATATAAACAGAGATAGCTTGATATGCTTTTATTTCTGGGTTGGACTTGTGACAGAGGGCGTGGATGCCGGGGATCCTGTCCCCATAGAGACTGACGTTTTCTGCTGGGAAGGTATCAATTGGTCGCTTCCAGGGCCACACTTAATCGATGCCTAGGAACCTTATTTAAAATTTCCGCACTTTGAAGTATTTAAATCAAGGAAATTAAAAAAACGTAGTTCATTCTTAGGATTCATTTAGAATGTGTTGCGCAAGAAAAGATAAGTGGACTTATATTCGTTGATGTATCGATCTCAGGCTTCTCTGCTACTCGTTTTGTCATATCACCCCTGATGTTTTACTATTATTTAAATTTGAATTTATTGTTTGAATTTGAGTTTATTTTGAATTCCATCATTGAAAAAAGTTAATTGGCGCCTTTTGTTGTGTTCAACGTATTCAATTGTTCTGCGTAAAGTATGTATTTATCAGTAAGTCATTTTTAAATAAGTATAAATTCAAATTAAAGGAAGAATATAATTTCAATATTCGAACAGAAATGTCCTCATGTCATGGTACTTACACATAGGCTTTCTGCAAGCACGACTTACATTATGTGTCCTCGACTTGAACGGAAAACGGAAAAGTCATTGTCACTTCCTGTGCCTTTCTCCCGTATGTTTCTCCAAATGTTTATTTTAGTGAGCTAAATGTTTGCTCTAGTTTCGAGTAACAATGTGTCTGTTTATAATTAACAGGATGATCCAGGCGTTCTTTCATTACACACGAACTTTCAAAAAGTCACAGTAAAATTGTATTATATTCTCTCTACGATTGAAAAGAAATATGCAACCTATTTATAATTTTTTATCACAACCTTACAAAGATATCTGTGAATTATTCACTGTGTGGGGTATATTGATATAAGTTTAAGGTTTATTTGAAAAAGTATCCGAGTTAAAGGAAAGATTGACCTACATCTGAACTGTGGAATAATTGCAGAATATTTTGCAGATTGATTTACGTTAAAAATGAAGCAAGAATCCCGACTTTCTTAGAACACAGAAACGCTTCATTTTTCCTCAACTTTGCGTGGAACACTCTTGACTCTAAACCAGTCAGACTAGAAAGTTGCGCAATGGTCTCTCTTGCGGTGTAGCAATTTGTTTCAATTTTTCAGAATTCACAATTTTTTGTTTGGCGATTTTATGACGAGACTGATATAAATAAATTGGAAAAAAGGAAATAGCAGAGAGGTTGTAAATAAAAAAATCAAATAGAAATATATAAATTAAAAAGGTGGCTTTATTCGAAGCGATTTAAATACAGCTTTTCTTTTATTTGACTGTGATGATAAAATGTTCACACTACTTGGACGTACATTAGTTTTCCATAAATACTAAGAATCATTAAAGCTATCCCGTTCTTTCTACGATTTCTTTGAAAACAGCATTCGCAGCGGCTCGCTGAAACTAAAAAGAATTCCCGAATCCATTTGTACCATGGAGGGTGCTTCGCAGAAACACTCTCTTTTCCCCATTATCCTGCCTCAACCACGCGAAGGTGTTTTGATATTGAAAGCAGGATTTTTTTAATATCATATGTACATTGTAATTCTGGGACGACCCCTTCACAGGGCGTCTGTTTACAGTAACTGCGGTTCTCGGAGCACATATTTTGCTATGAGTCTTTGCTTACACTAAAGAAAATGTTGAAGGAAAAGGTTTTAAATTAGTTGGCGGGAGCCAGGCCGAATCGCAGAGCCTTCAGAAGTACGGCATCCTCGAAGTTCTTGGTGACCCTGAAAGAAAAACAACACTTTCATAATTTCTTTGCGACAGTAAGGAACTTAAAAAGTTAAAGGAAATAGCATTTCCAAAGAATTTGTGAATTACAAATAAGATGTGATAAATATTTCGGTGTCATTTGAATTTCTCATATTAGTTTTATAAAAGTCTTGAAAGCACCCCACAAGATTTGTTTTTGAATGAAATACTGAAAGCAATTTTGAAGAAAACTATTGAAGGTATTATGTCGAGATATTTTAACGATACAATTATTAAAATATATTTTTAATGTGATCTTTGTTTATAGAAGAGTAGACTTGTAACCGTATATTTTCAGCTTTCAATCCGTTACTTTCAATAGCTGTCTTGATATATCCGAACCTCAAAAATCCGCTTGAAGTAAATTTATTGCTTTATTACAGCGTCCAGCACAAATGAAGTGCCTCTGGCATCTGTGAATGAAGACACTAATAAAAGAAAGATTTTACCAATGGTCATGGAAGTCGTTGCACGAAATTTTAATCCTAAATAATACTAAGAGTTATCAAAATTAAAGTACATTTCTTAAAAATTGTTTTGTGGGCACGCACATGATCTTTTCAAATACTGTATCAAGTTAAATTGACGTACCTGATGACGTTTTGGCTACAGACAAGTGATTTTTGGCTTTTGAACTTTAGAGATCTGCGGAACGATTCCTGACTGTGACAGTCTCAATTACGGATCTAGATGATTTGAACCGGAATCCAACCAATAAATATCTCTGAAATTGTTGGCCGACACACTCCATGTTTTACTCATCTGCTTTCAGAAAAAATGTCCAAATGTGATGTTGATAAACATATTTTGAGTTGGAAAATACTAGGCGTGATATTAGAATGATAAATGACGATCTACTTAAGATTTGAAAGGCTTGAATTTAGCGTAATTGAATGTAAAAGAGGTCTCCACCCCTCATTAATTCCATCTGTTCTTAGATTCCCACCTTCGCACATACCATTGTAAAGTGTTCGAATTAATGAGATATTTTATCCCAGTCGTTTGTCCGGTATAACCGTATATGGGAGGAGAAAGTTACTTCTGGTTCCGCGGCGATGCCTGCAGGCTTCACAATGACTGCCAAAGACGTCATGTTTATGACAACTGTTTTATAGTTATTCAACAGATGCCGGGACAACTGAATCTTAAGGGGTCCCGCCGGCGGCTACGGCCAATTCCAGAGGGAGGACTTTTGGCCCAGTGTGCCACTTTCTTCTGACTGGGACTTTTTTCTGCTCAATTTGACGCGAAGTGTGTTGGGTTCTGATTGTGAAACTGACAGAATTTCTTTCCTTCTTAAATCTAGATTTTTAACAAACTGCAAGACAAAAGTAAGACAAATTGTAATATTCATGCAGCGTGATTCTCACACGTAACAATTAGCAAATGTACACGTAAACGCATTAATTTAAAATAGTCTAGTGAAAATAATAATATAGTAAAAATTATACCTTCCATACGTTTTTGTTCAAACGTGTTTGAGAAAGATCACTTTACGCTTTACTTTCAAAAATACAAGTTTTATACAACCCCCTTGTAAAATAATTTACTATGCTTAGTGCGAAGATTAATCTTGTTGACTTTCTCTGTGAAGTGAATATTTTATATATATATATAAGTTAAAATGCTTCCCTTCGACTCGCCAGCCATTGAGCTTGAAATGCTACATCTCCATTAATTTTATGGAATTTACATGAACATCCAATTTTATAATTATTACCTTCAAAAATTCCGGATTCACTTCCTGGATTTTCTAGAATGGCGATATTTGTTCATATTTTTGTATTAATTTGAATTTCTATTTTTCCAATAAATAAATTATTCCTAAAACTAGAGCTTGTAGCAAATTATTTAAGCCAAGGAATATAATATGTTTTTTCTTCATTTCTTGAAATATGAATATAAATATTATTGAGTCTTGCGTATTTGGCAGTTAAGGTTTATGTGTGAGAATGGTTGAATAGATATTTTATCCTATTTTTATTA
>BOPP01000117.1:413795-479975 GCA_017312745.1 Gryllus bimaculatus
TATTAAACGTGCCTTTTGTGATAACGCCTTGTGGTTTAATTTTATCATAAAAATAATTTGTTGTACATTGGGAGATAATAATGCTGATTTTTTTTAAATTCGAAAATCTAAACACGAGAAAGAAAAGGGTGTGAGGGAAAGAGCACATTTCTAGAAAATGGGTGGAAGCCACTTAGCCCATTTCTCCACGCTTAGGGTAGTCTCGCTCTGAAGATGGCACTTATTAACTTCACGCACGCCTCTTTTAGGTGACCAGGGCGGCCTGCAGGGCGTTCCCATGTCGTCTCGCGCACGAACAGTTAATTGCACACTTTCTACGAAAACGTGTGCAAACGAGCATGCTGCCGTTAACCCACACTCCCTCTTCTGCCGTACACTTATAATTTTATTCTCCAACCGATACGTCATAATTTTCTATTAACGCTAATCTAAGGGAGAGTGACAAAGTTCAACAGCAAACAAACTTGCACTCGAGCTCTGATTTATGTGATCCATTCTAACAAGATTTCGAATTTTCGCTTACATCAATGATTGTGATCTTCAGTCAGTTCATTTTTCGTACCACGAATACAAATATTTGCCACGTAATTTTTTAACAAATCCCTCTTTCCTTGTCGTCTCTAAATTTTATTCTAACCCTGGCGAGAAAGCTACAATGCATTTTCAGATCCTTTCATCTAGAAGGAATCAAAAATACTGAGAAACATGTTATTACGCTTGCTTTCATAAAAGCCTCTCCGGATCAACTGATTCGCATCTTTCTTCTTCCGCCTTTGATATTGCAGTAATGAACGTGTGTACATTAAAGCGGCGTATACTTTATGGAAGTGGGTAGGCCAAAGCAAGAAAGTTTCGCGAAGTCATGTCCCTGTAAAGTAGAAAGTTTTGTACTAAGAATATGTGAGTGAAAGGCAAGATTAATGTACATGGTAGATGAACTACCGGGTCACGTATATGACAAACCACACGTTTGCAAAGATTGTAAAATATTTTAATAATTGCATACCAAATGCTTCTTACTGACAAATGTGCAATAATATTGACGAGTTGAATAAAAGTTTTAAAGATCTCTTGGTCATCAATTCCGAGTACAAAATATAGTTGTTGAAATGTATTAATACTATCGCCACAATTCTATATTTTACTGTGATGAGATATTTATTTTGAGAGTATCAAAAATGAACTTATTTAAATGTATTTCTTTTATTTAAGTAAAAATGAATTTTATATTCAATTAAGAGTCTTGTTTTTAGAAACATATAAATAAGATCAACAGGAAATAAATAGGTTTCCTGTACTCATTTTCTCTAAACCTTCTACAGATGAGAACAAGTTTTTACTGATCATTTTATTTTTTCTGGATTAGTGGTTTTATATCCATTTTATTTGAGTATTCTTTACTTTTTGCTACAGAAAAAACGGGTAATTTTCTGCAGGTCTTTGTGGCTTTTAGTACCGTCAGTGAGAGCTTTCTCCGTTGGCTTTTGTTTTAAGGAAAGTGAGCAGCTTCACTCCTCGATTTATGGCACGTCGGTAAATAATTTAATGTTTAGACGTTTCTCAGCATCCATTAGGTTTATTCATGTTTACTGGACTGTACCAACTGATGCCATTGTCACATATCGAATCAAGATGCATTTATTTTAAATTCGAGATTTCTGCAACATAGGTATCTTGCTGTAATACATTTTTCCCCGTCATTCTTAGTACACGCTGTTTCGTTTCGTTCTTTCTTTTACTATCATTCGCAATCTGACTACTAGTTATTTCACTGAGTCATCAAAACATCATGAATGCCGTGTCGTCCGCCCTAATTCTCTTGTCGCTCATTTGCATTAAGGGCCTGCCAGGTGGATCACATGTGATTCGCTTTCGCAAGCGCTTCCGCACCTCAAAATCAAGTTCTTCCACTTGGTAATGCGATGCATAGGTAATTATTGAGGACAGACGAGTAAAGTGAGATAACTTTTTAGGCAGATAGCTGAGTCGGAATTGAAAATAGCCCAATGAAAGTTTTTCTGTTATTTTTCTTGACTAATCTGCTACATTAATCAAATGAAACTCAATAACACAGCCAAACCTTAAAATAATACAAGAATATAACAATCGAAATACTTTATTTTAGGTGTTAAATCTCCTAAATTCCTTTAAATAAGCATAGAAATTGCATTAGTTGCTATTTAGAATGGAGGAGACCGATAAAATATCAAACTGACATAAAAAAATAGTTTGCAAATATTTATAATGTAGTGTGCTCTTGAAAGACGTATTTACAAGTGTCTCTAAAAATCAACTAAATCAGCTAGAGTATGAGATCTATTTTTTTTCCAGTTTCCAGTGACATTTTCTGAAATTTTCCACTATTATATTTTTTTAATATTTTATAACAATTTTCTCGATAAACGGACTGTACTTTAATGTGACATATCGACTACTGCTTAGAAGCGACGATAGATTGAGAGTTTACGCTATTATAATTATTAATAACCTACGCGCACATCAGTTTAATGAATTAACTATTTTTAACAATGTAACGCATTCAGGGGTACTTGCATTGAATATAACAATAGTAAAGAAATTATTGTCCTCTGACGATCGCAAAAGTATTGAGTAAGCGAATAGGTTAATATCTTTCCATCAGAAGACCATTCCACCTACTCTTCTAATACATTTACGTCTACTGTTCTGACGTATTCCCATAAAACACATTGAATGATCAAGCAAAGATTATTTTTCAATAATAGCGTTGGGGATCTCACACACTGACGATATAGTCTAATTAATTTTTAAAATGTAAAAATAGAAGGCAACTTGTCTTTTGCCCCATACGTAGATACAGTTTTAACAGTTTTTAACGTTAAACAAATTAATCGGACAATAAATAAAAATTAAACAGTGGATGTGATGCCAGAATTACTGCCAACGTTAATGTACATTGTAATAATAATGCAAATTTCAATAATAATGTTTTTCATCTGATTTTATGTTGAGGTTAACGAAATTATACTGAGGTAAATAATGACAGCAATAATAAAAATGCTGATGATACCTCTGTTAACAATGCAATGTTAATGATAGCAGTGTGGTCGTCATCGGCCCTACGCTCCTTGATTTCGTACTATGATGAGTTTAACGAAAATCAAGCTGCGATTAATAACAAGGATTGTAAAGTGATACTAGTAACGACGATGATAATTACATTGAAATTAATGATTCAGATGTTAAGGATAATGCTGAGATTAAAATGATGTAAAATGTCGATAGGAATGACGATGGTAAATAAGAGTACATCAGTTAATCAGATATTAAGGAATGGGTACGATGGCAATATTGAAAGGTTGGCGTAAAGGGTCGTATGCATCTTGAGAAGATATTTTACTAAGGTCAAAGAAAATTATGCTGAGATTAATTATGTGCATTTTAAAAAGATGACAGTAATAACGATGGTAATGGAATGTTTATCAATGATCCAGATTTTAAGGGTGGTAATGCTGAGAGTGTGGAAGGTGGGCGTGGTCGGCCGTACGTACCTTGTTATGATATTAGGCTTGGGTTACGGCAAATGATGTAATGATTGTAATGAAAATGTGTAACGTAATGAACAGTATATTATTGATTCAGGTATGAAGAACAGTAATGGTGGCAATATAGGAAGGTGGGCGTTGTCGGTCCTGAAATATTAATATACTAAGCCTAGTTTACCAAAAATAATGTAAAATAACGCTAGTAATGTCGATGATAATGGAGTGTCTGTGGCTGATCCAGATGTGAAAGGTAGTTAACCGCAGCATGGGCGTGCGCCCGGGGTACGCACCTGGCGGGCTGCAGGGCGCGCGCGCAGCGGCCGTCGCGCACCTCGTGCGGCGCGCAGGCCCCCGCGGAAGCCACCAAGCCCCGTGCGCAGCAGCCTCCAGGCGCGCGGCGCGCGACTGCCCTCCTGCGCCACTTGCCTTGGGGCGGCGCCTGCTCGGCCGCCGGGGGCGGGGCGGGCGCGGGCGGGCGCGGCGGCGGCGGCGGCGGGTTTGGCAGGCTCCGCGGCGTTCCGCTTCGCTGGCCGCCGCAGCTTCCTTCTGGTCGGCGGGGCGGTGGAGGCGGCTGCGGGCGGCCGGCTGCAGGTGCGGCGGCGGCAGAGGCGGCGGGCGCCGCGGGGGCTACGGCCGTTTTCTAATGGGCTTGTGGCGGAGGGCTCGGAAACGGGCTTGGCGGGAGCAGGCGGGCGGGGCGGGCGGGGGCGGGGCGGGCCGCCTTGCGGCTTTTCCGAGGGCGCGCTCGGCTCGTCGCGGGCCTTCGCGGGCTTGTCTCCGGCTTCGCCCTGCTCCTCCGCCTTCGCGGGCGGCTCGGGTTGTGCCGGCGGTCTTCGGGCGCGGCGTCGGGCTTCTTCGCCTCCAGCTGCGGGCGCCGGCGGCTGCGCCTTGCTGATGGTGACGGCGGGCGACTCGGCGATCACCACCTCGTGCTGCTCCTCGCTGGCGACGCGAGGCGCGGTGATGGACAGGACGATGGCGACGCGCCGGTCGGCGTCGATGTCCACCTTTAGGGCGGGGACTTGAGCGCCCACCGGCAGCGCCCATGGCGACCTCCTCCGCCGGTGGCGCGCCGTTCCCTCCGCCGACCCCTTCACGTGCTTCCCCCGTGGTGCTTGCCCCCGGCGCGATCTGGCGGCGATGTTCAGCAGCCCGCCGCCGCCCCCCGGGATCAGCAGGATGACGAATTTTCGAGGGTGGGCGTGGACGTTAAACTCGCCGTCTTGCCTTTGATCGTATCTACAAAGAAAGTGGGCACGTTTTATTGCCAAAGTATACTTTAAATTTTCTATTAATCTTGTTTGCAAAATTTCAATTAGAAACAATATTTTATCAAATACGAGTTTTGTACAATGGAATAATGATCATATATTGAATTAGCGTAAATATAATTTAATGTAATGTTGTAAATTAAGTTTGATTTTCACTATGACCACGCAGTTACCACAGCGATGTAAATAAACTTTAAAAAAGGAATTATATATTTCTTATGATTACAAAATACAACGCTATTAAAGATTAATATGTTTTTACAGATGCGTTTACAGGGTTTTAGCAATATTTTTTTTCAGATTATGAAATCAATTCTCTTAGAATGTTCTTGACGTTTTTAATTTGTGAGATTCATTACAATTTAATCTTCTGATCATTGATTAATTATAAATATAATCATCTATGTAATTGTTTTTCAATAAATTTTATTGAATTGCTGCTCTTTAAATAACAATTTAACTTATTGTTATTCAACTATATTGTTATTTCAATTTGGTTTTAACTGAATAGGCCATTACGCGTTATCGTTTCCCTCCCTCCCCCCTCCTCCTCCCCCCCTCCCCCTCCCTCCTCCCTCCCCCTCTCCTCCTCTCTCTCTCTTCTCTTCTTCTCTATACTCTCCCTCTCAACATTTCCTGTCACTTCAGAATGAGATTAATCAAGAAAATCATTCAAGAATTGTATCTTGTCTAATGTATTCTTAAAAGATTATGTTATAGAAAATATGCTGCTGCGAAGCGCTTTAATTAAAATCAGAAATTTGGCATTTCCAAATAAGGTTCATTTGACGTAGCTATTTATTTAGACAAGAGAATAATTAATATATATATTATACAAGTCAATCATTAGAAATGATTCTTAGTAGGTGCCTTAATTATCTATGCCACCGAGGCCAGGTTGCGATTTCTCATTTTAATCTCGTATTTTATTTGAATGTTGGTAGTTCAAAGCAGTGGTAAAGTGTCTGATAGCAAAACGATAACGATCAAGTCGAATCTCTAATAATCACCCATCATCCATTTGCTTTTTTAATTTTAAGCTTACATTAGCAAGTTAAAATTGTATTATTGTTTAAACATGTGATCAGAATAGTGTCATGAGAACAGACAAAAAAATTCAAAGAGGAAAATAAATTAAAAATCCTTCAAAATATTATTAGAAAATAATGTCAGATTCTATACAGAAATATTAAAATATAAATTGCTTGTGTAAACTTAATAAACTTAACAATAAATTATGCATTAACAGATGTAGTGTAAAAGTATTTTACAAAATAAGCTGAGGTGTTATTCAAAATCAATAAAACATGTATAATATTTAATATACATCCCCCCAACTCAGGATAAGAGATAACTGAATTTGAGCTAAAATACTTAGTTATATACATAGTCTGTTTTGTAAAGAGTAGTTTGTAAAGTATTGGATGTTGGCACAGTTTGTTGTTTCGCAGTAAATCACCGCGCCTGAAGTGAACCATCCCCAACTTCTACACTATTTTAAACTCTGCTCTCGGTTTAGCGGTTGCTAGGCGCAAGTGCGCCGTACCTTTGCGTAGGGCGGACACTCACTTGGGTGAGGGGCGCGGCCCACACATCGGCCAAAAGCAGCGGCAGCAGCAGCCAGCAGCGCAGGTCTCGACATGGCGGCGGCGGCGGCGGTGGCGGCGACGGCGCGGCGGCGCGGATCGTGGCCGTCCGGCTTTCCAGTCCCACTGGCAACTGGCTCGCCCGCCCCGCCGCCGCCCCGCCGCACCTCCTGCTGGACCCACCGCTGCCTCGCCTCGCCTCGCCTCGCCGTGCGGCCGATTCGGCTTCCCTCCTCCCCGGCCAGCCTCAATGGACGCGAAGGTCAGACGTTCAAGATTACGGTGCACATGCACAGTTGTCAGATTTCTTGTTTTGTTGCTTCTTGCTCTTGCTCGGGTTTATATTTTGCCGTCGCGCCAATGAGAGATGCTCCAGCCCCGTACTTATCAAATGGTTGTTTTTAGACGGCGGCCGACCGCAGCTTGCGTGCTGAACAGGCTTCCCCGTGTGAGCAAGCATTTTTGCCAATTCTGTGGAAAGTCAATGAACTTTGCAACACGGAAAAGAAAACTCGATTTGCTTTTAATGTTAGCGTGTTTTGTCATTAACTTTAATTTAAATATATCGGAATCGTCTATGAACCCATCGAATTTAAGCATTGATGAAGAAATGATAGCAGCTTCATCAAGTTATTTTTGTTTTGCAAAAACTTTTTCATTTCAGTTATTAAATAATCAAGAAAAAGTTCGTTTCTTAAGAACACCGCATTAAAATCTCCATGGAAAATTGGCAAATAAAACGTAAATTCTAACATGTACAAAATGGAAAGTTACAAAAATCACGCCACGTCAATTATTTTCTAGACAAAGAAAGTCTACGCGACCCGGTTTGTAGGTAAGGGTTCAAGTCGTACATGCCACGCAGATCCAAGCGCTATTCGACAAGTCAGTGCAGAACAGAGTGAAAGCAAAGCTGGAGATTGGTTCTCCTGCCAAGTCGTCAAGCAGTCGACGCCTTCGCATACCGCCAGGGTGCTCACTGGTCCAAAATGAGCATAACGTCGCCCATAAATAAAGGGATAAGATCTATTCCCTTAACGGGGGAGACCAATGTGAAGCTATGAAAAAACTGAATAATACGAGTCATAAATAGTTTCGAGGATTTAAGACGGCAGATCAAAAAGCCCCTCGGAAGAGTATGAGGAACAGCATATCAAAATGCCTTGTCTCCCAAGACAAAATATGGTTCACTTTTAAATGGTCATATCACAGATTTTAACATTTTCTATTGGAAAACATATTTTCTTATTATTAAATAAACTTAACGTTCTCTTACAAGCGAAGTGGCTGAAGACATAGCCGCTGACTTTGCATTCCGGAAGCACGGTTCAATACCCACACCAGCCATTCTGATCGAGGTTTTCCTGTTTATCCTCGGCCATCCAGGCGAATGCTAGGATGGTTCTTCTGAAAGGCCACTACCGCGAAACTGATGTCGCGAGTGTTAACTACGTGAAGTCACGAAGGTTCAGCGAATTCGAGACATTGCGTGTTCCTGTGGGAAGACACTAGAAACCCCTGAATCTAACAGCGCCGAGGCCAATTGCTCTTTACGGGACATGTAACAGCTAAATGCAAACATACAAAATATACAAACAAACATACAAAATGTTTTAATGTTTGTCGTTCTTTGGTCTTTTTGTCATTTTATTTTATTATATTAATTTTTTGACAGTTTAGTTTGGTTATTTGATTCAAACTAAATTTAAATGATCTCACGTAACAGTGGGAGAAAGAAACGTTCAGAGATAAAACAAGCACTACACTTTCGGTGTACACTACACTACTACACTAGTGATCCAAGTTGATGCGTGCGGAAATAAACACGCACTCACCAATTTCAATGAAGTTATGAACTTAGTAAATTTAAATCAGTTGTTCCTGATACAGTATTATTATTATTTTTATTATTATTATTGTTGTTGTTGTTGTTGTTGTTGTTGGTGGTGGTGGTGGTGGTGGTGGTGGTGGTGAAAGAGAGAACTTTTCAACTGCACCTGTGTTTCCTTTATCACGCTAAATGGGTAAATTAATTATTCTGTTTTCAATGTCATTACATTGAACCTCAAAAATCACACTATATAAACGAATTTATATTTTCATCTTATATGCAAATATTGCAGTAAGTGACATTTAAGCATCTCTCACCTTGAGAATTCTACTAAATGTTGAAAGTACAAAGAAGCCTTGAGAAACGTTGACGTATGAAACCGGAACGTATTAATTTTATGTTGTTTCATTTTTATTTATATGAGAGATTATTTTTATTATTTGCGTAAGAAATGCCCGCGTCCAAACCCAATGCGCACCACTTTGGCTCTCCTCAGGCAAAGCGCGGGGGCGGATGCGGAGAACCCTTCCTGCTCCTACGAACTCCTTAAAATTAAATTTATCGATTCATTGATCAATCGATAAATTGTTTGATTTTTTGCCATCCAAGATATTTGAAATAACTCTGTTAACCAAACAGGGGAAAAATATTGTTTTTTTCGCAAAGTTCTTAACAAAGATCAATTCTTCCCTCTGCATCAAATATTTAGCCAAATTTTTAATGGACTAATCGATATGCAGTATTAAACTTTTTCGTGTAAGAAATCCAAATAACCCGGGAGCAGTTGCTCAGATCGTCAACTGATGTCACTGCAGTGCCTCTGACCGAAAGGTTCTAGGTTCGAGATCCAACGGTGACAGGATTTTTAACACTAGCAACATCACTAGATCGAGTTTTGGAACTGTCTGGAGGAGAATTCTTGTGCCCGGCTGCTCTGATCGGTAGTTTGCCGTGCTTTCCCCGATCAATATCAGGCAAATGCTACACCCGGAGCAGAATCCTAACAAACGAGTTACGGACCGCGCGCGACTTTTCTTTCCATTCCTTGTCATATCCTACCCCTTACGTACATACACACATACATGTTCCTGCCAAATATTTGCGGGAGTTACGAGACTAATTATGGAACCAATTACCGAAGAAGTTGACGCGAAAGGAATTAGTAGTCAATCAATCAAAATAATCTAAAAGAGCTGCAATAATCATCCGATTTAGAGGCATTTAAAAAAATAAAAACTATGGAACTGGTGTCTAAACATGATGCAGTGGAATGTTCTCAATGTTGCATGGAATTCTACACCGTGTTTTGGTTGGCAAACGTTAGATATTATAATGGTTGTTGTTTTCAAAATAAACTTCACTTAATTTGATTTCCAAAGGCAAAGTTTTTTTCCTAAGAGCTTCAAAGATTCCATGATTGAGATTGAGCCAATCTCTGCGTTGTCGAATCAGAACAGGCCACGAGACCTAGACATTGACGCTGATACCTGGCAGGAAGGGCGATTGCGTTAATGATCACAATAATCACCAGTGTGCGCTTGCTTTTTGTCGCGGCCCACTGCGGGGCGGCGCTCGGCGTCTCGCGACCGACACTTGGTCGGCGGCCAGCGCGCGGCTCCTGGAATGCGTTGACGCGTAAAAAGCCGCCGCCGGCGTTTCCCTTGACCTTGCGGCGTGCGCGTTTGCGCCACCGGTCGCTCTGGCTGCGGCCCGATATTTACAGCTTCCTTGGCGCCAGGGGTCAGCGCCCGGACCGCGCCGCCCCCCAACCGCCGCGGGTCCGCGACGTTCGGCGAATATGTCGAAATGCTGCGCGATTCTCACGGCGCTAGCTGCTTCCTCGTTCGTTAGGGCACTTGTTTATTTGTCGCGCTCTCTCTTCATTACCGCGTATACTTTTATTTTATTTTTCCAGAGCTCCAACGCGGTGAAGGAATCTACCAGTCGATTAAAGTGATTGTACGTTTTACATATATATTTTGCATGTTGTGTTTGCTGTTGCTCTTAACTCATCTAGCTCAGTTCTAAGAATTTACATTTAACATTCGTTTCAATAAAAATCTTTGGGAACTAATGAATGTACCTAGAAACAAATCAAACTTATTTTTTGTAGAACGTTAGATATTTGTTAACATATGCTTAGATACACATAGTAACAGCCGGAATTTAATTTGACACCATATGTGTTCATTATACGCGACCTGTGTATTTTATAGTTCAAGACCTACTTCTCACTGCATTCAACTTTATTTCCCCGTCGACTCTTCTTCTGACTTCTCCATACGGGTCGTAACCTTGACGTACGTACAGCAAAGCTCCCTCTTGGCTGCTTTCCAGAACCCGCAACCCCTGCAGATCCGGTTTGGAATAGACTCCGACACATCCAAGCTAAAGAGCAACACTGTAGCGAAGAAATTGCCACATTATTTGGTTGTCAAAAGTAACAGATTACCCACATCATGCATATCCTAATTACTTTTTTATCGTGAATAATTACCGTATGCCATACACTTTCACACGCTTACAATCCAAATTTGGAAATTAAAAAAATCAAAACAAGTTTGATAATGCAGTTCGCCCCTGCAAGATATGCAATACACAACACGTCCCTGTACTTCTAGTAGTCTAAGCACTGGATTTGGCTATTTAAAAAATGTTAAGTAAAAATGGATTATTAAACCATTACATTCCCCATACAATACACTATTTTGAGCAATAATATCAATTTCGGTTAATAATGTAATTTCCATTCTTTGAAAAGATGATGTTTGATTTTGTTAATTTTTGGAGCAATAACGTAGTGATTTGATTTTATTATATCTTAAATGCTCCTACAGACTGAAATATTCTTTTAAACAATATATATTCTTTATTGACAAACAAAATAATTGTCTATGGCTCATTGAATTATTAAATCATAAATATTATTATGTCAATTATTAAACATATCCCTTTTACTAGGATGTATAGGAAAGGAGGAAATAAAACAACTAAGTAGTTTATTGTACAATAATATACCTTTGTACAATTTATTGAATTTCACGTAACATATTAACAATTTTAAAATTGTAATATTAATTATTAACCTAGTGTGGTAAAATAGGTATGGTTATTTAAATGATATGACAACAAAGGAGAGAGCTGAAAGAATACTGAAATAATCAATAAAACGGACTTGTCAAAGGACACTATCTTGGTATACGCAGTTAACAGCACGCGGATTCGTACTTAAGGCACCGGGCTGGATCCACTGTGATCTCCGCGCGCTCTGCAAAGTGGTAACCTGGAAACATGTATCTGAGGTTGCGTGGAATCTGAGTTATTCGAACTCGCTTAGGGAACGAAGGGGCCGCGTTTGCGGGAAGTTTCTCCGACCGAGAGAGACGATCCGACGCTCCTAGAAGGTCTGAAGCGTCTCCGATGTCGCGGAGTGAGTTTCCAAATCCGGGTGCTGCGGGGGCGAAGTGGTAATGAGTTTCTCCGAACGCATGACGTTGTCAGGGTACGGAGGGGATGTCGTGGTGACCTCCTTCGAGCGTGTGTCGAAGCCAGGGTGCGGTGAGGGTGGGGTGGTGGTGATTGCTTGCAAGAGCGTGGACGGCGGAGGGTATTGCTGAGGACGGGGGACGTTGTGTTCCTGCGGTCGAGGGTCGCCGTTGGCCTGCTGCAGGGGCGGAGGCGCCAGCGGTGGTGAGTTTCCCTTCCAGCCTCCGGCGGTCCACGGGACCATCGGGTAGGCCAGAATGAACGGGGCTGCGTAGCGCCCGTAATCCTCGGGCCCCAGCGCTGCGGTGCTCACCGGCGGACGCCCAGGCTGGTCATGTTGCACCCGCGGAGGTTGATAAGGCGGTGGGACGGATGGTGGATGGCGCTGAAATAACAAAGGAAAGATTCTATGCACATATTAACTTTATTTTTCATATTGTTTATCAGCATTTTAACTCCACTCACTTGATAATGTATTCATAGTATAATGTAAAAACAATTGATCTAACAAGTGGAAACAATTAGCATATGCGTCTTTCATTTATTATAATATGCGTTAATATATTCATATTGATTGATAAATTGATTAATTGATAAGTGACTCCAGGCGCGTCAAATGATAATGTCATCGATCCCGTAAGTGTAGTGCATGTTTTAGCTCGGCTGTGATAGTGATCTTCCCCTCGCTGGATGGCAAGATCCGCTTACTAAGTTTACCGCCACCAGGTATCTCCCACTTGCGAGGCACCGGCCCAGCCGGAACAAGCTCTAAGATCCCAACCGGTTTCCCGTAATATGTGGTAGTGTAGTCCATGTGACCATAAGTGTGTGAATGCAAGTAATGACAAGAACAGGACAATAAAGGGGAAGCAAAGATCGCGCGCAGTCATTGGCCTGTTTGCTAGAGTGCTGCTCCAGCATTCGCCTGGTGTTGATTGAATAAACCACGGAAAACTTCCGATCAAACAAGCCGGCCGCTAGAATGTTCCTCCAGTCGGCGACTGAACTCGACCTAGCTATGTAACTAGTGTTGAAAATCGTGCCACCGTCCGGACTCGAACGTAGGATCTCCCGGTCAGAGACACTGCAGAGACATCAGTTGATCCTCTGAATCACCTGTCCCTTTATATTCGCATGTAAATCGCGAGTGAGAATTTCTAAATATAAGCTCAAATCTGAATTCTAAATGCAGTCTGCAAGGCCCAACAGTCCATTAAAACCTTTCAGTGAAATCAGACTTTTTCTCACAATATCACTGTAAGCAATATCTAAAGTATAAAATATATATTTCACTTTCTGCTTAAATATAGAGCCGACTTATTTTATTGCAAGCAATACGCGTATGTGTAGACTGGAATCTTCCTGCACAAAACTCGCCTTACATAAAATACTGCTCCTGCCAACTGCATTTTTGTGAATATCGGAGCAATAAAACTCGAAACGCGAGGTAACGGTGTATTAGTGCGGCGATCCCTCCCCAGAGTTCGCAAGAGGTGCGCATAGTCCCTTTTCTGCGGAGGAGCCGCGTTGGCGCCGTTAAGTATCCTGCTGCGTCGCGGAGCGGCCGTTCGCGGTCAACGATCCCGGCCCCGCACCGCCCGACCCGCCCGCCCTCGCAGCTTCGCACCTGACGCGCATTCAAGTCTCCGCGCTCGTTTCCAGAAACTGCCACTTCCTCGAATTCCGGGGGATTCCAGCTGCCTACACGTTAACTATATGTGCCGCGATTCATAATTACGAATGCGAAGTTGGGGGCGGCTGTGACTAGCGGATTGTCTCCTCGTACTTGTATGCTGAAGAGAATTATTTTCTCTGATAAACAAAATTTGCAAATATTTATTTAATCTAATGTTTTAATAAGACTTTTCTCGAGTATTTTAATTATTTCTGATTTTTCACAATTTATTAAATGAAATATCACGTTTTACATTTATTTGTATAGTTTCTATTCTTTAAAAAATACAAAAATATACATAAATTATTTTTATCGATATTTAGAATGACCTAAGACCATTTTTTTATTTTTAACGATATATAAAAAAATGCATTCTCAATCACAATGTTTCCTAGGAGTTAATTAATTGAAGTGTTATTTAAGTTTTTCCCCTCACATCTCTTTTCGTATTTATTTTATATCAGAACAAATATTTTAATTCCCTTTATTTCCGTATCATGAAATATTTTCTACGCACTAACTCTCCATCTGGTCCCAGACAGAAAATCAGATCAATTTTCTATGATTCTTGATGGAGGCCATAAAACTCGCTTAGGAGTACTCTAACCGGCAGCGAGCAGCCATGCGTGACTGACCTCCAGGTGTTTTCAAACTGCATCTTCGGGGCGACCATCGGCGATCTGGGGCGCGTGAAATTTCTCAGCCCGATACATTCAGATGACTGATTCCCGAAGCCTTTTGACCCCCCCTTTCTCACGCGAAAACAAGCAGTCTTTGGAGACGGATCGAAAGGGAAAGCTTACGGAAGACTCCAGGCAACGCGAAACTTCGCTTTTTGACACCTATGAACCCCAGATAATAAGCAAACAAGAAGGAAAATTCATGCAGTTCTTAAAAAAAATTTTACAAATTTTATGATGTATGCAAAAAAATATTCCAATTAATATAGTTCTTTTTTTAAATATATTTTTCAATTTTGCTCTTTATAAATAAAATGAAATTATTTTTCAAACAAATTTCAGTCCAAGATTTTCCTCCATTTTCATCTTAAAAGTATTTACTACTATTTTTCTTTTTTATAAATTAATTTAAATAAATTGTCTTATAGGAAGTTTTTAATATTGTGCTCTCTTTGAAATATTAGTGATAGATTTGTAATTCATATTTAGAATCCACTTACACTGAACGAAGGTTATTTACATTCATTTACTGCAATAGTCGTCGTTTTAAATATTAAAGAAGGCGAAAAGATATATTTTGAAGAAAGTGTGAGTTTATTTCTCATCATTATCATTGTTGTTATAATTATTATTATTATTATTATTATTATTATTATTATTATATAACTCTTACAATATTATATTTTTAAATGTATGAAGATATTATCTTTCTGGCCTTTGGGAGAAGATTACTTGGGAAATTCTTACTCCTAGAACGAAAGACTGAAAAACTGGTTAGCGCTTAAATATAGCATTACATCTGTTAACACTGGCAGCCAAATAATCAGAAAAAATCGTAACAAAATATAACTAAATTCTTTCTGATCTTATCCGCGAATATTCTTGGAATGAGAATGGTGAGCAGTGCCTGAACTTCGCCTACGAGAAGAAAAAGTGTAAGTAAATACTAGCGTGAGAATAATTTCACTTGAAGATAAAGCAATGAAATCAAATGAAATGATTACTGAAAGAATTTAGTGATAATTCAATCGTAACAGTTTGAGAATCATAAACGTACGACGACCTACAAATCAGCAGTATATTTAAGAAATGTATGAAACTAGGAGGGCTAAATAATTAATAACTTATGTTATTAAAAACTGGAATGCCATTGTTTGATGATGCTTTTGTTTTGTTAATTGATGATGATTTTGTTGGTATAATTATGTCATTCGAATTCATAATTTGAGAAGACACACAAGGTAACGACAGTCCTAGGTGGCTCCTTGCGTAGCATGCTTGCTTTTTTACGGCGCAAACCAGGGTTCGATTCCCTGTCGGGGCAAAAATTAATTGCGCGCTTTCCTTGCAATGTCCAAGGATCTTTTTCTGTGTGACAATGAGAAATATCACTTCTCAGGTTGAGAATACCAGAAATACAGCGTAGGGATGCCTATGTGCTAACCACACGTACCCCTTAGCCTATGACCGCAAGGCCGGGACACTGCTGGTAGACCTTAGCTCGCCAAGAGCTGCTGTGCCAAAGTACATACATACACAAGGAAAAGAAGATTGCTTGTTACATAACTACAGTATCGCATTTTTCATTTAATTTAAAAAGTAATGAAAATCGTAATCTTTGTATGCCAAAAAATAAATTTGGATACTTTTTTAATCATCAAAATCATCAAATTTACATCATACAAAAGACGTGAATTTGACCGAAAATATAATTTTAAAATAATAGAAAATAAATCAACTTTGGAGGTCAGGTAATAACAAAAAAATGTTTATGAGAATTCATAGCAAAATGGAGTAGAGGCTACTTGGAAAAAATCATAAACCACTGCTTCTGTTAATAGTTCTAATTTTTGCAAGTTGTAGAATGTAATTTTGTTTAAGTGCATTTTTAAAATATTATTCATTTTTTAAGTTACTTTCATGGTATTAATTAAGACGTGAAACTCATCAATCAAAATTAGGTTATACGCTTATAAAAACATACGAATGTCAAAGAAAAGTTATTAAATCTCTCATAAAAATATAATTGTGAGTATATTATGAGATGGGAAAGCTGAAGCACTGAATAGCTGTAATTATCTGCGTTTATAATTATATCTTGTTGTTTGCTGATATATGTAAAAGATAGTAAATATTAGTATAGTGCGGACAGGAATACAAAATATTGCGCACATAACATTGCATATCATTTCACGTTGTCTTTTAAATCTTTGTTGCATATACATTTTACATGCATTTCGACTCTTGTAAATGTTAATAAATATCGTACAGTTCATACGTAGTCATTGTGTTACTGTATAAATAGTTTAATTCTAGGAAAAACGAATTAACTATCGCATAATTTAAATGCATTCAACTCGATTGTCCGATCACATAAAGAATTAACAGCCCAAAGAGATAACATTAAAGGTATATGAAGTTGGTAACACTGCAAAGTTCAGAAAAACCATCCATCTTTGATTTAAGATTTTCATCGAATGTTTACTTTGGATAGTACAAGTAAAGAACGGTGTTTTAAAACGGAAATGATCCAAACCGACAATCACATAAAATAGAACATTCACATAAATTTAAAACTATGGCATTAAAACCATCTACTTACCGCAGAGCCACCCAGAAAAACTGTCAGATGCACCTTGAAATTGACATTCTGAATTTCCAGGCGATCGACGGCGATGTGAAAAGAGTAGTTGCCGGCGCGGTCACTGCTGAAGGCAGGCGGATTCGCCTCCCCACGCGAGGGGCGCGCGAGCACCTGAGCAGCCGCTCCCAGCCACACGAGCAGCCACAGCATTTGGGCGGCGGCGACCGTCGTATGGCGAGACAACGCTGGGCGAAACAACCGACTTCTTTTTTACTCCAGGCGAAGGCCGTCTCGAAGTCGCTCGCGGCCCCACCCGTTTTCCTTCAGCTCGCACGTCCACCTGCCCGCCAGAGTGACTTCTTTGCACCTCCCCCTCCTCAACAGTCCACTCCCGTGCTGACCGAGTGCACAGCTTGTACCCCTGACAGTGAAAAAGAAACCAAAACCAGTTTGGTTGTGCGTGGAGCGCCTGCAGAACACCACACACACACCGGCGCGCGCGAGCGCATATAGACACACACGCACACAAAACACACGCCCGCGCGCGTGCTGATCCGGTTTGGATCTGGCAATCACGTTTTTTTTTTATTTTCCTCTAGGAGTATCATGTTTTTAGGAGGAGATATTAATCGTCCTCAAGCAGAAATTCTTTATTTATGTAAAGATGTTTATAATTTTCAGTAATCAGAGTACATTTGTATTTAGAAATTTAATTGTTATATACAACATCTAAAAGAATTTTTTTGTAAATTTAAGTATATTTGTCGATAAAATTCCCTTTTCACTTTTGTTTATCATTAACACGAAATACGTGGCCTTTGGCAATATGTGGTTCTGTGACAGACCAAGAATTTCCTTGCCATGAAATGTATTTTGCCCGTGTGTTAGATTTGTTGGGAACAATTAAGTAAATCGGGATGAATGTGGGAAATCTTAGGAAATAAAACAAACAAAAACAACACCATCGTATATTTATTGAGCTGCACGAACATTTATAACGTAATTCTTATCCTAAAAGCGATTGAGCAAACGTCGATGAGCTGTCCACAGTCGCCGTCCTCCACATGTCGACGAGGCGACGACGACGACGAGCGAGGAGTACGGACTCGGAAGACACAACCCCAAAAGTCCCCAGAGCGTTGCGTCGGCGCTCGACAAGTCTGCCGTCGATCAGGTGTGTGACGGCGGAGTTATCCCAGCGCCAGTGGCTTGTCTGAAGGCCGCTCGCTGCCCGCGGCGCGGCGCGGCGAGGAGCTCAGCTGGAGCTGCCGGGCGGCGCCTTCGGCTTCTCTCTGCGCAGCTTCGGAGCCACGCGGAAGCCGAACCTGTGGGAAAGAAGTGCCCAATGATTTATGAGGTAGACCCGACTTGCGAGATAGACAAGGACTCGCAAACCACTATTATGTAGAGAAGAAGAGATATAATTATTATATATATTGAGTATACGAAGTGAATTTTTTAGATTAATCACTGTACTTTAAAAATAAGAAGTCATAAGTGCAATACCGCATGCACTGTGTTGCCGTGTAAAATATTATATAATACATTAAATAGTTAGCTGTAGTGTTTCGCGTACAGAAAGGTGGAAGTGTACTTGATTGAGTACTATTGGCAGGAAGGTTAAGGAGTTTTACAATCTTCATGGAGGTTCATTAACAGCTTTCTGCTCTGGTGAGTCGACAATTTTGCCGAAGGGTGATTTGGATCCTTTCTTTCTAAGCAAGTTTGTAAGCAAATATTATAATAAGATTTTCGCACCTTCAGTGGATATTATTTCTATATACGCGGGTTACAATGAATAAACCGTGAAAATAATCATCTGATTAGCATTGTATGTATTAGAAACAATGAATGTAGATATTGCTGATGTTCCTCTGTGTCAGTAAATTCTTAAAAGTATCTCACAGTACAATAAATATCACTGGTGTACACCGAAACGATGGGACAAAGACTTATGAGTGAGGAAGTTTGCTGGCGTAAGTTGGCATCTGCCCAAGACCGCTTAGTATGAAAATGAAAAGAGCTGTTAAACTCATATTTCAGTAAATCACTTAAAGATACCACATCATTTATTAATTAAATTTTCTGACAAAAAGAAAAGGATCTGTTAAAATCTTATCTGTGAACATTATTTTAAGTGGTCACATCTTTTATTGATTGATTTAGTCGAATTACGTAAATAATAAACATTTTCCTAAGAAATCCTTCAAACCAATAACGTCTCAAAAATGTGCATTCTTGTAAAAATTATTCCTTTATCGTGTTACATGCTTATTTTTTAAATAGCAATATTCTTATTGGTAGTTTTCCGTGATTTCTCCGATGAATTCCCGGAACCCCTTTCTCAACCTTCTACCCTCCTCTTCCTTTACACAAACGCAGACATAAACACATTTGCATGCATTATACCACCACACATCGGGAGATCAGTCAGGATCTTAGAGCCTGTTCCAGCTGGTGCGCAGGGGAATATATCTGGAGGGACGATACTCGCAAGCCCAGATGTAGGTTGGCGCCGGATCTCACAATACAGCAAGGGAGGAGCACCGCAACCTCCAGGAACGTAACATGCAATCCACTTCAGAGGCTAATAGCCTTGGCCAATAGCCACATGCTTACTAAATAGCAGCGCATCCCCAATTTAGAATAAGAAAACAAGGAGGATGGTTGTAAGGCCTACTTGAGCGCCACAGTGGGAAAAGTGGCGCGAATCAGAGCAGCAGCGACACTCACGGGAAGTCGAGCGTGGCGGCGGGCACCCGGCGACAGCGGCCCAGGCGGTCCCGGAAGAAGCCCGGGTTGCACTTGCGGCGGCCGGGCAGGGCGGGCGTGGAGAGTTGCGGCGGGGAGTTGGTGGGGTTCTGCGAGGGCGGGGAGAACGAGGTAGAGTGGGGAGACGCTGTCGAGGAGGCGTCGCCGGCGGGGCTGGCAGGGGTGCTGCCCACGTCCGCCTGCAACGCCTGCACCGTCGGCGACGCTGCCGACCCCTCGCCGTCGGAGGCGGCCGGCGGCGCCGCGGTGGTGGCGTTGGCGCGGTCGCTGTCGCCTGCCTCCGTCGTCGAGCTGGACCCCAGCGGCCGCTCCGGCTTGTGCTCCTCGGGATCCTCCGGGTCTTCGTAATCCTCGTACTCGTACGACTGAAACAGCGCACGAACACTTGAAGATAGTCTGGATGATAAACAGGAGCCGACCTAGCAAAGGATCGGGAAATTCACATTTGAAGTGAATTCAACTAACTTTTTTATTTTATTTATTTTATCGATCGAGCTGACTCACTTAAGTCGCAAAATTCAAGGAATTTCATTTTCTTAAACTAACTATACAATCTACAAACGACTGCAAACTAGTGTGGATTTTTAGTCAGAGAGTTCCACACATTATCCTCTCTAATTGGTCTACTCACACTCTTAGAGTGACTTACAGAATTATGATTCTTGTTGAAGTAAATATTTACAATAGCATCATCATCCCTTTTGTCAGTATTACGAAATGCTGTTAATAATAAAAGTGAGTTTGAATAATTTTGAAAATACCATTGAGTAGAATAGCTAGTTCCAAAACGTCTATAAGAACGTGAAAAGTTAATTATTAATGAATTCTCTCAATATTGTTATATCAATATTAAATACAATAATCGTCACAAGAATATTATTTCTTTCCTTCCTATGAATTATAATTACTGTCTAATTATATTTGATTTTTATTTTTATTAGTATGCTTAAAAATGTTAATATTTCATTATATCTCATTTATAAATGTCTCCTTAGTATGCACAGATGCGGATTTTCACTCACGCTCACATTCGTTGCCGTCGTAATTGTTTGTTTTCTTTCTGTGTAAGGTATGAGCGACTGCAACATTTGATCTTGGAGTGAAAGGAAATACCAAGCTGCATGATATTTCATCATACTCTTCAATTCTTACTTTTTAAAGAAACATTCTGTATTCCCTGGTAATTAGACATAAATATTCTTCCAAGAATACGGCACTAGAGATACGAGGGGATACTTCATCCATTTTAAAGAATTCAACGTCATTTTAAAATAAACAACACTAAGTTTTCAATAAAAGAAAAAAATAATTGTTCAAAGAAGAATATACATACACGTAATTATATTCGCAAAGTTTAAATGAAATGTTCATAATTGAAACATTATTGTAAATATTAATATAGAAACGTCCTAAAGGGCACAATATTCTATTGAAATAAGATATATGTTTTATATTCAAACACTCCGTTTGAGTATCTGACAGTCATGCCTGTTAATCAAGTCGCAAAGGCGCGATGTCTCAATGGAGCCTCCCCTAGATGTCATCTGTGGCGCGAAAAGTCGTTTTGAGTGCGGAGGTGACGGCTGAGCCCCGTTAGGCCTCCCGTCGAGTCGCTCAGCGGCCGCTCGCGGTCAACGATCCCGGCCCCCTGGCGCGACGCTCGCACAGCCCTCGCAGTTCGTCGTCTAACGCGCGTTGAAGTCTCTGCGCTCTGCGCTCCGCAGTGCCTCTTCCTTTTGCATTCTCGATTGGAGGCAACGTCCAAGGCTTTTTGTTTCCTTCTGGGATGCTTATTTTGTGATTGTCCGTTTATTTCGTTAAGTATTGAAGCATAATTAATTTATTTTAATAACCTTGCTTTCCATTTCCTTCCAGTCCTTTTGTAATTGACGGATTATTTTAGATGTTATAGAAAAATTATCAAATCGTTTTTAGGTTTAAATTTTTAGACATAAAATTTCAAAGAAACGCTTTTTCACCATGAAAAAAATCAAATTTTAATTGAAACATCTATTCAATGCACATTGGAGAACATCATCACTAAAGATTTCATTATTGAAACAGATGTTAGTGATACATATCAAATACATAAAAGTTTCATGATTCAAATGGTAATTACAAAAAACATATAAATCAATACTCATACACTGCCAAAATAAAATGAAAAGTATTTGACTACATCCGTTTTTTCCATTAAATTCCACAAAAAGCTTGATTATAATCAAATGTCACGTATTATTTTCATATTTTGTCAGTCACAATTATTCATTTACAAGACAAATATTACTTTCAAAAAATATTAATGCATACTAAACAGAGAAAACACAACAGAAAATATAATTTGCATAGACAAGAGGGTAAACATTTAAGCAGTGTATCATGATAATATTTAAAATGTTACAGTATGATTAATTCATATAGACATCACGATAATAGTGAATTTTTGAATTGTTGTGCTGTTTATTTTGATATTCCAACGGAATTGTTATTTTTTTCTATATTTGATTATTGTGAAAGTTAATGACTTTGAATTTTAATGGGAATATAATGTAATTAAATATTGCAGTTATGTAAGAAAAAGCAAATTATCTTAGGTTCATCGTGTTAATTCCGAGAAGTAGAAAACTTAGACTTACACTGTCAGACCTATTGAGAGTCATTTGAAAATATTTTTCCTTTTAATCTTATTCCTTTTTTAATTACTTGTATTACTTAATTAACAAGAAAAAATGTTAAGTTTATTGTAAAATCCTTTGTAATATTATGTAGACTAAAACTAAATGATCTAAAATTTCTTGTAAGTTAAAACCAAATAAAATTTATTTACTCTTAATTCTTTGCTGTCTGTCGAATATTTGCTTTTATATTTTCCCCTTTTTTTGGCTTGATATTCGTTTACCACGTAGTCGTTTGGCAGTTTTGTAATATAACTGCTAAGTAAATTCGGCAATGTGAATATTCTTTTCATTTTGTATTTGGGATTTTATTTTATTAGTAGTAAGAATTTTTACTTACTTATTTATTTATTTAGATCGCTTTATAAACAAATAAAGTCATTAGCGGCCACTAATAATTTAAACACCAATAAAGTAGTAGACATTATTCCTCAGAACAAACCACGACTATGAAGTCTTCAAGCAATGAACTTCAGACTGCTACTTTTACACTTTTGTAGAGAGTTGCGGAACTCATTTTGGATTTTTGGGCCAGGTAGCGAGTACTCATCCTTGACTTATCATTTTATAATGTCTCCAATTGCGCCAACGTGACGATCATTGGCGAATTTGGGGCGCGTGAAGCCATCCTACTGTACCACGCACCTGAATACTGCGTCCTCTTTTTCAAGGCCCCCACCCCATCGGACACTTACACCACCAGGAGCGAGTTGAAAGGGAAAGTGCACGGAATGAAACGAGCGTATCCGAACGTCTCGTCCATTCATCCAGCGCATATCAGATACTATGCTCCTAAAGTGAAGGACTGGTATACGAGCAAATGATTTTGCACAGTCATATAATCAGTCTGCTTGCTGAAAATTAATTCAACCGGCAGCCAATGCAACTGCGAATGCGACATTAATGGAATATACCTTATAAGTGATACAATTGGAATGAATCGTGAAGATGGGCGAAATGGGATTACAAGCACTTTGTTAGCTAGCAATTGGATTAGAGTTGGTTTGTCTCAAGGAACAAATTGTAGCCAAGATGGTTTTGTAGTGCTTATGCACCACACTCTAAAATTGATTGAATTATAATTCATCCTTACACATTTCTGGAAGCTTACTTAGGTTGAAGAGAAAATTTTAACTGGGAGAAATCCAGAAGTTACAAGTTTGAGTACACCAGCGTGACTGCGGCAGGGTAGCGTAAACAGCTCCCGCGGTGACCTAATCGCCGAGCTTACCCCGTAGTTGCCGAGGATGGCGACGAGCTCCACGTTCCGCACGTCCACGTTGAAGTTGTAGTCTCCAAATTGTCGCTGGTCGAAGGTGACGTCGGGCGCCGGCTCCGGGTCTGCGGCCGGGTGCGGGTGGGCGCGGGCGGCAGCAACCCCCAGCCAGAGGGCGAGCGCAAGCGCGCGAGCGGCGCGGGCGGAGGAGGCGGTCATCCTGGGCGGCGGCCGGCCGGCGACTGGACCTCCTCCTTCCGCCGGGGGAAGGCCCTGCCCTGCCGGCCGGCCCCGCCCGGCCCCGCCCAGCCCCGCCTGGCCCCGCCACCACCGCGCAGCGTCGCGCCGCGCCGCGCCGCGCCGCGTCGGCCGTTGCCCTCCGGCCCGCCCGCCACACACGCACGAAATGGGCGGAAAGCGGCGCTTAGGAAACGAAATGAAGCTCATTTTGAAATCAAGGAGGAAACGGTTTTTAAAAAACATTCCAGTAAATGCGACGTCTCTAAGGTGAAGAAAATTCAGTTATGAACAAATAAACCAACAAACTGGAAACTAAAGTACGCCGTACTTGTTTTCCGTAACTTATCCGTATTTCCGTAATCGATAGGGTAAAACGGAAGTAATTTTATTTTCATACCCTCCATACTCGTCACGCTCTTCTCCGCTCCGCTCTACAGCTGCCCGAACTGCCTGGACGACCCACCATTCCTATCTCACCGTCCCTGCCCTGCTACCTCCGCCCTGCCAACCTCGCGGAGCCATCCCTGCTCCACCCCCTTCGCTCCCCCTCCGCACTCCATCACCGCTCCATCTTCGCCCCGCCATCCCCGTTCCATAATCACCGCCCCGCCATCCTCACCACGCCACCTCCGCCCTGATACCTCCGACCCGCCGTGCCGGGTCGCCGTTTCCGCTCCATCATCTCTGCCTTGCTACAGTCATACAATAATTTATTACTCGTATATTGGAATGAAAGAATACAATTTTATGCTTACAAAGAGGCAGAGTCTGCTTTAAAAGAAATTTTTTGAATATATTTCAATGTAACATTTTGTAAATGTGTCATGTTTATTATTTTTGTATAATTTCTGAGCATAAGACATAGACTTTAAAAACAAGTTGAAACTAAATCAAATTGTTTCTACGAATTACCAGTTATTATGATTGTTTTTCACATACCTACATTGTTTCAGGATAAAATTAAAATATTCAAACATTTTTATGAACAAATAAATCCATTAACAATTATGATATAATCCTAAGATTAAGAATCACTTTTAAAAGAAACTATTTTAGTTTAATATCAAAAATATCTTTTATTCCAAACAAAATCTTCCAATTGAAGAAATTGGTAAACAATTACGGTGGTTATTTTATATAAGCATATTTTTTCATGCTAATTATTATTATTATTATTATTATTATTATTATTATTATTATTATTATTATTAAATTCACATTATTTTTCCTTCATCCGGTGACATCCGGGTCTGGCAGTTTCGCGAGGCAGAGGCTAGAGGCAAGTGTGCCAAGTACGTTGTCACTAAGGTTGTGAGTTCGAAACGCCCATGAAGACGTGTATGTAATGTGTGAGTTTTTTTAAGTTTTCAATTTTGTTTGTAGCTTAGGGACATCCCAGTTCCTTGAGTATCAATACCTTAATTCCTGTATAACACATTGCCCTAGCTGGTAACTGCGTTTTAAATTTGGTGCCGAAAGCTGGCAGTTGAGACGGGAGAGAAAAAGAGAGAAAAATCGAAAAGATAGTTACGACTCAAAAGAAATGGAAACTTGTTCGAGAAATGTTGTGCCATTTTGTATCACCACTAGTTACTTTCTCATGTACTATTATGAAGAATAGAAAAAGTTTAGGTGCAAGGGGAAAATGCCACTTCTTCGACAGAAAAACTTCTTTTGTAGGGCTCTGATACCGAAAAATTGGACATTACTTTCTCCTATATATGATATATTAGAGTGTTCTTTGATACCGAAGAAGTTGTTTTCAGCGAAACATATTTGTCCATCTGCCCGAATGTGTTGCAAACTCTGGCACCTAAACTGATCAAGGACTTTTTAAAAAATGGTTTTTCCTCCGGATGCATTGGCTGCGCATAGCGAATTTGAAAAGGACATTTTAGTTTTGGGGGTACTTTAAATGAAGCCTTCATTACGTTTTCAAAATTATCTGAAAAATGGCTCAAATATTTTGAAAACGTTTTGTTTGAAGAGAGCTATGCGTGTTCATAAAATTGGCGCAGGATTTTCATTAAAACCTCTGAGTTTTCGAAAATTGCAAAAGTTCAAAATTTTTTGGATCCCTTCTTACATTATTGACTACATTCTTGAATATAAAGTTTGATTATTTAATGATCCTTTTTTTATTGAAATGAAGTGGTTGGTTTCTTTCTTCGAAATTAGATCTTTAAATGATTATTCAGATTGTACTTTTTTTTCAAAACATTAGGAATTTTCAAATAACTCTATTAAACACTAACAATTTTCCAAAAGTTCATAAACAAGATTTTCTCAGAAACGGTTACAAACGAATTTCTTTAAACTTTTTGTAGGTTTAATGTTATCAATATGGTGCGATATGTCGCAAATTAAAAGCCAATTTAGGCACCTCCTTCCGCACGCGTGTGTGTACATTGATTCATCTCCCTTCATCATATTGAATTATTTTCGGAAGTTGCAAATACACTGGTATTTGTGAAAATTGCAACATCAAAAGGGAGATATACTATTACACTCAATTTTTCCACAGACTAGGAATATTACTATATAAAAATGGTACGAATTACAGAATTGTATCTGCATTCTGACCTTGAGTATTTAGTACGATGTAAAACTGCCACGGACTGCCATTACAGCATCTAGACGTCATTGCATGGATTTAAAGAGAACCTGGACATGCTACTGAGGAACACACTGCTACTGTTTCTATACGTGACCACAAAGCATCGACAGGGCTGCAGGAGGACCAGAACGTACAAGTTGCCGGCCGACCGATCCTATCCAAGGCAAGTTCGATGGGCGACATGTCAGGTGAACATGCAGGCCAGGGAAGCAGTGGACCCCGTCGTTCATGGCAGGAAGCTTGCACATTCCTTGCCACATGCGGTCGGGCATTGTCCTGCTGAAATATGGCATGTGGGACTGCTTGCAGGAGGGGCAGTACCTCGGGCTCTAAAACCTCTCTGATGTAGCTGTTGCTGTTCAGATTGCCATCAATGCGTACGAGAAAAAGCACATATTGTAGCAAATGGCGCCCCAAACCATCACACTTGGCGTTTGTTCCTAATGGCACGGAATAATTCAGGCTGGCAGTGTGCAATTACCATGGTATCGTAGAACACGTACGCGGCCATCGCTGTACCGCAAATTGAAGTGAGATTCGTCCAAAACACATTTTGCCACTCAACACACCAGTAACACGTTCAAGTGCCTATTGCCTGTGGCCAACGGAATCTGTCGCAGTGGTATGTATGCCACTAGTGCAGCCCTCAGCAGATAGCCTCGAACCGTCGACAAAGACATGACCACACCCGTTACAGTGCTGCAACGTCGAGCCAAAACTGTCGACGACGCCGTTTATGGCTATTCGGACAAGAAGGCGGTCATCTCGCGATGTGGTCACATTCTGTGGTCCAGTAGCCGCCCGTCGCTGTGTATGATCCTTCTCTACTCACTGTTTTCACACATGCATCACTGACGTAGCAACGCGATGTCACGGTACGACAAACCTGCTTTTTGAAGGCCAATTATTCTACCCCGTTCAAACTGACTCAGTTGTTGATTTTGCGCCCTTTGGCGTCGACGAAGCATACCGGCATTTGCCTGCACGTTTCCACGTCGTATGGCAGCTGTATACTAGGATTTATTTAACCGTGCACTTGACATAAATCAGATGTTCACGGTTTCATGCAATCGGGAGAAGAACGTCTTCATTGTGATGTCACTGTAGCAACATATAAGCTCCCGATTGGATGAGACCTCAGCAACTGATTTACGTCAAGTTCACGACTACAGTACCGGCAGCGTATAAGCGACACTGGCAGTTCTCTCGCTACATGCAGCGGCACGTCATGTGACCTGCTCTAAAGCAATCAGCTTTCGAGGATTTGTTTGCTTTCTAACAGCCAGAGTTTGGCGTTGTCTCTCATCTGACTCACACGAAGTCGCAGGCGATTAAGTTCGTCTTTGGCAAAAGATATGAACATATCAAGACGTGTCATTAAGTTTTAATGTTTTGATATTTAATTTATTAATGTAGGTGGTGCTATGTGTACAGTAATGTGTGGCAACAGCGCACTGAACTGTCAGAGTCGCTTATACATACGCTGCCGGTACTCTAATTAAATCGTACTATACACTGTGTGGCGTAACACTGACCTGACCTGACCTGTCACACAAAGGAGAGGGCTGCTAGGCCAACGTGCACACCATCTGTACCCAAATTTAATTACTTATGTTCACATCTGCCGATTTTTAAGTGATTCCGACCCTTTCTACTAGGTGTATCAATTTTCACAAATAGCTGTGTATATTATGATTAAACCGTATTTCAAATTGTGAATTACGGGGATACTTTAGTTGTTTAGAGTCAGGTGTCAAGGTTAAAAGACAGGAGTGGCGGAAAAACGCGGGCTCGTCTACTGCAAGTGATCAGATACATACAATGAGATGGGCGGAGAAGGTGGACGGAGAAGATGGACGAAAGAGCAGAGATCCTCAGACAAGAAGGTTTTGAAAGAGATTTCAAACATATCCATTCAAAGTTTCAACATCATTCAAAATATTTCTTCAAAATTTATTAATTGAATATTCCCCTAAACAGAAAATGACATGTTCTGACGATATCTCCAAATAACATTGCAGTCATTCAATGAAAAAATTATGCCATTTTAGCTACTAAAGTATATTTTAAAACTCATTGAGATTTATAAAATTCAGGAAAACTCTCTTTCGCAGTTTTTTTTCAAGTGCGAATTGATGGGTGCTAGATTAATTCTTTTTAACTCCCATTTCCCGCAGTTTTATAGTATTAAAACATTATTTTTATGTCATTTTCTTCAATATCGTTCTTATCCTTTTATATTAGGCGAAGAAAAATAATCCCCATTAAATTCGCATTGTATCCAACAATCATGTAATCACAAAGTTTTAACTGAACGCAAAAGGCGTACGTACAATGAGGAAAAGAATCCGATAACGTTTCGTCTCTTGCACACATTTTCTCGTGCGTACTTTTACATCTCGCCGTTCCCACGTTGTGAGTGTTTGAAGAAAACTGCTAATAGTTGCGTCATCATTACGTAAAATACGGCACTATTATGAGTCCAATCCATCATTTTGTATGTTCTATGCTGGTTCTATGCAATCTTATGCAATAGTTCGGGTACTGAAATATGATTAATTAAAACATCGACCAACACTCATCCTTTTGCCTGTGTCATACGATCAGTGTGCGTGAGGCGTGCTTAAAACTTGTAAAGACCAATTAATTGTGGGAGTGGCAGTGTCATACTAATTGATATCTAGCGTGAATGTCGAATTGTAAACCTCTATTTCCAGTCACAAGAAGTGAAATGTGTGCGAATGTGTGATATTTCGCCGAGTTACGAAGCAGCTGAGTTAAACAACAACATGTTTACAACGTTACAATCGATCAAAACATGAGATATCGGCAATGATTCTCGTATCGATAGTTCAATTATGGAACCTGTCTGCCGGGCAAACGTAATAGTCCCGTTTGCAAATACAATGATGGGAAACGTTTTGTTTTTGAAAATTGTAATGTTGTGTCTAGGAAATAAATGTAAACAAATGTATGAGAGATTTTGGTCGTTAGAAGAAGTCGATGTGTGATGATCACAACATGAGACTCTTGAGCCGGAAATGGTTGATGCCCTTGTGCCTGTCAATGTCATATTAATATGATGAAATATGTTGCAATTTTGGAAGAAAACTGGTTAGATTTTTGAGATTTTGTTGTTATTATTCGTTCTCCATAATATATTCGTAGAATTAAAGGGTGTTCTATGATCTAATAGTGTAATAATGTGTGTTTTCATTCTTAACCTTACTTCTTTACTTGGTGTTACCGTGTCCGTTACATTGTGCCCCGCAGGCTTAAAAGAGAAGCTAGCAAGAGAAAGATCCAATTCGACTTCACCTGTGAAGGTAAATCCTCCAGGCAGCCCTACAACGAATGGCATAGTCACCTCAACATCCAATTGTGCAATTGGGAGTGGAAGTGAAGAAACATCGAGATTTCATGATGATGAGTTGGCTGTTGGAGACTTGGGTAATAATTTTAATCTGTTCGCTTTTTAAATTGTGTGAGTATTTAGAATTTGAAATATTATGAACGTTATTTGTGACAGGTGAATCTGAAGGGAGTCCCACAGGCCTTCCCAAAGTTACCTCAAAATCTCGCTTGTCAAAGACACTATCTGAGGTGCTATGTGACAAAGGTGCATTGGGATACTTTATTCAATATCTTGAAGCAAGAGACTCAATAGCACTGATAAAATTTTGGCTGGATGTAGAAAGTTTCAAAACAGCATCAGGAGCTAGAGTTAGGAGTGAGTCTTCAGTTGGGAAGTTGTCATGTGTACCAGTTACAAGTGACCAATTAGAGGGAGGAACTAATAATTTATTATCATGTCATCATGATCAAGATAAGGTTTCTCTTGGAACAGATAGTGATTCCTGTATTGGGGATACTGGAAGTGTCTTTGAATCTCCATTGCATTCTTCATTGTTGCTGAGCGAGTCTCTGACTAAAAAGAATGTTCAGCTCTGTTTGGACAAGAAAGATGTCTCACCTGGTGCTGTTTCAGTGTCATCAAAAGAGAGTGACAGTGTTGTTCCATTTTCTTGTCAATCTAATACGTGTGAACGTTCAGGATGCAGTGATGAGTGTAATATACCGGGAAGGACAGATCCATGTAGTTCAAGTATTTCAACACAAAATTGTCCCAAACTGGAAACTCTTCCTCTTTGTAGTTCAGTGTACACCAAAGGACCAATTATATCAAAATCATCTAATGATGTTAGGTCAGTACGAAGTTCAGTGAGTGATGAACATTTGTTGTCTCCATCTCGTGCAAATAAATTGATACAAGCAACATTAAATGATGCTGTGAGGATATTTAAGAAATATATTGCCAGTAATGCACCATATCGCATAAGACTGCCAGATGACATTCGAAATAAAATAGTTGATTCAATCTGCAAAGAGGATGGTTTGGTAGATTCAGATTGCTTCACAGAAAGTCAAACCATTGTCTTCCATGTAATGGAAAAGGAGTAAGTTGAAATGAATGTGTGTCTTTCATAATTTTTGTCAATTTATATCAACAACTTTTTTATAACATGGGAAGGTGTTTTTTTTATTCACATTTTTATTTTCAGGTACTTCAATGACTTTTTGAGAAGTGACTTTCATTGTAAACATCAAATAGATGTACTAACCAGTGGAAATGTTTATCTTTCTGATATTTTGTACAATGAAACAGCACTTTTCTATTTCATGGAGGTGATTGAATTTCATAGTGTGTTTTATTTTGCTTTATAAATTATTAAAATGGCACTTGAATACATATTTCGATTACAGTTTATGGAGCAAGAAGGTAATAGGAATTTATTGGAATTTTGGATGAGTGCTGAAAATTTTCATCAACATTTGATGAGTAGAAAAGGAAATTATGATGTATTAGAAGCTCAGAGTGATGCAATAATTCTGTATGACAAGTAAGTCTTTTCTGTTGCTTTGATTATGTAAGGAAAGCTATATTGTACATCATAGTATATAGTGGGATTCCTGCTTAAAACCATTATATTTCATTTCCAGATATTTTTCTCTGCAAGCTACATGTCCTCTGGGATTCAGTGACAAAATTCGGTTGGAAGTTGAACAGAATATTTGCCGTGATGGAGGACCATTACCAGACTGCTATAAAAAACCAGTGAACATTGTTCTTCATTATTTGGAGAAGGTATAATCCATCATAAAGTTATTTTGCAGTCCTTTTAGTTTCTATGTAAATTTACGTTGTGATTATTTTGTTTTATTTTATTCACAGAATTATTTAACCACATTCTTAACTTCTCAACTTTATTTTAATTACTTATCTGAATTGATCAACACTATTCAGTCAAGTTCTGGACTTCTGTCTAAATCTCGAAAATCAGGTATGAAAAACAATTGCCTGAAAATCATAATATTTATTGTAATATAATATTTGTCATAGAGAATGAGTAACAAAAGCATTATGACTGTTCTCAGGATCAGAATGTAGTAGTGGCCTGAACATATCTATCCAGAACACACTTCTCGCCATGGAGGATAGTGCTGCTCCACCGCGGAAGATCTTGCGCAATGTTGATGAGCGAGAGATGAGCATAGATTCCCGACAGTTATATGATCCTGATTCTTTGTGGAAAAGAAGGCAACAGAGGTATAGGGAAAAGAGTAAAATAAGAAATTAATGTAATTGGTTTAGGGCTGGTTTTACCAATGGTTGTAAACACAATTCATTATGAGCTTTTAACAGTCCATTAGGAAAAAGTTGCATTTCACCAAACTTTAACACTTGCTAAAATTCTATTAAAGTTAGTGTGCAGTCGCATCTCCATTGTGAATAGTTAGCACAAGATTAGGTAGTTTTGGTAAAAATCCAATTTGTATGTTCATAAAATGGAGATAACTGTGTAACTACAAAGTTTTAAATGGGAACCTCCACGTTTTATTACAGATTTAGATCTTGCTGCATAATCTGGCAATTTTAATCTGAATTTTTTTTTTTCAATTCAGGATAGCTTTAGTTAGCCAACATAGTAGTCCTAAAGAAATTGGAAACAGCCAACTTCCATTCTTAACAAATCTACTATTAATAATTTTATTATTTCGAAAATGTTCTTGTGATAGTTCAGCGACTATATTACTATTGCAGTACTGTTGTAATGTGAGATACAGTTGATTTACATAAAGTATAAAATATTTGAGAATTAAATATCTTTTGATAGTACCTACTTGCTGATTAATGTGTTTCTCTTTTACACACAGTGATACATATTTTGTATCAACATGCTGGAAAGACAGAGAATTTTGAATAAGTTAGAAATAAATTGAAAGATATTTTGAAAAAATAGAAATTAACCCTCGACAAATGAAATCAAATAAACTGTTGTTTCACTGCAATTTCGTTTCTGTGTTCTTAGAGTCAACATATGTTCACCAAAGAGTGTTCAGTTCATTGCCTTCTGTGTAGGTGTATGTGTTAAGCATTTTGTACATCCACGAAAGAAGACTTTTAACTAACCGAGTACAAGGAAAAGTTGGTGAAATGAAACCAGTCTTAACAAAGATGTTAATTTTAACAACTGATTTACTAGTGTCTTGTTAGGTGTATGTTGGTGAAACTGGCCTTCGTTGTTTTATTTTGATTTGGTAAACAGGTTTTTCATTTATTATTAACAACAATTTATTATTAAAATAGAAATAAAATGAGTTCAACCATTTGAGTTGGGTTTGATCTGGTGAATTTAATGTGTATTCCCTCTGGACACTAATTGCTCCAATTGAATAAAATTTTGAAATTGGAAATACATTTTTCTTCTTCATGAATATTTTAAAAACTTGGATTTTTTAAGAAATTGCATATTTGGAGTTGATATCGACTTCAAATGAAGCCATTTCATCCTGCGTAATAGTAGCTTTTTAAGATTTTGTATTTCTCTTTTGTCAAATTGTTACTAGAGTATGCTTCTATTAAATAGTCACCACATACCTAATCATATTGACAACATTCAAAAAATTCAAAATGAATTTGTTTGTTGGCTTGCCTTCATTGATAAGGCACTTATGTCTTACCTACATCAGAGATTTGTCATAATTATGCAGAGTCTCTTAAAACTCGGAGTGCTGTCATTACATTTTTTGCGTGAAATACAAGCTATTATTTTTTCAAAAACAACTTCAAATTTTTCTTTAGATTTTTCCTATTATGTAGCAAAGCATGGTTAAAAAAGTGCTATTTTTGGTGAACTCTTTGTATATTCAAAACATTAAAAAAATTATCGTTTCAAAACTACAATATTGATTTGTTTGTTAAATTAAATCTATTCTAAAGAATTTATCTTTCATAAAGATCATGTACAAGTTTTTGAAAAATCAAGTAGTGTTTATGTAAAAATTCTATTTTAAGTTAATGCGGTTTATAAAAAATGTTTTTCATCATCATAAACTAGTCCAAATTTTTTCCTTGGATCGAATGAAGGATGACTAAAAAATTGGCACAGATCTCATTTTCATCGAATTTTTGAGATTTGCATAAGTTGGAAATGATGTCAGGCTTTACTAGCTTTTTTTTTTTTTAAGTGTCAGGAAAGCTGAATACAGACATTGTAGTGGTGGTAATTTTCAAAATATGGTTGTCGAATGTTTTGTTTCTCTTTTTATCTTGTATTCATTTGAAACTGTTAGGCCATTTAATTTTTGTTTTGTCATCATTCTCCCTTTGTGACCACCTCTACCATCATCCATACAGTAGGAAGGAGTCAAACAACCATTGTGGTCACCTGCTCAGGAATAAAGGTGTAAGTCTCCTCATTTGCCTATGCTCAGAAATGAGTATGATATTTGTCATCTAAAACAATATTAGGATGATAATAGTATGTTTATATGTGGAAATGTATGGGTCTTTTATTTAATTCCAAGTACCAGCAAATTAGATATCACTATCACTAAATGTGAATCAACAATTTAAATGGCAAAATAAACATTTATATTACTGAAATATTTTCTCTTTTGTTCATATTGTCCAGTTCTATTATCTTTCAGTTCTGCTCCTTATAAAATTATTTTGTGTTTTTAATGTTTTAATACACTAAACGTATGTCAGTTTGCTGTATGAAGAGATATAGATGCGTAATCAAATACTAATGCCATATTTGAATTACTCATAATAGTAAGTATTGAATAGTTTTTTTTGCATTAAGTGCATGATGTGATTTTTTCTACATGATCAAGATTGAGGATTATTTTTTTGGAGATAGTTTGAAACAAAAAACAACCAAGATTGTACAAGAAACAAGAGTTTGATCATCTCTTCTACTTATGTATTCCATCGAAGAAGTTTTATTGAGATAGTAAAAATATTAATTTTTTTCTATTAATTGTTTCTCAACATGCACATGTCTCTTACCATCAAGATGTTTAGTTAGTTGTGACAATTGTTACTTTTATTGTTTTTTTCTCATTAATGGGTGCATACTTTTTGTTGTAGTGGCCTAAGCTTTGGAAGAATAAATTCATTGGGAAGATTTGAAAGAGATGTCGAGCAAGAGCCCAGTAAGAAGGAAGGTAGATAAAAAAATTACTTTTGTTTAATAATTGCATGTGTATTAGCCAAAGATAACAAGACTTGCCATCGTATTTCAGATTTTAAGTTTGTTCTAATTGCTTCTTTCAGAATCTCGACTAACAAAGGTTGTGAAGAAGCTTGTCAACATGGAAGAAGATAAGGTAAAGAGAAAATCAATATTATGTGAAGAATACCTTCGTCATTATTTGCACATTCTTTGAGAATATTTTAAACAATTTAAAAATAAGAACCATAGTATTAATATTTAAGTACTTCCTGATATTTCTGTTATTAATTATTACTTACTGCATATATTTTATGAGGGGCTCGATGGCTTGTTGTTTATCTTGCTCGCATAGCGTAACTCCGGGTTCTATTCCCAGCTGGGGATAAATTATAACTGTGCGTTGTCCTTACAAATGTCCCGGTATCTATTGCTATGTGATGATGAGAAAGATTACCCTAAGGTTATGAAGACCAGTGTATAAGGTGGAGGGATGTCTTCGTGCTAACCACACAAACTCCTTATCCCTGGCCGAGAGGATGGGCCACCATTGTTGGGCTAGGGCCCATATTGGGCTGTTGAGCCAAAGGACAGGGTAGCATACATTTCAGCTTTTTTTTTTATACCCACGTTTACTCCAGATATTAAAATGTATTATCCAGAGTTATTTTCTGTCTACTGACTTCTAAATTTTATTATTATTATTATTATTATTATTATTAATTATTATTTTTTTTTTTTTTTTTTTTTTTTTTTTTTTTTTTTTTTTTTTTTTTTTTTTTTTTTTTTTTTTTTTTGGTAAGAGCAGCAGGGATATAAAGTGCTGTACTTGTAAACATTTTTGAAATAGTAGGTATGTCCAGAGGCAGAAATTGATATTGATTTAAATTTATTAAAAAAATCATGTAATTATAATTTTACACAACTAAAGTTAATTTAAGCAATTGTCTGAAGGTTATAGAAATTTGCTAAATACTGAGTTCATAGAAATGGACAATAATTCATGAGTATATTCAAAAATAGACAACATTGACTTCATATCTATCAATAAATCTCTTCTTTCCTAATAAAATTATTTTTGTGTTTCAAACATAGTTGTAACAGTTGATGCATTCACTTTAATTACTTCAGCAGCCAGATTTTTGTGTTTAGCATTTTCTCTATTATAATATGAACCATAGAACCATCTTATCTAAAATTCACTGGTAGGACACTATGCGACTTTGTTGCAAGTCATTAAGATACTTTCTTAAGACAATTTGCAATTAAACAAGACTTTTTAATACAGATGTATCACTTTGAATGATAATACTTAGTGTTGAGGATGATATGAACACAGTTTTCATTGCACTGCAGATGGTAATGTCTACCATTTGAGTGACTTTTGTTTTGATGATGTTGTAGGCAAAAGAAGAAATGGCATGGCAAGTTGCAGAAATGATCGTCAAGGATATCACAAACCTCACAATGGGAAGTGATGATGAGCAATCTTGATGACTTTCATTCTATTTTATCCTATTCTTTTTTGTGAAAAATAAGGGTTGGTCCATTATTGTGATATTTGATTCAAGATAGTTTTTTTTATTTTTTGTAGAAATTTGTCTTTTCCTTACTTGCCACATTTTTTTTAAATTCTGGAGAAGGGGATTGAAATTGTTATTGTAACATTTTTAGAATGGGGAGATGTTATGTTATTCTGAGTAGTTTCTTAATGTTGAGTATATTTTTAAATCTTTGAATTCATCGCCATGAATTTCCTGTTCTGTTATGTATATTACGTTTATATGATTGTGATAATGGAATGGTGTATATATATATAACCTGTATATATTTATATTCTTACCTTGCTTATAACTGTCTGTGATTAGAAAGAATTTGTGTAACTAACATTCTGAATATACCATATGTATGTAATGTATTATATAGTTGTTGCAAATTGGTATTTCATAACAAGACTTTTAAAGATGTTGAATGATTGCAGGAATTATTGAAATGATGTCGTATGAAGTTACAAAATTGAAAAATAGTATGTCAGATTTAGAGAAAGCCGTCCTGGAAAGCCTTGAATATCATGTGAATTGTTAAATGGAAACAGTTAAAATTAATCAAAATACATTCTTAAAGTGCTTTTACTACATCACTGTGATTATCTTAATTTTCTATCATTCCAACAATTGGTTTCAAGTTATTCCTGTAAGGTGTTTTCCATAATTTCAATCGTTGTTGATTCTAGAGTTATTTTTGAACTTTCATCTTTGGGCCAGGAATGTGAAGTATAATATAAGAAATGTCATATCATTTTATAGCACTTCTAGAACACACACCATGTGTTGTGCATTTTTTTGGTATTTGAAGTATCCCTAATATAGCAACAAATTAATTAAATCTGAATATTTACTTTATTGTTATTATGCTAATAACCGCATTTAAATCCTACTTTGATTGAATACCAATCTTACTGTTTATTAGAACCCACTCCTATTTAAGAGTAAGTGGCAATTAAGTGCTTCAGTTATATTATTACTAAAGTATATTTTACAAAGTACCTGCATAATATTTTAATTTATTTTTTAGTAGAGTACTTCTTCCTTTATCGCCTTTCTGGTGGAGAAAAATGTATAATTAAACAATAAGAAAATCACCAGTTTTGTTGAATTTTGTGTATATAGTATGAAAGGAGAATGTTTAAATTGTTTTATTTGTGGTGGTGAGCTCTCTATTATGAAGAATTAATGTAACACACTAGAATAATATTTTGTAGATTGATTTTGCTGAATAACATTTCCTTAAAAACTGTTACACGACATAGAATTTTTTGTTTGTTAAAATAAAAAATGAACTAATGAAAAAGTAAGATGAAATCAGAAAGAAGTTCAGTGCTTTATTGTAGTATATTGAAATGTTCAAAAGTCAGTGAAATATAGTTCCCTTTGTACTTGTATCATTTTTCCCCTATGTAAGTATATATATTGTAGTTATATTTTTATGTCATTTTCTAGGTTAACTGAGATAAATTAATTTAGTATGGGAATAATAAAATATTCACAGATAATGGCTGGTATACATAATATCATATGTGAACTTGACCCTTTGGAAGTCACGTGCCATTAGTAGTCGCACACGGATGCCTGGTATCTCCTCTCTATTCTTTCTAATATTACTAACAATTATTGCCATTTTGCAATCTATTCATGATATTCATTTTCCTTGAATAAATGTAGTTAATTTTTAAAATCTAACATGAATGAATTTTAATGGTTTTAAATGCAAAATAATTCAAGTGGTGATCATATATTTTCATACTTAAAGGAAAGTACTACAATATAAGTTACATTTTATTTACATGCAAAAAAACTAAAACTGTAATACTATTTTTTGTTAAGTATTGTTCTCTCTGTCCTCTTATTGTTTACAAATATCACAAATAAGTCAATTTTTTGTAATATCATGAATTAATCTGGAGGTGCATGGGGATTTCAGAAGTTCCCTCCCACAAATAATGCATTCTAATTTTAGCACATTTACAAGTATATATATTTCCCTTCCTTGGAGGGAATGTAAACAAGCTGTTGAAAAGTACTGTAAATTTCAGAACAGTAGGAAAGTACTATTTCATTTGACAGTTATCACAGATGGCCTGGCTATACTTAAAAACTCCATGTGACTACTTAGGGTCAATGTGGGAAGTTACCATTTTGTAATATTTGACAGATAATTCTGTTTTTTTCATTAGCGAAATAATATTTTTGTCTACTTTTTAAACTTTTTTTACAGTAAATACGGGTTCCTTTTCAAACAGAGAAAAAAATAGTTATAAAAAGATTACTGGATTTCCTTACTTATTATTTATAGAACATTATCTGATATGAACTTAATATGTAATTTGAGTTACTACATTCTTCAAGGTTCAGCTTATTTGGACATCTAAACAGGGCAAGATTGGAACAAAACAAGGAGAATCTTAAAATCAATATAAATTCTAATTCACTAATTGATTTTCAAATTAATTTTATCTCACAGATCTGAGTCTTTGTTTGATAAAGAAGCAGCAATGAAAGTGTAGCAATATTGAATTGCTTCCACCTATACATAATACCAGGGCTATAATGCTGAAAAGCTCATTTCAGAGACTGCTCCAATGAAATTAAGTTTCAGGATGAAGAAATTTTCACTTTTAAAAGGATTTTGAAATGGCAGAATGTCAACATGGGTCAAACTAATATTGTAGGTCATTCTTTATTTACAGGGTTGATGATAGTCATAATCATTGATTATGACTTGTAATGATTTTTTTGCATTCTTAAAAATTGTGAATTAATGATCAGATAGGTATGTGATTAGCTTCAACACCAGAAGAATGGCATATGCTAGACAATAGAGTAATTGATGTGTACAGAGTTTTGTCTGAATTACTTTTTTTCAAGACGTTACACTGCTCATTGGGCAAATACGTAAGCAAACTGAGTACGAGCTTAGGATCCCAAACATTTAAAAAATGTTTACATTAGTTTATAAATGTAAAATTTTTTATTAATGATTGAACTTTTGAAAAAAGATGTCTTCCACAGACTTACTTTTCAATTGTAAATTATGATTATCTTGTTTCAAAAACAGAATATGCAATTCTTATTTTTTAACTTTTATGATTTGTTATCATAAAATTGTACTAATATCATATATTAATTTGGATTTTATTCACCTACGTTCACTATTTTAATATTATTAGAGTACCCCTACAAATATTAATTCAGCCTTGACTGCACATCAACATCTGTTTATAGTATAGAAACCATCATTATCGGACTTATAAGGAGTACATTCTAGATAGAATTGAAGGATGTGTGGCATATCAATGCATTAGTTTCTTTTTTAGGAAAAGGGTTATGACCAGACTTTATGGTGATGGAATTCATAGGGGCCTATTTATATTTGTCCCTTGTATGAAATATCCAGTAAATTTTGTCAAGAAAAAAGATGAAAATAAAATAGAAAGGTTTTTTCTATACAATAAGTTTTTCTCAACGAATCACTTTACTCCTGAGGAAAACACTATCAGATTTCTTTTTTGAAATCTTTGCCTTTTGTAAATTAATTGTGTAAGCTTGTAAGAAACTAGATCTTAGTGTTAAGTGTAAGATATTGGTGTTATTTATTCTCTGATACCAGAAGAACTTTCTCATCTGTGTAACAACATACAGTAGGTAATGAAGCTTTGTATTTATCATGCAATTTCACCAGGTTTTCTGATCAGCTTCCTCACTTGATTTTTAATACTAGTCACTACCTTTTCTGCCTATGGATTTTGTAGTGTTTTAAAACAGTCAAGGAAGAGTATGTATAGAAATAAGATGATAAACAGAAAATGTTTTATTATAGAAGCGTGATAAAAAGGAATGTATGCATGATATAATAGTAAAAAAAATACCAGTCTTTGCCGGTATGCATTTTCTGAATGACTGAAGAAAGTAAGGAACTACTCTCAAGAACATTGGAAGCAACAAATTGAATTTCATCTTTTTTTTTTTTAAATTATCAGAGCCTAGAAGAGGCATTGACAAAGTAATGAAAGGAAAGGCATTTTTGACACTCTGTCAGTGGAAATCAAATTAAATTAATCATAGCAAGTTTTATTTACTATAAAAACAGAGTTATAAAAACCTTCAAAATTTGTACAAAATGTATGGTTTAAATACATAACAGAAAATTGATTTTGTCCTTGAGGTTCAATTCGTTTGAGATTCAAACTCAAGATCTATTTTGAAGATGTTCCTGGACCTCAAAGATACCTTCAGTTATTTGCACAGCACATTTGATATTTCTGATTTATTTAAATTTCATCCCCTTATAAAATGTTCTCCTGAATGTTACTGTTATTACATAAATAAATGACTTTTTCTATTTGAAACTAATATATTTGAAGGAAATGACTAGTGTTTCAAATATGCAAAGTGAAAATGTACTCTTGATTTTTCTTTTATATATTTATTATATTTATTCTAATTAACAACTGGATCTACTCCGTTGACACTCCTTGAAGTTGTGGCATTGTATTCATGACTCTGAAGGAGGGGTGTCCTTTCATGCACTTCTGGACTATTTGGCCAGGGATCTACTGGAGGGCTGTCATCAGATTCTGGAAGTACAGTGGTTGAAATCTGCCTACGGCATGGTATATACAGTTTGTCAGCAGTCCCTGACCAGCGTCTGTATACGAGACTGTTGCAGAGAGCTTGTAGAGGATTTGTTACAGCCTAGAAAGCAAAATGTTTTTAAAAAATATCCCTCAATTGACAAGAAAAGAGATATTTAGGTCCTCACTCACCATTACATACCACAACCCAATTATAATACTTTCTGGGAGATTAAACCATAAAGTCCATAGGAGAATGCCATTGAGTATATTTGGCAACCAACAGAAATAGAAAACAAAATTAATTAGACAAAACTTCAATTTAATGGCATCCACTAATTCTCGCTCTTTGCTGGTGAACTGATTGAAGCTCATAGATATCAAACGTTCTACATCTTGTGATGAGCTCATATAGAGAACTGGATTTGCTATCATAACCACAGCAATTGGAAGATATGTAGCGAAGTAATTTGGAAGTATGTGAAACAGTGCACTTGAAAGAGAGTTCAAGTTGTGGCAACTAAGGAAGATAAAAATCTTAATTAGTTTACATCTCTGAAAATGGTTAGAAAGGAAGATACAATTTGCTTTTAAACTTACTTTGCATCTGGAAAATAAAGAACCAACAAACCAAGAGATGTTAAAATGGCAGGTACAGTCCATGCTACAACATGATAAAAAGTTGGATGTCCTTCTTTTTCTTTAAGAACAAGTCTCATATCAATAGCATAGCACAGAGTCCACAACCAGGTTGCAGTGTAAAAATATTGAATCCATGCCTACAGAAAGTAAGAAATACAAAAAAGAAAATCTGAAATTTCCAGCTTCTTTATGCACATAAAAGATTATTTTTATAATGTGTGCTTACTGAAGTAATGGCACAAATAAGAACATTTGAAGTATCATCAGATTCTTCCACTATACTTTGTAAGTTAAGCCATAACGTTGATCTTGTAAAAACCCCTAAAAATTATTGAACAATCAATACTATAAGCTCTTTTATTTGCAATTACCATTCATTTATGATATAAGAATTGCAATACCTATGGAAGCTAGAAAATCAGCTATTGCTAGCCATATAACTATCTGACGCCCACGAAGTGCTGAAAAGGTCTGCCAGCGATGTGGTATTTTAGCACTAGTTTTTGGAAGCACCTGCAATTGAGATATTAATAGCTTGGAAAAATATACATGTATCTTCCACATAAACCATTAAAACCCTAATAACATAAAGCATATGATAATATAATAAAAGACTACATTATAGTGATATACCTGATAAAGAGCCCCTAAAATTCCGATAAATGACGATATTACACACACGATATTGTAAGAAGTAGAATTAAATTCACGCATTATCTTGACCGAACTGTAAGTTATATTCGGCCAATGACAACAAAATGTCTGAATCGTTGGATCTGCCATTCTTCTCTGGGGTAAACTTGTCTCGCAAACTTCAAGTTCCGACTACATTATTTCTCACGCTCCAGCGCGTCGAAGAGAGAGGGGAGGGCTAGCAAGCGTCCCTCCAGGAGCGCAGACGCTTCTCATGGCAGCGCGAGGCCGAAGGTAGCTCAGATTACATAATCAGGTAAACCGGTTTACACATTGCCGGAAACATACAGCATATGTATTCCCAAACTTGAATCATCATTCTTTTACCGATAACAGCTCATTTTATTTACGTTGAGATAAATAATTGTGTACTTTTCGAAGTAGAAATATTACAAAACGAATAGTTTGTTATCACTTGTATTTGTATGGCCTCTTTTCACGATTCATATTCCCGCTCAAAACAAACTCAAGTATCCAACTTAACATTCTCAATGCTTTTCATTCGACTACATAATAGGAATAAGGAAATAGATTTCCTGCTATAAACTTTGCATTTATTTTTTAACATTTCGTCTTCTTTTCATCTAAAAGTATGCCAGCATAATTAATCTTGTTTACTGCGCTATTCGCATGTGTTCTGAATGATTTATGTGTAAATGTATTGAGTTGTATTCACGACATTATTGGCAACGCATTGGTGCTGGTTTGAGGTGAAAATTAACATAGTAAAAAGAAAAGCTTTCCAAAATCAAGCGACTGTTTGCTTTCAATAACCTCAAAAATATAAAAAACTGCAGGAAACCACCTAAAGTGGCTAGGAAACAAAAACTTATACTTATTTGAATGAAAGAAAGTGCGTAAATTGCATTTACAAGTGTATGTTTCACATGATAGTGGGATGCTGAGTACTGTCCATGTTACTTTACAAAAACCAAGCAACAATTTCTGACAAGCCTGGATTTCAAATATATTGGATATTTGCATTAATTCTTTCTAGAAACATGAAGTTAATGTGTAGTATTACTAGTCAATGTCATGGTGTCTAAACACTTGGTATTATCCTTCTTTTTATCTCATTAAGTTGACCCTCCAATGACAGATAAGCCATAACAAGAGTAGCTATTGCAAAAGTTATAATTTTGGTCATTCTCTGTATTTTTTTATTTTATTACATTTGAATTTTATTTTTATTTTTCTCTCTTTAAATATATTATTATTTATTTTTAAAGTAAAAATGTTTGCAATTGTGTATGAATAGAATGTTGGTGGTTTGTTAATTCTTTTAACCTAAATGAATAATTTACTTGAAAGAAAATGCCATCCACAAATTAAATACCATATCATAAACAAAAATATTAAGCTCAAATTGTTTATCTATGTTCAGGGGAGGGGGAATTCTAAGATTTATTCCCTAAAAGTCTTCTTTTTCTATTCTTTTACTTGAACACTTCTAAAACCTCTGACATGTTATCATTATAAAATGAAGAGTATCTCCTTTTTATCTACTACACATGAGTACTTGCTGAACTCAAGGCTGTTTTTAGTTGTGTATGTCAAAACCAGCCTATTCTCTTGTAAATGTTTCAAAACATCTGCAAGAAATATTTAATATTTTTAGATCAATAAACATCAATGAAAATTTTCATTTCTGTTTAGATTTTACCCAGGCAAAAAATTTTCAGAGAAAAATATTCTTTTGGCAAAAACTAATAATTGATCAGTGTCAGGATTCAGGAGGGGGCAAGAGGGAGCAACTCTCTCCGTTTTGGGACAAATTAAAAATATATATTTATACATTTCATTTCCAGATCTTCAATTTTATATTAAAAAAATATTTACTTGCTTCTGTCTTTAGAGAAGAAATTTAATAATTAAGCAAATAATAATTTTATTAAGCTGATTTAATAATATGCATTAATAAATTGGTGAACTTTAACTCAATATTATAAGATGCATGGGATAATGTTTGGCATTATTGTGATTATCCCGTATTAATAAATTCTCTTTCCATTACATCTTGCTTTTAAATGTTATTTACTTAAAAATTAAAAACGTTTCGTGCTTAAAATCATAGTCATAACTAGGGCCAGATATTTATGACATGCATTTTTTAATTTGCCTTAAGAAGACAAAGTAATGTAATGCTGCAGGAAAGAGCGGCAAATTTTAAGAAGAAAGAAGCATAAAAACTAATGTAAGGGCCCTGGTAACAAAAAAGTCGATAAATCCAGTTGCTAAGTTTAGAAAAGAAATTTGGTGTAGTCAGAATTCATTATTTTGTGGGTTCTTGATACCAAAAAATCGATTGATGGCAAAATGCTTGTCCATCTATCCATTAACAACAGCATCTTAACGGTTTTTCTCCACCTGACTTTCTCCAAAACTGATATGCATCAGTCGATCTAGCTGCTGTCGAGGTCTCTTGAATTTGAAACATTTTAATTTTGGGGGGTAGAGTAAGAGAATAATGCAAGTCTAATTTTTGTTGAAAAATCTGATTTTTCGAAAATTGGAAAAATTAAAATTTTTTTCGGCGTCTTCCTGCACCTACAATTATAAAGATATAGATTCTTTATTCTAATGAAATTTGTTTCTTGAAAATAGATTTTGAAATTCGATCATGTACAATTTTTAGAATACTTGAGTACTTTTTGCTTGATTTTGCAAGAAATATATAGGCAATATTTTATTTTATTTAAACCTTTTTTACTCAAAAGTAGGTCCATTGTTTTTCATTATATTTTGTTGTTGAATACTGTGAAGGACGTTCAAGAGAATGATGCATGACTCATATTCATTAAAAACCAAGATTTTTTGAAAATTGAAATCATTCAAACTTACTTTAGCATCTCTCTACAACTACAATTATGAAGATCAACATATTTTCACAATGAAATGTGTTTATGAAAAACAGATTTAAAATAATGTCTGGTTATTAAATGCATTCATAGCTTTTTTTCAAACTCAGAAATTTCTTATTCTCTATTCAGAAATTCCCCAAAAAGCAAACTACTCATAAAAGGCAACAATCACGATCTCGTGAATTACAAACCAATAGCCTTATTATCTGGATTCTCAAAAATGCTAGAAAAGCTTTTTAATGATAGACTTAGAAAATTTCTCAATTCAAATAACATATCGACAGAGGCCCATCATGGATTCAGAAATGGTAAATCTACAGACACAGCTATATTCACCTTTCTAAATGACATACTTGTTGCTCTAGATCAGAAAGAAATCCCCATCGGTTTGTTTTTAGATTTATCAAAAGTATTTGACATTGACCATCGCAAACTGTTATCCAAACTTGAAACATTAGGAATCAGAGACATTACATTGCACATCAATAGGATACCTTTCAAATCATTGTCAAGTCAAATCATGCAATTTTCGTATCAATTATCATTCATATTTCATAATTTGGTTTTTTTTCCCATAGATTTTCATAATATTTTTATCATTTTGATTCCATTTTTGCATACTTGCTTTCAGACATCTCAAGGGATTTTTCACATCTCCTCATTCAAACGTTGTTGGTGTTTTAAGGGACGACCGAGCAGATCAATATTTCATTTCCTGTGAAACATTGAACAGAACTAACCACTTAACAATTGCTGTTACCTTGCATTAGCAATGAATCTGTTTTGGCTTGAAGAAGAAGTGAAGTGAGAAAATTTTCTAATTCTAGTCACTGCTGCAATCACATGGTGAAAGCTTGCAAGGTTTGAAGCTTCTCAACCCTAAAATGAAACAGCATTGCAGGTGCATTAAATAGAGTTGCGGAAGAAATTCGTAGAAATTATCCTGATGTAAAAAAGTTTATTTCTGCATTGAGAAAATATTCATCAAAGCTCTTTTATGAGTACCAACATTCAAGGACATTGTTCCTTTGATGTCATTGCTTCCCCAACCCATTATTAGAAGTTCAGGTGAGACAGGTGGCTTAACGCCGCAAACTACTACTACCAATTAAAAAGCAATGAAATGGGTTAATGCAATCAATGAAGGCGAAGCTGTCTCAAACAAAATCACCATATCGCTGTTTTCAAATACCACATTGATCAGAGATCTCGCTCATATCAAAACCAAAATTTTTAGTCATATTTTTATAAATGCACAAGATCATATTTAAGGTCACAAATGCTTGCATGTTTCAATTTATTTTTAGGTCTTTAACATCCAGGCTTTAGTCATAACACTCAAATTAATTCTCAAAAAGAAAGAGTATTTCATGTTTATTGTAGACTATAGATATAAATAAAACTATAAGTTTTTTTGTTCTTGCCCCAAACCGCAAATTGCATTTTAATTAAAAGAATTTATTAATGAAGATTTTAAAATATGCATCTTATGTATATATATGATCAAGGTTATCACTTCTTTTGAAAGAATAAAAATGAATATCAGGTTTTCAGTTATCAATAGCTGTGTCAAAGTGAGAGAAGAAAAACCCTTTTACACAAATCAGCCAGTCACGCTTTGCATGGATAATTACAAATATGGCCAGCCTGGAAAATATTGAATGCTCTCTTAATTTCGTTGTTATAAAATTCTACAATGTAAAATATTTACATGGAAAGTAGAGACCAAGAAAAATCAAGAATTATAAAAATATCTTTATTTTATAAACATTTACAGTCAATATTATGACAAAATTTAACAAACAATAAATAATTTGTATCCATACATATAAATGCACAAAACGAATGAACTAACATCAAGAATCTCAAACACTCGCATAACAAGTTACATTTCTCCATTACTGTGAAAAGGAAGACCTGGTAAAGCGTATCATGAAATGTTAAATCACTTCCAGGCCGGGAAATATGTTTATCAATTAAATTTTAAGAAATTAATCTTGCATGTTCATGCATACAAGGAAATAGAAGAATACAACAATATGTTACTTGCACAATATACATCATGTGTTTTCGTTTCCATAAATGTATGAGGAACCAGAAAAAACACAAAACCCAAGTTATCACTGAATTATATTCATTGAATGGTCAATAATTGAGTATTTTAATACACATCACAATCAAAATAAACAACACTTTCTAGAGTAAATTATCACTTTTGCTTGTTTATTTCTTATTAGAAGAACGCATTTATTGTAAGCAAAATATGTTGTGGCATTGAAATTATTTTTTCTCAGCACATCAGAAAATATGAGATTCAAAAAACTACACAAGGAAAACTGAATATTCAGGCACAAATGTATAGTACCTTATTAGTACCTTATTATTTCTTTGATTTGAAATTACAATCATGTGCATATTTTTTTTCATTTTCGAAATAGTATTCGTAGACATTTCCGCCGCAATACGTACACGATAGAAAAGAGTCATGAACAATTTTTCGAAAATGATTACGAATTGCTTCCGTGGAAATACCAAACACCATCTTGCACTGCTGACAGAAATTTTCTTCGGTAGCAGTGGATGAAGATTCTGGCGATTTTTCATCCTCGGACAAAAAACGAGGATGAGTAGCATCAACGACCACGCGTGAGCTCGGAGGTCTAGAATAGGAAACCGATTTTTTACCGACATTGCCTTCAAGTGGTTGTTTTCCATCCATATCAGTATGAGGATTTGCCATCAAATCCAGTCGTTGAAATCAAATAGTCGTTGGTCTTCTTTAATATTAGCTGAAAAATTCAAAACACAAGTAGCGTTTTCTGCGGCCTGTTTGCATGTGGTAATTTATCATCTGTTTTGAAACGCACGCCAGATCACTGCTAATGATGGTAATCTGCACTGCTGATGGCACTTCGCTGCCACTTCGCATCTTTGTACTGAATATCTCACGTCAATGGCATATCAGGCAATTGTCGTGAAGACCACGGTGAAGACATGGAACATCGAAATCAATAAAGCCAAATTGCTGCTTTTTAAGACTGTCCATGATAAAAAAAAAAAATAACCTCACCTTATCGACCTGTCAATCACCTGTATTTACCGAACACTGCCGATCACCTCCTCGGCCTCTGCTGCTGCTGTTGGTACCCATATTCTGGTGACAGATTATTATTGGGTTGGTAGGATGATACCGCGCGGGAAAGAACGAGTGGGAATGCGCGTCAAACCGGACTCCGGTAACCGGGGCTTTTCATTTTTGTGTTATGACTAGGGGCGAATTTTGATGACCTAAATATAGCTAAAATGACCTATAAAATGTTCTAAAAGCAATGAAAATGACGTATTTTTTTTATCCAAAACAGTTCAGATGATCAACTTAAATTGTTGGATATATATTACTGATGTAATCGGGAATCTTCCTTTCATTCGAGTGAACTTAGCTTGCAAACTTTTGGTTTTGACTATTATTTTCCAAAATCGGCCGAACCGATAATTGCATTGTTAGGCTTCACAGGAACCTTCCGTATGGAAGTAAATTGCAGAATCCCTCCTCAGTATTCAGATTGTTGTAATGATAAATTAATACTAGAGAGGTGCTACACAGTTCATGAGTGTGCTACACAGATCGTGGGTATACTTTCTGGGTGTAGTTAAAGTCAGTCCAAACTTTTGGTAAATTTGTTAGCAAGTGAAGAAATACAATGCAGTCAACTATACAAAACAATCTTCCTGTGAATGCTGATTTATATCATTTGACCCACTAACTAGAAGTGATACAACACTTTTTTAATTTAATTTTTAATGACATTTCTTCTTTGCTGTAGTAATTTACTTTAACCTAACCAATGAATTCACTGCGCATTTTACAAACTTTCACTGATACTTTGCCTATTACTTATGAAGCCTTCACTACGTAACCAAAGAATTACAACTGACGATGATTTCTGACAAATGAAACTGCGAGGTTCGCAGATTCACTCATTAAACTTTAATCAAATCAGTTGACTTACAAGGAAAATCTGAGTAATAGCATGAATAGCACCTCGGAAATATAGTTAGCACTGATGCGTTGAGACTCAATAATGCAGTTGATTGCTGCCCGTTGAGGTGTGGGCGTGCCCATTATTTGAATCAAGTTCTATTAAAATCGTGGAAATCTGAGGGGGGAAAACGGAAAAGAATAGAAAATGATTTTTTACTAGAAATCGACGAAAAATGCAAAAAATCCTTTCATCATTCAACAACTATCCAAATGCATTGTTCTTAAGTGAAAAAGAATGGATACATAATTAAAATATGTCCCCTAGTTATTACTCAATGACTACTGGTTGTCGTGCCGTCTTCTTGAAAATAAAAAAAATAAAAAAGAAGAAGAAGAAGAAGATGAAGAAAGAAGAAGAAGATGATGAAGATAGAAGAAGATGATGAGGAAGAAGAAGATGAAGAAGAAGAAGAAGAAAGAAGATGTCTTTTAAACATCTACAACTGAGGAGTAAATTGCAATGAGAATAAAATCTCTGGCTTAAATATTGGTGCATGACATGTTATCCTTTGATTAAAATACAAGGTCTGTTGACAGTTCGGCAAGTGTGCCCAGTCATCCAATCGGGAGCTTGAACATTCTTATAACCACAGCTGACGAACTGACAACGGACCTCGTGTTTTCATAGAATTTTAGAAAATTATTGATCTGAAAGTAATTTTTAAATTTTAGATGCAGTGGAGAAATGGTAGGGAACGGACGGAGAGAGGATGGTGTTTTCTAATAATTGTCTAATCCTATTCTGTTTTCTAAAGATTTAATTCAGTTTTATTAAATTAGTGTTCTTTTGAAAAGTTATTTAGTTTCATCCCCCATGTATCTAATATACATAGGTGTGTAATAAACATTTATTGAATAATTCAATTATTAAATTAATATTCGTAAATAAATTATTTTTTACCACAATGCTCCAACAATTCAATTTCAAATAACTGATTGTATCAAAAGAATTTTATACATTCATAAAATTATTTTCAGGTAACATTTAAAAATGTTTGGCTTTTCCTAAAGCTTTTGTAGTGAAACCTTTGACATCAGAATGTGGTAGCCATTTAGGATAATTTCTTTCAAAACCGTGACTTGGAGGGACCTAGAATGATAGTGATTTTGAAAGGAGTTTTGCTATTATATGTTTATAAATGTTGGGCAAGGACAATAATACTTAAAATTATTATATATTGTAGAATGTACGATTACTAGAGCTAGGAATTGTAAGTGCAAAATTGCTTTAATATTGCAATAATTGCTATTATAAATATTCATACAAACCAATTGCATCACATATATGGAAACAAAATTCAACCATGTATTGAAAAATCTGTCTTATGCAAGTTCTAGTATATATCACTTAAATTACCTACAAAACTGTTCAAACAAATTACATTTCAATGTTGTTTTTTTTCAATGATTCTGGACCTTTAGCCACCAAGTAAATAATGTGTAGGGAAAAGGAATGTTTAATATCAACTAATACAAGACTTGCATATTTCGTTAGCAGTTGATAATTTAAATCATTGTTGCAGAATTCTCAACATTATGGTTTTTGGCAAAGCTCAATTTAATCTTTGCTTTCCACTACCCCCTGGTGCTTCTTTCACAACCATCAGTCCATTGTGAATCTTTCTCAGAACTCCTCCAATGTTAGTGTTAGAAACAGAAACCATACTCAATAAAAAGTTAATCTTGCAACTTGAGTTTACCTTTTAGATCTTTGGCTTTTTTTTAAGCTGAAGAATCATTCGGTATAGTTTCCCAGAAATCACAGATAACCTTGAAATAGTTGCAAATAAATACTGCAGCCTTTATCCAAGTATCCCATCTAGTGAGAAATGGGGGAGTTTGAACAAGAAGTACTGTCATTTCAAATGTGTTCATTGATTAATTATCATAGGAACAAAATGTGAAAAATACGATAAAAATGTTGAAATAAAAGGTGCAAAAATGTGAAGACATTGAGAAAAGGTGCAACTGAAATAGTTAGGAGTGTTTATTTCATGTTATTTACGCAAGTCAAACTCATCTGGACATTGTAGAAAGGGGGAAAAAATTAGTACACCGCCTAAAATTCCTAGCTCTAATTAAATAATATTCTAAACAAAATTGGTATATTCAAAGTATTACTAAGTTTACTTCATTTTAATGAATTTATGTAATATGTATTAGTGACAGGTTCTGGATAAACTTGCACGAGAATGATATTTACTTGCCAATTTGCATGGGAGTAGTTTTATTTTTAATTGTCAATCTAATTCAATCACACAAAATTTTATTTTCTGCAAAGTGTGTTATGCGATAGGAAATTAAATTACAATTATTTTTTTTTTTATTTTATCAGTTGATGTCTTTGGTTTGCTACTTTTAATCATGAAATGAACATAAGATATTTTGTTTTTTGTCTTTGAGTAACTACCTCAAGTTTTCACTAGCAGATTGATGCAGGTGGTATACATGCTTACAAATTCAGCTCTCCTTAGTTAAAAGTTGCTATAGAATTCTCAACATATATTGTGAAATATGTTTCTCATTGGTAAATTGTCGAAGAGCTGGATCAATGTTATTTAGGAAATAGATGACGATTGGTGTATACATACAAATTTCTTAGGTATGAACTCCAGTAGTTTCCAGAAGCCTTTTTAACTTTCTCCTGAAAAGTATTGTATTTATTTTACATACATTCACACTTCACCATAAATATGTGAAATGTATTTAATTACAGGAGATTCACTGACTTCTCAACTAACAGTAGTTGGTACATGACCCATTAGAATCCCCCCCCAATTACAAACAAGTTTTTCCAATAAAATGTGGAAGCTTGAACAATTAATTTTAAATTTTTTCTTTGATTTGGATGTACAAAAACTATTCTTAATAATTTTGAAGGTTAATAATTTTCATAATGCAGTTCATTTGCATCAATTTTCTTGACCAAACAAAATCTAAAAAATACTGCCACATAATCTAGTTGTTACAATCCAAACCCACTTTTAATGCTTCAAGGTATCATGATATATCATAGATACAGGTTCAGGCCCATTTTCATATGATTTGAATTGGGAAAGAATGCAAGAGAAATGAAAGTTGTGAGAATAAACAATTAAATGCTTTACTGCAGTAAACAAATGGTATGTGTTTAGCAATGAATTGGTATAATGCAGTTGGAGACGCATACAGAAGAAAACTGGTTTTATCATTAAGAAAACTTCATGAAGTAGCTTACAATGCAATGGCCATTATTCTACTAAATGAACGCATGTAATTCTTGATTTTCATACAGTAGATCTGCTATTGTCCGATCTACATTATGAAAAGGGTCATTAAAGGTAGTCCATGAAATAAAAATGACATTGGTAAAAACCAATACTAATCTTCCTTGCGTTTCAGCATTCTTTTTTCTTTCTTTTCTATTTTTTTACTTTCTCTTCTTCAATCTCCTTTGCCATACAGACAGATTTTGAATCTATAAACTCATCATGAGTTGAGTCCCTCAAAACATTACTTTCATCCAAATAAACTAGGTCGGCTAAGTAGAATAAAAGCTGAACAAAGTCAACAAAATTAAACAGCAGGGTAATTCAAAATTCACTGTATTTCACTACATCGACCGATTTCAAGAAATGTCAGAAGTTTCCCAGATTTCATGCATTTTTTCACAAATTTTCTGCAGTCTAAGGTCAATAATATGCACTTCCTTTCAACTGCCTTTTCAAATGCTGAAAGGTTGGTTTCCTTATCTAATGGTTCTCTTATGAAAACTAATGCCTTACAGAAAGCTGATATAAATTGTGTGAACAATTATTTATTTTAGCCATTTATAAAATTTGTTTAGCCTATAAACAAATTGAATATCTAATTTTTTTTCCCCCACATAGAACAAAAGCTTTCACAGCCAGTATTAGTAATTAATTTTTTTACTGGGCTGATAAGCAAAGATCCACCAAAGTCCTACTTCCAGATGTTTCACCTCTGATCTCTGTGAATGTTGAATCACTGTCAGCCAGAAGCACACCAGATAGGATCTGCAACCATTACCCCACTGCCACAGTTGCAGATGAAACATCACTAAATATGAATTTAGGTGAACCATAGTGTCAGCTCAGTAAACAATTTAATCACTAAACTTACATTAAAAACAGATTTCTAGTTATTCTTTGAATTCTTATCACCAAAGGTCATTTTAAAATTTAAGAATAAATTAATATTGAAGAAAACAATACAGATACATTAGTATTTGATTTATATACTTGAAATTGCTTGAAGGAATAGATTGCAATCTGAGCATTTTGCCACAATTTTAGTTAAAAAAAAAATATTTAGGAGCAAAATTATTAAAGTGATTTCGTCTAAAAAAATTTTCTTTCAATGCAGACGTAAAAACAAAATAACATTAACTTTACTTCATCGGAGAATATTGCAGGAAGGGTGGAAATGGCAGCAATTCACTCACATGTATTGCCTGGCATAAAAATGTGGTCGCTATTTTGTGGTGACTGCATGTAAGGTTGTGAAATGTTGATCACCAAAGCTAAAAACCCTCATAATTTACACGATATGCACAAGAAATGCAAGTCAATTCACTTTTACAGGGGTTATAAAGGCTAGGAATAGCATCTTTGATTAAATAAATTTCTCTTTCAGTATCCTACACAAACTTAACATAAATGTAACTTGAAATTAACTTCTCCCCACAGCATGTCACACACAGTTTTTAATGAAAATAAATAAACGGCCAACTATATAGTTAACACTAAGCTAGTTAACCTGAAGGTAACAACAAAAGAAAAATTGGTAATAAATACAAAAATAATAAACCAAATGACAAAGGTATATTTTGAGGAAATACCACACATTACATGAAAACTTGTTTTAATTACAGTTGCAAAAGGCAATACACAATAAACACATTCACATTAATAACTTGTGAAGACAAACTGACTACAAAAATGTTTAGATTGGCTTAATTTTAAAATGAAGACCAATGAGAGAAAACACTAGGCACTTCAAGTCCTGTACTAAGTAGTAAAAACACCGCAATCCTTCCGGATCTCTTGACTGGTTCACATCAACAAGAGAGCCGGTTTTTGATGTAGTGAATGAAATATGCTCGTCCCCGATAACTATCTCCAGTTCCTGTCTGCCGACACGATCAGGCTGCGGCCACAAGGAATCATCTTCTTGCATAATTTCAGAATCGTGAATTATCCGCTTCAGTTCTTCCATAACACAGTGATGAACATACGCCTCTTTACGGATCATGGTATCATTCTTGTAATTGGAGTTATTCGCGTAACGCAGTTTGCCATCTGGTCGAAATTCAAATTCTAAAAATTCGTGGCCGAATTTCCCCTTATGGCCTACGTAGTAACGTATGTAAAAATCTGTGGACGACATTATTCACATAAAACTTGCAATCAAAAGAAAAACCCAACCACCAGGCATAAACGGAACGCAACCAGATGTAGATGGAAAGCGTACCAAAGAGAAAACGTCGTTGATCCTTTTGATGCTCTGTGGTTGAAATTATCTTCGATAAAATTCGATATTAAATACTTGTGCCATAGAGTAATAATATGTACCTTCGTAGTCTATGCTTGTGCTATGTGGGAAATACTACTTGGGGCGTTTCTATCGCCAAATTAAACTCGAAGACAAGTGTGGCATCCACGACCGCCGCCTCGAGACACTCATCTTGAATCACATTTTATAATTATGTTAATTTTAACATAGTAGATTTGAAACAAATTTTACAAGTATAGAATTATATTAATAAATAATTTTCAATGTCGCATGTATGTTTTAGGTGAATATCACCTGAGTAAATTTTTGCTCAATTCAATATGAATCACGTCACGCCACGTACTATAAAAAATACAATTTTTTTTTAAATACAAAGAAATGGTAACTTGGTTTTACCCCTTCCTTAAAAATCATTTTCATTTAATATATTTTAACAAGTGCTTTATTTCCCGGGAAGGTGGAGAGGGTGGCTCTTCTTTCTTTTGTATAGGAAGGAACATTCCAATATATTCCCAATATTTGCGATTAATTTTTTGTAATGGATGCTTTATAATATTGTCATATTATTTACAACATCGTTATGCATTTTACTTTTGAATTAATAGAAGTGTACATTTTCAATTGCAAAGTATGTTTACTTCAGAGTTATCTTAGTTTGCTACAAGTTCAGCCCGAGTTTAACCATCGGAAATTAATTGAAAGGAATTAGTTCAAGAAATGTAACGGTGACACTTTGCTTGTGCGTACTTTCTCGAATCCTAGATAGTAATGGTTTGTGGCGCCTGCTGGAACCTAATGAATGATGTGAAGGAGCAGTGATGAGGAAGGGGGGGGGGGGGGCAACTGGGACAACTTTTTTTCTTCATGATCCGAATTAATTGGCCCGGAATATTTTCAAAACATGGGAAACATTTACTTCAAATTAACTGCTGTAAGTTTTTTATGTTGCGCAGAGGGATGAATTACGTTTAGAGGAAGGATTTTTCTGCTTGAAATTAGGTGCCTCCATTTATACATCCACGTGCCTCGTGTTTTCTGGGCGCCCCCTGCTGACGTGTTTACCGATTCGTAGAAAATTCACAGGACAATGTATCACGTTCAAAGCGTAGGCCGAGTGCATTGGTAAGTGATTTCCATATTTTCATGGTTTCCCTGATCACTTCCAGAGAATGCCCGAATGATCGATTGATTAGTTTCGGTCACATCAACAGTCAGCGCGTCAACGGCTCATTAGTCCCGTACGTGTAGTGCGTGTTTTTATCGCGGGTGGTAATCTCCTCTGGCTGGAAGGCGAGATCTGGCGTCGACCTTCGAGGCTTACAGGGTCTTCTCCAGTCAGGTTTCTCGCACTAGCGGGGCACCCCCCCCCTCCCATCTGGGGCAAACTCTAAGCTCCCGACATGTGTAGGGCATGTAAGTGTAAGTGTGTGCAAGGGCTGACGATAGGACAAGGACGAGGAAGGAAAGATCGCGCGCGGTCGATGGCCCGTTTGTTGGTACTGCTCCGGCATTCAACTGGTGTTGATGGAAAAAGCCATAGAAAACTGCGAACATAGCAGCCGGCCGGTAAACTTCTCTTCCAGGCAGCGGCTGAATTCGACCAAGCCATCTAGCCTAGCGTGGAGCGCCGAGGGGGGGAGGGGGTCAGGGGGAGGAGTTCGGCACATCCTATCATTGCCGGGAAACACCAGCAGAGGGATGGTCTTGCGGCTCCTACAATATATATATATATATATATATATATAATATATATATATATATATATATATATATATATATATATATATATATATATATATATATATATATTATCGCAGAGGATTGAGTCAATAGGGTCTAGGCAGTGAGGAAGCCTGCACCAAATGTCCAGGCGAAACGGTCGGCACCCCGCCAACGACGCGGGCGTTCCCGGATAGCCGAGAATTTATGGAATCGAGGCCGCGGAAGTTTACGTGTACTTCTCACCTAGATGGCTAATAATATTTTGGATGTAGTTTACGTACTAGGGAATAGGCCCCATTTAACTTGTGGGTTGATTTCGCCAAACTAACAGAACTACACAGTGTATTTTTATAAGCACGAACAACGAATTACGCGAGCGGAATGACCGCGCGTAACTCAAGGTATACGTAATATTTATATGGCATTGCCTTCAGGCACATCTTAACGCACTGGGTCCGAAGGGCCCAATTGTTCTTACAAATGCAGACTAAACTTTTTCAAAAATAAAATATTAAAAACGTATAAACTGTTATATATGATTAAACTACTAAAACAATTTGGCAAAACATAGTGATGTGTCAGAATCATACAATATTATGGTGACCATCGCCCTGCCTTTAGGGAAGACAAGTCTTTTACCTCAAGGACTTCTTTTTTATAAGTTCTGTCCTTCCTCGATAAGTGTCCCTAACTTCCGTTTCTTTATATTTTAAAACTTATGTGTGGTAATCTAGTTTAGTTAAGAGAGAAATCAAGCGATTGAATGTTGATTCTATAGCTCCAGCATACTTACCGCCGTAAAATCCAATATGAAGGACAATTGTTTTTAATATACTATCCAATATTTTTTGATTTCTTGCTCGCAAAATTCCCCAAATATAATTGTTAAAAAATTGTATGTTGAATAAAACTATTAATTCAATAGAAATATACTCGTTTAATTAATAATTAAAAGAGAATGTAAGCATAATTAGTGTAGTTTGTATATTAAATAACTTTCATTGTTGTTCATGCGTTTTCATTTCATTTCTCTATGTTGTCCTTTTTTCATACATTTTCGTTTCCTTTCATTGTAAAAACAATTGAATCCACTGAATATTATGGAACGGTGATGGTTGAATGCTGAGAATGTCACTCACGAATAAGAAATTTAGTTGTCTTCCCCACTTTTTTTAAAGCAAAACTTGTCTTTAAATTGGGAGGAGGTGATCGTGAATTCGAGTAGAGGCTGCAACAAAATACGTTGGCGGCGCAGTGACGCGTCGCTAATGCGTGCCCACTTTCATAAGGCTCATTCCTCTTTCACCTACGGAATTAACGTAAAAGTAACTCGAGTCTTGTCCAACGTGTTAATGAAATTGACTTATGTTGAGCCACGTCGATTGTGGCGCCACTAAGCAACTCCTCCGGTCTCCTCATATTCAATTAAACTCTTCCAATTCATTACCCGAACCAATGAATAGGCGGATGAATGAATAGGTGTTGTTAATGGGTATGAGCTGGGTATAAAGTACACTTTCATTGTTTTCACGGTTCACATGTGAATAGCACCCATGGCATTCTCTAACTGTAGACATAGCCCTACTCAGAAATTCTCTATACAGAGAAGATAATGGGCTTAATCAGTAGTGTAGGCCATGATAGAGATATCCAGAACACGTTGAGTTTTAGGTCGTTCGGAGGACAGCACCGTCCCCTCCTTGGTGTCAAGCTGCTATAAGCCGTGGAATTAATGGATAAAACACGACAAAAGTGTCGATTTCTTTTAAAACGTCGTGAATCATTTCTCGTTGGTTTTCTCTTTCGTCTAATTGGTTTTAAAACGTTTTCTTGTTTGTTTGGGTACACTTTCTCGTGTCAGATGGTTATTTTTTGTCAAAATAAAGTTGTATTTTCCAAACGATAAATCAGTTGTATGCCGATTAAGACTGGGGCGAAAGGGGCCAGGAAGAGACAGCATAAGCCTTTTTTAGATGCCTTACTGTTTCCAAAAATCAGGAAATGTAAAATTATAGCACCCTTAAAAAAAGAGGACAAAAGTAGATTATGCTTGAAGCAAGAAGTTAGGATGGTTCTTTCAAGTGCAATAGTAGGTTACTGATTCCGTCCATCTCGTAATTCGCAATTTTCACTCTTTAAGATTTTCCTATCCTCATTGTCAGATGTTTTTCCATGTGAAAACGTATATATTTCCATATTTTTTTAATAATATAAACAACCCACTACAGGACATAGTTCTCAATAAATAGTCTCCCATTTACTTGCATTGTTCTGAACGTGTTGTACAACAAGCGTCATAATATGTAATGAGCCAGCTAAAAATGTTTGTGGATCTTAAGACTTTAATTCCGGCCAAAAGTTAAAGCCATTTCTCCTTCAAGACTTCATTGGGGTATAAAAGCTAAGTCCAGCATTATAAAGCAGTACTAAAAGTCATATAAAATTACTTCGAATGTTTTTTCAAAAAGAACAAGGTATCGACTTTGAATAAGTGTTGATTAAAGAATGCGCTTTTTTAATCACTTTGTTCGAAGCAGAATTCACGAGGCCAGAACCTAAATAAAGCCGAAAGAAAGATAATATGATTGTACATAAGCATAATGTGATAAGAACACACGCATTTCGGCAACGCTGAATAATCTAGCAAAATTATATTTTTAATAATTCTCTAAGGAAATCGCTTACGCTCATTGGCACGAGCTTGCCACCAACACTTCCCGCGCAAACATTTGTTGACGGTTCATTCTGGATGTCTCCATGAACCATTTATAACAATTGTTAGGTTGGCCGACAGAATTCATCAATTGAAGTACGAAATGCCGCTGCATAGGTTTTCCCCATAGTAAGGTACCTTCAGTCATTATTTATTTTCTATTTTTGATAAAAATACAGTAACAAAAACAAAAAAACTTCAAAAAAAATGTAATTTTTTATGAGCAGGTTACAGAATAAAATTGAGACGCTATAAGTATTTTCAGGCACGTATGCCACGGGTCAGGGGAAATTCCCCCCCTGCATTTTTTCATGTATGCATAATTGTTAACTTGTCACGAAATTTTCAAAAGCAAAAGTACAATTTCGGACAAACATGAAAAGAATACAAGTAGCAGCATGAGCTGAGTGTAGCCATTATATTTACAAAATTGGTAATGACAAACATTCGACCAAAATATTTTTAATTTCCCGTCCCGCAAAATTTGTCTCTCGATTCGCCCCTGATTATTTTTTAATATTTTAAAAGCTCAAGATTATTAATGAATTATTTTACTTACATGTAATAATTTAGAAACTGCGTTTGTGATTTAAAGAATGGCTTTTTTTAAATCACACTTTGGGTCACAGAATTTCACGAGCTCAATAAAAATTCACAGTTCACAGTCAGTGTGTTCACCAGAATTCAACAATTCAATAAAATACATTATTTTTTTATGAATGTAATTTTTAAATTTAATATTCTGGTTGTCAGTGAACAAATTTATAATAATAATATATAAATAATAATAATAATAATAATAATAATAATAATAATAATAATTAATAATAATAATAATAATAATAATAATAATAATAATAATAAATAATAATAATAATGCGACGGAAAAGCGGCAACATGGTCAATAGTACATAGTCATAGCCTACTATTATTTACTACGAGTTATTATAGATAATCGGGCTGTGAAACTATGTGGACAAATTGCAATGAAAAACATTTGAGCCAGCGAAATTCGAGCAGTAGGCGTCTCTTATTTTTGGTATATTTGTCACAATCACAGCAACAGCAAGCAGCACAACTTACAATCATGAATATTGAATGCAAAACAGGCAAACAGAAAGGCTAGACTGGAGGAAGTCCTTGGATACGGCAGGACCCCCTTCGTTATTTATCATGTTCTGATACTCCGCAACATGTGACGGAATGCTGACCGTCCAGGGTCAGACCGCAAATGAAGCAGTGGCGCTGTCGATTCGCCCCACCGTAACATAAAAAGTGTCTTACTCATGAGTGACAGAGCCACTGGTGTTTAAATGTCACACGCTGGCTTTGTTTTCCAAAACCCTGGCTCTTTAGGACATATGAAACTTAACGCGGGATGCATGCTTTGCCGCAGAGCAGGAGATGTCGCAGTTTTGCGGCTGTGCCAGAAGCGGGGCAGGAGCGCGTCGCGAGAGCCGTCAGCGCCTCCTGGCGCGGCCTTCTGGAGGCCGTCAAGGAAGTGCGCAGTGCGCTTTTGGGGTCGTGCCCGAGCTGGCCAACCGAGGCTGATGGGCGAGTAGTAGAGCTGTGCTCCTGCATGGAAGGAAGCACCTCGCCCCGCCACGGTCTTCGTGCTCGTCCCACTTCTCTGCTTCCAAGACGGCTCCAACTCTCCAGGTGCAGCTGCACTGGGTGTCATCACTGCAGAGCTATAGGACACTAAGAGGGGTCCTCAGGGCTCAACACTTGGTGCCAAAGTTTATTCTTGCAATTATTATTATTATTATTATTATTATTATGTATTATTACTTATTATTATTATTCCCTTATTATTATTATTATTATTATTATTGTTTATAGAATGCCTGGCAACATTATTTGTGTAATATACTCTAACGCATTTGTGTGAACTGTAGCAGATGATCTTCTCCACCCCAAACCCTCAACATAAAGTTTTTGACTGTTTTTGACTAAAATAAGTCGATTTATCTCTAAAACTTTGTATGCCTGAATTTGATTGTGTAATTAGTGCAACCAGATTGCGCATTTTTCTCTTTTTTAAAAAACCGATTACTAATTTGCTCAAATTAATATCAGAATTTGTTTAGTTTTGCTTTACTCAGGTGACCAAAGTGTTTTCTAAACATTTAAAGTGTGACGTGCAAGATGGAGAAGCCCAGGGGTACAAGGCGACCTTTCATAGCTTGGATATATCAGTTGATAAATATGATTGAGTGAATTGGATTTGTAAAATTATGTGAAAAGCATAACGAGTGCAAATTAAACGCATAATTTGTGGTCCTGGCTTTAATATGCCTTAATCAATTTCATTAATTGTACATTTTAAAATATCTAATTTTTACAATAATAAAATGCCCGTTATCTATTGTGCATTGTTAAAAATCATGCTGGTTTTTAACGCGTTAAGCTTCTGAAGATGGCATTGGTGGGGCAGAGCAAATAGTAAAACAATTTTGAGTACCCAAAACAAGAAATTTATTGTATGATCAAAGCGCTTACTAACTGAGTTGCTGTCCAAAAAACCTGTTTCCCGCTCCCAAATGTGGAATCAATCAATCAATTATCTTAATCTTGTACTTGAGTGCCTTCATTCTTTTTTTTCCGCTTTTTTTGGAAAAAGCCCTCCCCTCTCCCATATTCAGTGGGTAGTTTGAAGATTTTCTTCCTTTCACCGGCTGGGTTTACATTAAATACATATAATTTTACAAGCTGCGGAGGCATTAAGGGATTTAAACATTTGTTTGAAAAAAGAAAAGTAAGGTTGTGGACTTTTTAAATCTAATGACCGACTCATGACATAATGGTTTTGTAAATTGATCAAAGGGAACAGAAGTTGCATGAATTAACTAATATAATCAGTATCAATTGCCATTGAAATATTTTTATTGCCCCAGGTATTGAACTAACTGCTTTAGCAAATTAAGAAAGTTAACATAAACACAAACACCAGCTGATGTCTGAATGTTATTTAGAGAACAAAAGTCTTTGACGTACGAGGGTGCTAGTAGTAACGTGTTCCTAGTGCTGCAGTAATATTCTTTTGCCACCAATTACATATTCTTTAATTCAACTTTCTCCATTTGCGGCATCCTAAGTAATTTTTCACAGCAACATGTACCCCTTGCCTTGTCAACACCTGCAATTTTATATTAGTGTGGTGGCGATAGCATCGCTGTTGAAAAATGTCATCCATTCTTAGTTTTTGGAATTTTTTACATGGGGTAAAAAGTGTGGATTCTTTATAATAGAAAAAATTCATGTTGTTTGGAAAACAAATGTTGAATGCTCCCTTTGTATATTATATTATAAAATGTCCTGACTTTAATCTTCGCTTGATTTTGCAGGCAGTTTAGCAAGACCTTGTTTTCAAACAGCCTGAATTTCAGTAGAGGATCTCCCCAAGAAACTTCAGGTGAGACACATTACATATAGAACTTGTTTTTCTTCTGACTACAATTTCTTAATAAAAATCTTCTTCCCTTTAAATAATGTTAGTAAGATTAAAGTAAATATTCGAAAGTGCTAAATTCTCTCGAAGACAATATGCGAGGTCTGTTTATGCAAGCTTGTGTTTGTACTACGAAAAACAATGCCAATATAACTAACAAATTTTGAAATTACATTCCCTTTAATGTACATATAAAAAGGCCAATAATAAACGACAAAATTGGTCAACAGTTTGTAACTTTTAAAAAACTAATATATTAAATTAAACACTTTGATCTAGATACGAAGATATTTGCTCATCTTCATATTACTTGCAATGTCTAAAGATGTATGACATGCGTTCTTTCTGCATTTTCTCATCTTTGTCGGGCTATAAAAGTTGAGATCTGAGAGCAACCTAGGATAGCTTCTTAATATTACCTCAAGAAAGTCGCTGGACGTATTTGCAATTTTTTTCCGCTAGAAATAGATATTTGTATCTGTGGTAATTGTCAATTACATTCACAATGGCTTTAATAAGTTAGTGTTTGCCGCTGTTTAGCAGCCATGTTTAGAAGCCATATTACACAAGTCAAATTCACTGTGATTCTCAAGCATTAGAACTTCAAAAGATTTTGAATAATGAATTGGTAATGACGTCTTATAATAAGGACAATTTTCTTCCTGGACTGTTTGAACTAGCTTTGAACCAATGAAAATGATAGTGAGAGAGATCATGGTGTGAATAATTGCTATTGGCAAAGTCCCTTCTCAAATTCCAAGCAATTTCATTTCCTTTTGGGATTGGTGTGAAATTGATAACAATCAGAAACCAGTGAAATAAAATTTTCTTGTAAAATAATGATTCAACTGAACCCTATTATTTTTTCATTATTTATTTACCATAGTGTACCTTCTAACCAAGCGAGCCAAGAAAAAATATAGATATGCAAATGAAATATTTCTTGAACTTCAAAATATAATAATAATAGTGCACGTCAGTATTGTTATTAGATGGAAGTAGCAGTGTCTTTTTTTTTCCCATTTTGACCATGTTGGTTGTTTCTTTACCACAAAATAAAAAATTGAAAACACATAGTTTTTTTGTGAATTCCACAATGCTCAATCCTATCCTTGTTAATTGAATAATGATGAAATACAAACATAACTTAAAGAAGAAAGTTTAATTCAACAAGATGTTATCAGTTTTGGAACTGATGTGTAATTTTAGGTTATTTTTTAACGTTTTTATAGTCGCTATGTTTCCCAGGACACGGAGCTAACCGTGTAATGTACCCTTCAGGTTCAAATGTGTGTGTGTGTGTGTGTGTGGTGTGTGGTTTTTTTTTTTTTTTTTTTTTTTTTTTTTTTTTTTTTTTTTTTTTTTTGTTTAGTTTAACATTTTGTGAGTATAATCTTGTAAGGTTTTTTTAAATTTAATAATATAAAAAAAACTGTTTTTTTATAGTTTTGTGGTCTTTAATAATTGGCACATTTTGTTCTATGAAATTTCTTAAATAAGGCAGACAATAATCATTTAATCTTCTTTATAAATGTACTATGAACAACAAATTTGTACCCCTAATTTCCTTTATTGTTGGGACTAACTGTTATGACTTTAATGTGCCTCCTTACCCCGGCACCATGCTGTTGTCTTTATGAAATTGTTCTGTGTTTCTCTGCCACTCAATTGGTTTTGATTTACCATGGATTAAGAGTTTCTGCCCACCAAACTCACATGAAGGTAGCACTTGGGTCTGGCCTCAAACTTGAATTGTAATATATTTACTTCAGGGGTACCCTTGAACACCGTTTCAGTGGCCTGAACCTTGTTAAGGGATTAGGGAGCCAGCTTTGGGGTCCTTGCACCATTCCATAATCCTTAGCCAAAGAATTATGGAAAAGGCTGTAGTGCCCCCAGGTTTACACTACGCTGTATCTTAAAATAATATTTTGATCCTATTTTTTTTTTCTCCATATATCTGTGATAAAAATATTAGTTTAATATCAATTCATTATATCATGAGAACCCATACACTTGCAACTAAAAAATTGGAAAAAAAAGCAAGTCTTTTACTTGTTTATGTGAGCTGGGCAGCGAAAGCTGACATTTTGAGGTTAAAAACACAGCACCTTAAATGATTGAAAGAAAAGGATAGATTAAGATACAAAAAATTATGCAAATACAATTTTTTAAAAATCTTGATTCTTACCTTCAGCACCTGTATTTGAATGTTTTTTTGAGGGACGAATTTTTTGCAAAATTCAAAATAGCAACTTTCTGCAACACATGAATGCTTGTTGTAAATCATTTTGTAATTTTTAGGCGATCATGTCTCGCAAAAAGAAATATACAACATAGAAACACCTGTGTAGTAAATTCTCTGTATACAATAAATAATAACTATAATGCATGTTAGAAATAATTACCAAACAGATTTTTTGTTTTAAGAATGTTATTATTGTGTTTTGCAGAGTGCTTTCAAATCTGGTTAAGAGGTCTAAAAAACTATAATAAAGTAATGTGAACACAAAAATAAGAATGAAAAACAATCTAAGGGAATTACGTTTTAAAAATGCAAGATTATTGTTCCTTAAAAAGTAATGTGGCTAGAAATTATAAAGTACAAGATCTAAAGAAATAATAACATCAATATGCGAGTTAACAAATTTGCAAGAGTTTTTATATTGTAATGTTCTTTACAATGTTACAGTGTTCTTGCACTATGTACGTGAGCATCTAACAAGACATGAATTAGAGCGATATCTGCTGCTGAAACAAGTATGGACTGATACTGGTCGAGGACGTGCATGGACTGCGTGCAGCCTCAATGAACGCTCTCTGGAACGATATCTGCAAATGTCTTTTGGCCATCCTCAAACATGTAGCTAATTTCCTATGAAGAACTGGGCCTTTTCTGCAGGATTCCTGAACGGGTGGCTACTTTGCCTACAATGGCTGCAGGGTAAACCTGCAAACATAAATAACCATGGAGAACTTCTAACAGGTAGAATGAATGTGGTTAAAGCAATAAACTTTTAAATCCACTGGAGTGCTAAAAAAAAAAAGATTATAAAATTTTGAATTACACAAACTAATTTCCTAATTTTGTAATATAATTATGGCCTGAATGTAGGAAGTTTGTTTCATCTTGTTAATTTCAGAAAATTCTGCCCCCATCACTTGTGCTTCACTTTTTTCCCATCTATTCTGAAGTCTGGAACGCATTATTTTTTTTTTGTTGAAGCCAATGAAGTAGGTTTTTTTATAGGAATGCTGTGTTGTGGGGTGTCATACCCTCCTCTTTGTTATATATTTTATTAATCTCAAGTCATCATTCCCTCGAAGAGATTATTTAATTTTTTTCTTTTCTTAACTAATTAAATGGTAATGTGTATGAGGCAACCTTCTGTCTTTGAACGTTCTAATTATTTGTTTGAACATCCAGTACTTCAGAACAAGGTTTTTATGTTATATTCTTGGAAATCCTGAAAGTTAATGATTTTTCATTTATTTATATTGAGGTGATGTGGATACAATCCAGATGTAACTGAAAAAGTGTAGTTGTGGTGTGTGAATGGTTGTGTGGTTTAAAAATAAGGAATCAGGTTTATTGAGTAAGGAAGAATGAAATTTTCTTTGAATTACATACTGCAAAGTCAATCAGAATTAAATTATATTCTATCAATGGAATTTTAAAATCTGGCAAGAAATATTTTTATATAATTATCAGCTTTTAGAATGCACGCACAAAATG
>BOPP01000117.1:480000-505000 GCA_017312745.1 Gryllus bimaculatus
CACCCCAGCCAACGACGCGGCGTTCCCCGGATAGCCGAGAATTTATGGAATCGAGCCGCGGAAGTTTACGTGTACTTCTCACCTAGATGGCTAATACATATTTGGATGTAGTTTACGTACTAGGAATAGGCCCCATTTAACTTGTGGGTTGATTTCGCCAACTTAACAGAACTACACAGTGTATTTTTATAAGCACGAACAACGAATTATCGCGAGCGGAATGACGGCGTAACTCAAGGTATACGTAATATTATATATGCACCTTGCTTCAGGCACATCTTAACGCACGGGTCCGAAGGGCCCCCAATTGTTCTTAAAATCAGACTAAACTTTTCAAAAATAATATTAAAAACCGTATAAAATGTTATATATGATTAAACTACTAAAACAATTGGCAAAACATAGTGATGTGTCACGAATCATACAATATTATGGTGACCAATCGCCCTCCTTTAGGGAAGACAGTCTTTTACCTCAGGACCTTCTTTTATAAGTTCTGTCCTTCCTCGATAAGTGTCCTACTCCGTTTCTATATTTTAAAACTTATGTGTGGTAATCTAGTTAGTTAAGAGAGAAATCACGATTGAATGTTGATTCTATAGCTCCAGCACTTACCGTAAAATCCAATATGAAGGACATTGTTTTAATATACTATCCAATATTTTTGATTTCTTGCTCCAAAATTTCCAATATATTGTTAAAAAATTGTATGTTGATAAAAATATTAATTCAATAGAAATATACTCGTTTAATTAAATAATTAAAAGAGATGTAAGCATAATTAGTGTAGTTTTGTATAATTAATAACTTTTCATTGTTGTTCATCGTTTCATTTCATTTCTTTATGTTGTCCTTTTTTCATACATTTTTCGTTTCCTTTCATTGTAAAAACATTGATCACTTTAATATTATGGAACGGTGATGGTTGATGCGAGAATGTCACTCAACGATAAGAAATTTAGTTGTCTTCCCCCCTTTTTTTAAACAAAACTTGTCTTTAAATTGGGGGAGGAGGTGATCGGTGAATTCGAGTAGAGGCTCAACAAAATAACGTTGGCGGCGCAGTGACGCGTCGCTATGCGTGCCCACTTTCATAAGGCTCATTCCTTCCACCTACGGAATTAACGTAAAGTAACCTCGAGTCTGTCCAACGTGTTAATGAAATTGACTTATGTTGAGCCCACGTCATTGTTGGCGACCACTAAAGCAACTCCCTCCGTCTCCCTCAATATTCATTAAACTCTTCCAATTCATTACCGAACCAATGAATAGGCGGATGAATGAATAGGTGTTGTATAATGGTATGAGCTGGGTATAAGTACACTTTCAATTGTTTTCACGGTTCACATTGAATAGCACCATGGCATTCTCTACTGTAGACATAGCCTACTCAGAAATTCTACTACAGAGAGATATGGCTTAATCAGTAGTGTAGGCCATGATAGAGATATCCAGAACACGTGAGTTTTAGTCGTTCGGAGGACAGCACCGTCCCCTCTTGGTGTCAAGCTGCTATAAGCCGTGAATTATGGATAAAACACGACAAAAGTGTCGATTTTCTTTTAAAACGTCGTGATCATTCTTCGTTGGTTTTCTTCGTCCTAAATTGGTTTTAAAACGTTTCTGTTTTGTTTGGGTACACTTTCTCGATGTCAGATGTTATTTTTTGTCTAAAATAAAGTTGTATTTTCACGATAATCAAGTTGTATCCGATAAGACTGGGGCGAAAGGGGCCAGGAGAGACAGCATAAGCCTTTTTAGATGCCTTACTGTTTCCAAAAATCAGGAATGTAAAATTATAGCACCCTTAAAAAAAGAGGACAAAAGTAGATTTATGCTTTGAAGCAAGAAGTTAGATGGTTATTTCAAGTCAATAGTAGGTTACTGATTCCGTCCATCTTCGTAATTCGCAATTTACACGTCTTAAGATTTTCCTATCCTCATTGTCAGATGTTTCATGTGAAAACGTATATATTTCCATATTTTTATAATAATATAAACAACCCACTACAGGACATAGTTCTCAATAAATAGTCATTTACTTGCATTGTCTGAACGTGTTGTACAAACAGCGTCATAATATGTATGAGCCACTAAAATGTTGTGGATCTTAAGACTTTAATTGCGCAAAAGTTAAGCCATTTCCTTCAAGACTTCATTGGTATAAAAGCTAAGTCCAGCATTATAAAGCAGTACTAAAAGTCATAATAAAATTTACTTCGAATCGTTTTCAAAAAGAAAAAGGTATCGACTTGATAAGTGTTGATTAAAGAATGCTTTTTTAAATCCACTTTGTCGACAGAATTCACAGCCAGAACCTAAATAAACCGAAAGAAAGATAATATGATTGTAAATAACAAATGTGATAAGACACACGCATTTCGGCAACCGAATAATCTAGCCAAAAATTATATTTAATAATTCTCTAGGAATCGCTTACGCTCATTGCAGAGCTTGCCACCCAACACTTTCCCGCCAAACATTGTGACGTCATTCTGGATGTCTCCATGAACATTTACAATTGTTAGGTTGGCGACAGAATTCATCAATTGAAGTACGAATGCCGCTGCATAGGTTTCCCCATAGTAGGTAACCTTCAGCATTATTTTATTTCTATTTTTGATAAAAAATACAGTAACAAAACAAAAAAACTTCAAAAATGTAATTTTTTATGAGCAGGTTACACGAAATAAAATGAGACCTATAAGTATTTTCAGGCACGTATCCACGGGTAGGGAAATTCCCCCCCCCCTGCATTTTTTCTGTATGCATATTTTAACTTGTCACGAAACTTTCAAGCAAAAGTATTTTCGGACAAACATGAAAACGAATAAAGTAGCAGCATGAGCTGAGTGTAGCCATCAATATTTTACAAAATTGGTAATGACACATTCGACCAAAATATTTTTAATTTCCCGTCCCAAAATTTGTCTCTCGATTCGCCCCTGATATTTTAATATTTTAAAGCTCAAGATTATTATGAATTATTTACTTACATGTAATAATTTAGAAACTGCGTTTGTGATTAAAGAATGCTTTTTTAAATCCACTTTGTCGACAGAATTCACAGCTCAATAAAATTCACAGTTCACAGTTCAGTGTGTTCACAGAATTCACAATTCAATAAAATACATTATTTCTTATGAATGTAATTTTAAATTTAATATTCTGGTTGTCAAGTGAACAAATTTATAATAATAATAATAATAATAATAATAATAATAATAATAATAATAATAATAATAATAATAATAATGCGGGAAAGCGCACAATGTCAATAGTACATAGTCATAGCCTACTATTATTTACTACGAGTTATTATAATAGTCGGCTGTGAAACTATGTGGACAAATTGCATGAAAAACATTTGAGCCAGCGAAATTCGACAGTAGCGTCTCTAGTGGTATATTTGGCACATCACACAACAGCAGCACACAACTTACAATCAATGGAATATTGATGCAAAACAGGCAAAACAGAAGGCTAGACTGGAGGAAAAGTCATTGGATACGGGAAGGACACCCTTCGTTATTTATCAGTTCCTGATACTCGCAACATGTGACGATGCTGACGTCCAGGGTCAGACCGCAAATGAGCAGTGCGCTGTCGACTTCGCCACCACCCGTAACATAAAGTGTCTTACTCAGTGAGTGACAGAGCCACTGGTGTTTAAATGTCACACGCGCTTTTGGTTTTCCAAAACCCTGGCTCTTAGACATATGAACTTAACGCGGATGCATGCTTTGCGCAGAGCAGGAGATGTCGCAGTTTGCGGCTGTGCCAGAAGCGGGGCAGGAGCGCGTCCGAGAGCGTCAGCGCCTCCTGGCCGGCCTTCTGGAGGCCGTCAAGGAGTGCCAGGTGCGCTTTGGGGGTCGTGCCGAGCTGGCAACCGAGGCTGATGGGCGAGTAGTAGAGCTGTGCTCCTGCATGGAAGAAGCCCTAGCCCACGGTCTTCGTGCTCGTCCACTCTCTGCTTCCAAGAGCGGCTCCACTCTCAGGTCAGCTGCACTGGGTGCACTGCAGAGCTATAGGACACTAAGAGGGGTCCTCAGGGCCAACACTTGGTGCAAAGTTATTCTGCAATTTATTATTATTATTATTATTATTATTATTATTATTGTTATAGATGCCTGGCAACATTAATTTGTGTAATATACTCTAACCATTGTGAACTGTAGCAGATGATCTTCTCCCCCAAACATCACATACAGTTTTGACTGTTTTTGACTAAATAAGTCGATATCTAAACTTTGTATGCTGAATTTGATGTGTATTGAGTCACAGATTGCCATTTCTCTTTTAAAACAGATTACTAATTTGCTCAAATTAATATCAGAATTGTTTAGTTTTGCTTTACTCAGGTGACCAAAGTGTTTTCTAAACATTTAAAGTGTGACGTGCAAGATGTTGAGAAGCCAAGGGGTACAAGCGACCTTTTCATAGCTTGGATATATCAGTTGATAAATATGATTGAGTGAATGGATTTGTAAAATTATGTGAAAGCATAACGAGTGCAAATTACCTAATTTGTGGTCCTGCTTTATATCCCTTAATCATTCATTAATGTACATTTAAAATATATAATTTACAATAATAAAATGCCCGTTATCATTGTGCATTGTTAAAAATATGCTGTTTTACGCGTAAGCTTCTGAAGATGCATTGGTGGGCAGAGCAATAGTAATAACAATTTTGAGTACCAAAACAAGAAATTTATTGTATGATCAAAGCGCTTACTAAATGAGTTGCTGTCCAAAAAACCTGTTGTCCCTCCCAAATGTGGAAATCATCATCATTATCTTAATCTTGTACTTGAGTGCCTTCATTCTTGGAGCCTCCATATTCAGTGGTAGTTTGAAGATTTCTTCCTTTCACAGGCATAGGGTTTACATTAATACATATAATTTTACAAGCTGCGAGGCATTAAGGGATTAAACATTGTTTTGAAAAAGAAAGAGTAAGGTTGTGACTTTTTAAATCTAATGACCGACTCATGACATAATGGTTTTGTAATTGATCAAAGGAACAGAAGTTGCAGAAATTAACTAATATAATCACTTCAATTGCATTGAAATATTTTTGCCCAGGTATTGAACTAACTGCTTTAAGCAAATTAAGAAAGTTAACAAAAACACACACCAGCTGATGTACTGAATGTTATTTAGAGAACAAAAGTCTTTGAAGTACGAAGGGTGCTAGTAGTAACGTGTTCCTAGTGCTGCAGTAATATTCTTTTGCCACCATTACATATTCTTTAATTCAACTTTCCTCCATTTGCGCATCTAAGTAAATTTTCACCAATGTACCCCTTGCCTTGTCACACCTCACATTTATATTAGTGTGGTGGCGATAGCATCGCTGTTGAAATGTCATCCATTCTTAGTTTTGGAATTTTTACATGGGGTAAAAGTGTGGATTCTTTATATAGAAATATGTCTGTTTGGAAAACAAATGTTGAATGCTCCTTTGTATATTATATTATAAAATGTCCTGACTTTATCTTCTGATTTTGCAGGCATGTTACAGACCTTGTTTCAAACAGCCTGAATTTCAGTAGAGGATCTCCCCAAGAAACTTCAGGTGAGAACATTACATATAGACTTGTTTTCTCTGACTTACAATTTCTTAATAAAAATCTTCTTCCCTTTTAATAATGTTAGTAATAGATTAAAGTAATATTCGAAAGTGCTAAATTCTCTCGAAGACAATAATGCGAGGTCTGTTTATCAAGCTGTGTTTGTACTACTGAAAAACAATGCAAATATTAACTACAATTTTGAAATTACATTCCCTTTATGTACATATAAAAAGGCCAATAATAAACAGACAAAATTGTCAACAGTTTGTAAACTTTTAAAAATAAATATATTAAATTAACACTTTGGATCCTAAGATACGAAGATATGTCATCTTCATATTACTGCAATGTCTAAAGGATGTATGACATGCGTTCTTCTGCATTTCTCATCTTTGTCGGGCTATAAAAGTCTGAGATGCTGAGAGCACCTAGGATATGCTTCTTAATATTACCAAGAAAGTCGCTGGACGTATTTGCAATTTTTCCCTAGAATAGATATTTGTATCTGTGGTAATTGTCAATTACATTCACAATGGCTTTATAAGTAGTGTTTGCGCTGTTAGCAGACAATGTTTAGAAGCCATATACACAAGTCAAATTCACTGTGATTCTCAACATTAGAACTTCAAAAGATTTTGAATAATGAATTGGAACTGAAGTCTTATAATAAGGACAATTTTCTTCCTGGACTGTTGACTAGCTTGACCAATGAAAATGATAGTGAAGAGAGATAATGGTGTGAATAATGCTATTGGCAAGTCTTCTCAAATTCAAGAAATTTCATTTCCTTTGGATTGGTGTGAAATTGATGAACAATCAGAAACCAGTGAAATAAAATTTCTTGTAAATAATGATTCAACTGAACCCTATTATTTTTCATTATTTATTTACCATAGTGTACTTCTAAAAAGCGAGCCAGAAAAATATAGATATGCAAATGAAACTATTTCTGAACTTCAAAATATCATAATAATAGTGCACCAGTATTGTTATTAGATGAAGTACAGTGTCTTTTTTCCCATTTTGACCATGTGGTTGTTTCTTACCACAAAATAAAAAATTGAAAACACATGTTTTTGTGAATTCCAATCTCAATCCTATCTTGTAATTGAATAATGATGAAATACACATAAACTTAAAGAAGAAAGTTAATTCAACAAGATGTTATCAGTTTTGAACTGATGTGTATTTTAGTTATTTTTTAACGTTTTTATAGTAGCTATGTTTCCCAGGACACTGGAGCTAACCGTGTAATGTACCCTTCAGGTTCAAATGTGTGTGTGTGTGTGTGTGTGTTTTTGTTGTTTTTTTTTGTTAGTTTAACATTTGTGAGTATAATCTGTAAGGTTTTTTAATTTAATAATATAAAAAAAACTGTTTTTATAGTTTTGTGTCTTTATAATTGGCCTTTTTCTATGAAATTTCTTAAATAAGGCAGACAATAATCATTTATCTTTATAAATGTACTATGAACAACAAATTGTACCCCTATTTCTTTATTGTTGGGACTACTGTTATGACTTTATCGTGCTCCTTACCCGGCTACCATCTGTTGGTCTTTTATGAAATTGTTCTGTGTTTCTCTGCCACTCAATTGGGTTGATTTACCATGGATTAAGAGTTCTGCCCACCAAACCTCACATGAAGGTAGCACTTGGGTCTGCCTCAAACTTGAATGTAATATATTTACTTCAGGGGTCACCCTTGGACCCGTTTCAGTGCCTGAACCTTGTTAAGGGATTAGGGAGCCAGCTTTGTCAATTGCACCATCCCATAAATCCTTAGCCAAGAATTATGGAAAAGGCTGTAGTGCCCCCAGGTTTACACTACTGCTGTATCTTAAAATAATATTTTGAATCCTATTTTTTTTTCTCCATATATCTGTGATAAAATATTAGTTAATATCAATTAATTAATATCATGAGAACCCATACACTTGCCAATAAAAAATTGGAAAAAAAAGCAAGTCTTTACTTGTTATGTGAAGCTGGGCAGCGAAGCTGACATTTTTGAGGTTAAACACCAAATGATTGAAAGAAAAGGATAGATTAAGATACAAAAATTATGCATACAATTTTTTAAAAATCTTGATTCTTACCTTCAGCACCTGTATTTGAATGTTTTTTGAAGGAGAATTTTTGCAAAATTCAAATACAACTTTCTGCAACACATGAATGCTGTTGGTAAATCATTTGTATTTTTACGATCATGTCTCCAAAAAGAAATATACAACATAGAAACAACTGTGTAGTAAATTCTCTGTATACATAAATAATAATATAATCATGTTAGAAAATAATTACCAAAACAGATTTTGTTTTAAAGAAGTATTATTGTGTTGCAGAGTGCTTTCAAATCCTGGTTAAGAGGTCTAAAAAACTATAATAAAGTAATAGTGAACACAAAAATAAGAATGAAAACAATCTAGGAAATTAAGTTTAAAAATGCAAGATTATTGTTCTTAAAAAGTAATGTGGCTAGAAAATTAAGTACAAGATCTAAGAAATATAACATCATATGCGAGTTAACAAATTGCAAGAGTTTTATATTGTAATGTTCTTTACAATGTTACAGTGTTCTGGCACTATGTACGTGAGCATCTAACAAGACATGAATTAGAGCGATATCTGCTGCTGAAACAAGTATGGACTGATACTGGTCGAGGACGTGCATGGCTGCGTGCAGCCCTCAATGAACGCTCTCTGGAACGATATCTGCAATGTCTTTTGGCAAATCCTCAACATGTAGCTATGTTCTATGAAGACTGGGCTTTCCTGCAAGATCCTGAACGGAGTGCTACTTTGCCTACAATGGCTGCAGGTAAACCTGCAACATAAATAACATGGAGAAATTCTAACAGGTAGAATGATGTGGTTAAAGCAATAAACTTTTTAAATCCACTGGGAGTGCTAAAAAAAAAAAGATATAAAATTTGAATTACACAAACCTAATTTCCTAATTTTGTATATTAATTATGGCCTGAATGTAGGAAGTTGTTTCACTTGTTAATTTCAGAAAATTCTCCCCATCTTGTGCTTCACTTTTTTCCCCATCTATTCTGAAGTCTGGAACCATTATTTTTTTTTTGTTGAAGCCAATGAAGTAGTGTTTTTATAGGAATGATGTGTTGTGGTGTCATACCCTACTCTTTGTTATATATTTATTAATCTCAAGTCATCATTCCTCCGAAGAGATTATTTTAATTTTTTTCTTTTCTTACTAATTAAATGGTATGTGTCATGAGGCAACTTCCTGTCTTTGAAAGTTCTAATTATTTGTTGAACATCCATACTTCCAGAACAAGGTTTTTATGTTATATTCTTGGATAATCCTGAAAGTTAATGATTTTTCATTATTTATATTGAAGGTGATGTGATACAATCCAGATGTAACTGAAAAAGTGTAGTTGTAGGTGTGTGAATGGTTGTGTGGTTTAAATAAGGAATTCAGGTTATTGAGTAGGAGAATGAAATTTTCTTTGAATTACATACTGCAAAGTCAATCAGAATTAATTATATTCTATCATGAATTTTAAATCTCAAGAAAATATTTTTTATATAATATCAGCTTTTAGAATCACGCCAAAATGAGCAATTGTTATTCATATTTTACTAAAAAATTAATAATTTCTTTGCCTGATTAAGTGTTGCAATAAAACTTTTTTTTAATTGAAATAAATGACTTATTGGCATTAATTTTGTCTAGCCAGTGTTTTGAAATGAGTATTTGCAAATTAAAGGAGGTGAATATTGCAAAAGTAACTTTCAAACAGTCATCTATGTTGCTTATTTACGGAAAGACAAAGGTTGTGGAAACCAACAGAAAATAAAAAAAATATGCATTTGTGACATGTTCTATTTTGCAGGTTTAGGTTCCATTTTATTTGCTATCAGCATAGACAACCCTCAGCTGAATTTGGAAGCATGTGCAGCTCCGGAAGGTGAAGCAACTCCCTCACTCTGCCCTGAGCCCGTCATTCCAGCCAGTAAGGGACTTGGTAGGTCATTTTACCATGAATTATTTGAATCATTGAAGATTGAAAAAAAGTGAGTCATATTTTCCAATTACTTTTGTTTCAGTTTCATTTTATTATTTTCAATATCTCTCTTTCATTTCTTTTTCTCTTTTTTTCATCCTTTTTCTTTTCTTTTGTCTTTCTTCCTTCCTACCTTCTTTTTTCGTTCTTTCTTTCTTCCTTCTTTTGTCTTCATTTCTTTCTTCCTTCTCTCTTGTTTTTCTTTTCTCTTTCTTCCTTCTTTTTCTTTTGTCTTTCTTCCATCCTTTCTTCTTATGGGGCAGTTTAAATTCTCTGTATGTGTATGTTTCCAGTACTCTTCGTCTCATATTTATCTCTTTGGTGTTCAAAAAATTACCTAAAATCATTGTTCATTGATAGAATCCACGGGAAAGCGTCGAAGTGAGCAGAAGCGCCGGCGTCGTGTTCAACCTCAAATAATATCATTTGGTGATGATGATGACGGATCTGCTGTGGGCAGTCCACCCATTGGTACCCCTTCTGCCCAAGAAGCTTCTCCCTCTGGTGATGGGTCTGATGCAGGCAGCATGGATGAAGCCGTTCCCAGAGTAGTGAGTGCTGATGGGCAAAGAACACGCCCTGGCCACCTACCTCTCAGCACCTCACCCGCCCTTGCACATCGCTTGGAGGCTGCCCTCCGAGTAGATGCAAGGTGAGTACAGATCTGTAACAAGATAGTTTCATTCTATGGTGCAGTGAAATACATTGGTGTAAGACATCAAAAACTGCATCAACAATTTTTTGTACATGCTTAAATATACTTGATTTTTTGGCTGATGTGCAAGTATATTCAATGCCAGAAACATTGTTTCTCTCATGAAATCCTGATGCAGGGCATCTGCAGGTGCGAAGGTTGGTGCCCAGACTCTTACTCCAGTGACAAATGTCAGTGTTGGTGAACTCATCCCTGTTACCTTGGTGTCTGAGGAAGCATATTCAGAGGAGGACTCCCTTTCAGTGCCGAGCTACTCAGAGGTTTGTTTGCCTACTTAAGATGTATCACTATAATGAAATGCAGTGTAACCTCAATCTGAAAGCAGGTGGGAAAACTAATTAACAAATTCTTTGGTATATCAAGGTCATCGTGACATTAGAGGTTTAGAAGATTAACTTTCATTCTTAAACAAATATTCCTCCAATACTCCTCTAGATACAGAATTCAATTTACTCACTGATTAGCTGTGATGGTGCACAATTGCACTAGACTAGACGTAGACAATAGATGGATGAATGGTAATGAGTGATTGTTTGTTAATGTCTCACATGTTGCCGAAATGATTGTCACTACATGTCTTTGGGTATTACTGAGCATACAAAATTCAACAGCAGCTATATGATACTGCCAGATGTATGTATGTTTCCTATCACTTTTACAGGATCTTGTGCAGTGAAATATCACGAAGCATATCTCCATGTAAGATCATTCAGTGTTGTTTTTTTTCGTTTGCGGTTCTGTCATGAATAAATAATGTCATTAGAGTGTCCCTTCAATACCAAAAAAAGAAGAGGATGATTTGTGAGGCATATGAAACTTCCCAGTAACAGGATAACATAACACTTTACCTTACTCATTCTAGGTTCCCGTTTTCTGATTTCCGGAAAAGTTTTCCTTTTTTGTCCTTTATTTTTATCTCAACTAGAAGAAGTATTGCTATCATCTGGAGGCTTCATTCGATGAAAAATCAGATATAGCGGACAAATTCACATTTTCTGTATTCTTCAGCCATCCTTTCAATGTTCTAAACACCAGGAACCAAATGATACAAGATCATAAATGATACAAGATAATACCAAATGATGCAAGATCATAGAGGTAACGATGTTACAACAGAAGGGCACAATTCAGAATTTCAAAAGCCTTTCAAATGTCATCTATTGGGGATAGCTCAGTACCATCTGAAGGGGTGGTAGAAAGTCACCTAAAGAACATTACGAAATGTTTTACAGATAAATGCCATAATTTGAATTACACCCTTCTTCCACACAATCCCTCAATTGCTGTTCTTCAGCAAACTTCTATATTTATTACACATTTTTATCATTTATCAAAAATGGATATCTTTGCTAATGGAATTGTGGCAACAGACAAAAAGGTGTCAAACTGTTCGTTTTGAACTTAACTTAAACAAAAAATGAAATCTGTTCTAAAAAATATGTTCATTAAAAAAAATCGTGTACATTTTTTAAAAATTGTGAAGATGTCCGTGAGATGATTGTTAGATTATTTTCTTGTTGTTTTCTTTGAATCCTTGTGTCTTCAAGTTCGTAAGAAACAGAGACCCGAAGAAAGATAGGTTGTCATTGAGGCTCTTTTGGCTGTTACAACAAATATAGAAAAGTTTTATTTTAGAATATTTAAAATTATTTTGAATTGTTTTGTTTGTTGTATAGAAATTGTTAAGAGTTTTAAAAGAAAATTATTTGTGTTGGACCACTGATCATGAATTGTAGAGTTGGGATTCATTGTTATTTCAACCTTTCTTTAGATCTTGGACTTTGAACTCTGATTTGTTTTTCATCAGATAAACATATGATAATATTCAGTTCTCCTTTCAGGACACAGAATGTGCTGCAGCTGCTCTACTGGCGACACAAAAATTGTTGCAGAGTAATTGTGTTGACTTTTCACCACAAGAGAGCAGTGCCATTGTGCAGAACAGCCCTATGGATGTTGTCGGCTCCTTGAGTGGTAGGCTATTGAAGACATGCTCCCATTTTTCTGATTTGCAAATAAATTGCCATGCTATGTGAGACTTACTCCAATTATAGTAAAGTATTATACATCCAAGTTCTTTTTCTGAACATCTGAAAACGAAAAATTAATTTTTTCATTTTTAGAAAGGTATTAAATTATTTATTTCTTTCAAATGTTTTAAACTTGCTGTCCTCAATGAAGTTATCTTTTAAAATTATCTAAAGTTTTGAAAATTTCACACTTGTAGTGTATGCATGGAAATTGTAGTGTATCTCCTTGTCAGTGATGTTTTTAAAAATTATTTAATACTTTTTTGTTTATTTATTTTTGATAAAAGATATTGTTTTCTTTCTGAATTAAAAATATTTGTTTGTATCTTCCAATTCAAATATACATTCTATACATTTGTTCTGTTCAGGAGAGATGCGTGATGCATTACTAACTGTGTTAGCTCGTAAAGAGGAGTTGCAAGCAGAAGTGAGGTCACTGCGAAGGCTGCTTGAACAAGCTGAGGAGCGCAGCACTCATTTGCAAGCTGAAGCAGAGGCTTCCCAACGTTCTCAAGCAGAACGTATGCAGCGATTGGATGCACGCACCCAGGCACTTACTCGGTAGGTAATGTGCATTATGTTTTGAAGAAATTATTTCTTTCTTTCTTTCTCTCTCTCTCTCTCTTGAACCTTACTCTTTGACTATTCAAATGTAATCCTTTCCAATTCTGGGAGACCGACCTTACTAATAAATTATTTTTCTGTGATCCTTCTCTTGAAAAAATCTGAAAATACTATCGTGTTCAGTTTTGACGGTGTTAAAGTACAGTGGTATGTTTTCTTTGCAGGGAGAATGAATTGCTGAAGCATCAATTGCGTAAGTATGTGGGTGCAGTGCAACTCTTAAAAAGAGATGGTCAGCAAGCCCATGAAGCCCTTGCAAGCCTTCAAGTTATACAGCAGACACGTCCTGGAGAAATTCTTGCACCTGATTATCACCACGAGGCACGTGAATATGAAAAAAAACTAATTCAGGTAAGGGTTTTTACTTATATTATTTTGAAATTGTATGGACTTTCATGTCAAAAAACAAATGTTAAAAAAAATAGGATTTGGTTTAACATATATTTCTGTAAATAATGCCTACACTGTTGGCCTGGCAAGCATGAGTACTTGTGCCTCGACTCATGAAAGGGGAAATATGGAGCTTGAGGATGGATGCTTGGAGGTGAGGAGAACTGTGGAAAGAGGGAATCCAACAAACTAAGGGTGACACTGAAGATCTTGAAAATAGTTTGGTGCACAATATCTAGGGCTAATGGTGAGTGTTAGGTGATATGTGTCAATGCAACACTCCTGCTCCTGTGAAATAGACCTAAAGGCCTGGCTGCATGAAGTGTGAAAATCAGAATCTTGAAAGTAACAATTAATGTACTTCTGCTTCCGGATCAACGACCAGTACTTCAGCTTCCATTATCGATTAGGTTTTTGTTCAGTTTCTGTGATTCACTGAGCAAATGTGGAGATGGCCCCTTGTTTTGCTTGTTTTGTGGTTTCTGGACAGTCACCTTTTGCTGGAAGTATGGTAAGTGAGTTGGAGGTGGGGGGGCGGCGGAGTGTGTCGAGTGTGTTTCTATTTAGTTAGCTCAGCTTCACAGCGAGAAAGAATGGTAGCAGATGAGAAGAGGCTTACCTCAGGTTTTACATAAATTGGGAGCTAAAATGTCTAGTTTTCAAAAGTTACTAACTTTGCTTCCTTCAAAACTTTTATTAATTGCTCAACTATTTATAGTCGAAATGGGAAGAGATTCTAGAGCACTAGAAAATGTGCACAGATGGTACTTCTCCCCCATAGTTACATACAGCATTTACTATTCTTTGGCTAAATAAATTGTAACTTAACATTGAACAAGAGTGCGGTGCACCAGTTGAAAAAAGTTTGGTTTTCTTTTTTTTCCCTTCATAATATTCAATTTCAATTAGGTGTTTTTCTCACTTATAAATTTTTTCACTTCAGTCTCCTGAAAAACGTATAAGTGAAGTTTTACTGTAAATGGTTTAAAATCAGTTAACTTAATATAAAATAACGTTGTAAGTGTGAGCGTGCGTGTGAGCGTGAGCGTGCGCGTGAGCGTGCGTGTGAGCGTGAGCGTGCGCGTGAGTGTGAGCGTGTGCGTGAGCGTGAGTGTGAGTGTGGGCGTGTGCGTGTGTGGAGTAAAACTTCTCTTGCACAAATGCTGGGAAGCAAAAGATTATATGCTTCTGATGTGTCATGCTCTCTGAAGCTCTGTTCTGCCACTCACTGTAATTCAGTTCTGTCCTCCATCCCTTCCTGAACACAAACTCTGCTCACAGTTGCATTTCTGGGCTTGTCATGTGCAAGCGGCTGCTCAACAAGCTCCTGAGTAGAGCAGACCTGTTGTAAACTTTATAGCTGTTAACATTGTTATAGAGCAGTAAGAGAGTTCTTTCTGAACAATTACAAACTTTGCTCAGCAATATTGAGATAGTTAGATGTAAAGACTCCCACAGACTGGAGAAGAACATCCGCAGCAAAAATTTCACATCACGTGTTGGCTTAAGAACATAGTAAAGAGGAAGTAAGTAAAGTATAAGAAAAAAAGGAAAAAGTACCAAAACGCATGGGCTCAAAAATCGTACTATGAGGAACTTTGCATTTCTATCCCCTGCTTAAATAGAAGTGAGCACTGTTACTTTATCGGATGAAAACTGTCACCAAACACTGACTGTATCAGTCTCTGGGAGCCTTAATACTGGATTATGTGATGTTAAAAATATCTCCCAAAATACAAATGAACTATATAATGAAAGCCAATTGTTAAGAAAACCTAGTGCAGTATGACTGTAGTATATCCAGAAGATCTACATGAATAATTATTCGAAGAGAAAAACAGGAAATAATTATATACAGTAATTGCAGGAGGCTTTCATATTTTTTCAGAGAACTTTTTATTTGAATTTTGAAATTGAACAAAATACAAGTATAATGCTCTGGACTCTTTTTTTTAAAAAAGGGTCTGTGCTTATGATTGAGGAAATTAGATATTGGTTAATATGATGAAGATAACAGTTTTATCTTTTCTTGGTTGTTTGTAAACTGTGCACTCGGACCAACCAATAGCATTAGGTGTACTTCTTACTTTGGAAGATGTGCATAACTTGACCATTCATATGGTAAATGGTTACCATGGTTCAATATTTTATGTAATAATAATAAACAATATAATAAGAAAAGTATTTAATATAAAACAGGATGTATTTCAATTTTTTTTTAAACATTGGATTGAAAACTAAGGTGATAAAGAAAAATTGTAATTTGTTATAGCGAGAGTTTGAATGAAAATTAGTTAAAGTGAAATTATTTAGTTTAAAGTAAGTAAACTGTATGTAGACTGGACTGAAAATAATTCTGTAATGCTGAAATTTTTCTTCTATCACTGTTCATTATAATGACATTTCTTTGTATAATATTTGTTAATATGCTTCTCGACTTCTTCAAATATTTGCAGTTTCATTATACCATCATTTGCGCGTTGCGATGGTGTAACGGTTAGTGTTTCGGACTGTTGTACCCAAGTTGGCGGGTTTTCAAAGCCGTGGGTTTTTAAGGGTGAAAAAGATCCTCCTTACACCTACATTCGGAGGGGAAGTAAAGCCGGCTCTCCCATGTTAGTAGATTTACTTGCATGTAAAAGATCCTCAAGCCTAAATGATGCCTCTGAGCTAAATTCAAATCGCCTGTTTCTTGCCCAAAAAATCCCTCATTTCTGTGCTAATTGGTGAAAGGTGGTTTGCAAAATTTGCGTGGTCAGACGGAAGAGCAGGCCTAATGGCCTGAGTCTCGCCACGTAAAATAAGGCACTAATTCAATTCAATTCTATCATTCAGAGGGTTAGATAAAAGGTACTTTGCATATTGCATTCTAGTACAACTTGTACTTGCATGTGTTCAGTCTTGGCTTGTTGCAGGTTGCAGAGATGCATGGAGAGCTGATGGAATTCAATGAGCGCTTGCATAGATTACTGCAGCTGAAGGATGCCCAATTACGCCGACTCCGGGAGGAATTGGTAGATCTCCGAGGGCCTCTTCCTGATGATGTGCAGACATCGGATGATGATGTGAGTGTGACATCTGATTATGATGCCAGTTCTCTAGGCGCTGCAGCTCGAGCACTGGTCAATATCTGGATTCCTTCAGCTTTTCTTACGGGTGGTTCTTCAGATGTTCATCATGTGTACCAGGTAAGAAATTCTGCCAATTATTGGAACCAAAAAGAAAATAATAATCAGTGTTGTGCAGAAACTTTACTTCAAAAGATCTTACACTTACTAAACCTCTTGCAATTTGTTTCCGGCAATTTGTCTCTTTGTTTTAATTAAGACCCACTATAGCTGCTGTCTCTTCAGCAACTCTTACTGAGAGTTAGTCACACATATGGACCAAGTCACAAATATTTTAATTGACCCTTTTTCATGTAAGTTTTTGTACCCAAAATTGAAAGAACCAGGAACTGTAAGTTAAAAAAAAAAAAAAAATATTTTTTTGTTAAGAACTGTTAAATGACAAAAATTTCCTAAAATTAAAAAGAAAGAAATTTCTAACATTAAAATACTCTCCAGGGATACCATGCTAATCTATTAACAAACTAGTTGTTACAACAGCACTTTTTTCATGCTTAAGAGAATAGTGCAGGTCTCATTTTTGTTTAACTATGTGAATTTTTTTAAAACTTTTAGTTAGAAATAATGTGAGAAAATATGTGCTGTTTTAACAATAGTTTCGTGCGAGGGAATTATATGATGAGTTTTTCTGTCAAAAACTCGCTGTGCGTTGTGCAGAATTCACTATGTAGTAGTACACAACAAAGTAAAATGAATATTCAAATAAAGTATAACTTTTGTAATTTAAAAATGTTACATTAAAATATTTTTATTTAACTGCGTCTTTAACTGCATGTTAACATGCAACCCGACAGGTTTGTTAAGTGCACTTGTACCAATCTGTATGTTAAGAAATTTAACTTCCGGAGCAATGGGTTTTATCATCCTTAGCAATGTAAATAACCATCAATTAATCACAACTCATCTGTTTGTTAAGAATAAAAATGATGGGGTACAAAAAAAGACAAAATAAAATAAAAGATTTAAATAAAACAAAATAAAAGTAACCCATAGTTCCAGGAATAATTATTGTCAATTGTAATATTATTTTAATAGTACAATTAGAAAAATGTGTATTAATATACTTCTAACAGTGTGAAGGTGTTGCCTCCAGAAGTGGACATTCCACCTTTCTCATTGTTCTAAGGAGTTGCAGCAACAGAGTTCATTTGTTTACTATTGCAATACTGTAAATTTTCACATAAATCATGAGATTTAATGGTTACCGATAAAATGCGGAACATACCATGAAATGTTACCATGTTATTATTACCTCATCCATACTAAAAGTATCAGCTTCACCTTGATATTTAACTTTTGGTCTCAGTGTAGTAGTAACCCATTATTGGTTATGTTAATAGCTATATCATAGTCATCTTTGCTACAATAATTATTGGGGTGTTTAAAAGGAATTATATAGTGTTTACTTTGCTTTGCATGAATCCATCCCTACTTTTAAATATTGTATTAAGGTATTTTTGGAATTTTTGAAAACAATTCATTTTATATTTTGCCCAGGTATTCATCCGAATTAGAGATGATGAATGGAACATTTATCGTCGTTATGCTCAGTTTTACTCTCTTCACAAAGAATTAAAGAAACAGGATGCTGTTGTGAGCACTTTCGACTTCCCTCCAAAGAAGACTATAGGAAATAAGGTGACTCTTGTGACTTAATACTATGTCTTTGTATGAATGATAATGCATATAATATCTTTGTTTTACTTCCTCTTTTCATTATTGACCAATCTATTTAGGTTTCTCTAATAGAAAATCTTTCAGGATGTGTGAAAATAGAGATAAAACCTAAATTAAAAAGAACTTTTATTAAATCATACTTATCAAAATAAAAAATAAAAAACATGAATAGTTATTTATACTGTAGGAAACCATAATCTTCGCAATAACTAACACATTTCAGAGATGTGGGAATTGATATTTCTTGTATTAAAATTATTATTAATATTTTCTAACTCCTGAAGATGAATTGTGTTGGAATTGTCTAACTGTCCTAAATTTATTCTGTCCTTGCCAGTTAAAATTCACAGTACCGTATGGTGAGGTGAATCCAATCAATAACTTAAGATTATGTACGAAATATAACATTAATTTTTATCATTTCATATTACCTTTTGGAATAATGACTAAACCTTGAAAGAAGCTTATACTTAAATGAAATTAATGTACATTTATATTTTACATCTTATTTTTTAATATATTTTCTGGTCTGTTTCACCCTACAGGGTGGAGTAAATCCGATCAAATACTTATTTGTACTTTTAAATCAGAATTAGCCTTCCAATGTTTAAGTACAATCATTATTTGGGTTCTAAAAAATTGTATTTCTGTTTTCACTGCAATAAAAAAAAACTTCACATTTATAAACAGATAATAAACATATAAACTGACTTATGTTGTCATTAAAGTTTTGGAAAAGATAAAAAAACAAAGTAATTAATTTACTTACAAATTACATTTATCACCATTAATCAATTTTGGAACTTGTAATTTCATTCACTTTAGTAATAAAATTTGAATGAACCATGATAAAACATTACAAGATCAAACCAGCTACTCTGGTTTCTGTTGTAACTTGCACCAGTGTTGCTGCAATCAGTCAATGTATTGTAAAGATGTTTTAACAGTATAGGGTAGAAGCACTGTGCCATCAGCAGCAGCTGCGAATATTACACTGTACTGGTCTTAAGTTATTTACTGTCTGCTCAAGATGTCTTGCTCCTCGCTTCACAATGATGCGACAATGGTGTAATGGTTAATGTACCGGACTGTTGTACCCAAGTTGGCGGGTTCAAACCCGATCGAAGCCGTGGATTTTTAAGGGTGAAAACAATCCTTCTTATGCCTTTCTTCGAAGGGGAAGTAAAGCAGGCTGACCCATGTTAGTAGATTTACTTGCATGTAAAAGATCCTCAAGTCTAAATGACGCCTCTGAGCTAAATTCAAATCGCCTGTTTCTTGCCCAAGAAATACCTCCTTCCCTGCTAGTTGGTGAAAGGAGCGTAGCGAAATTTGCGTGGTCAGACGAAAGTGCAGGCCTCATGGCCTGAGTCTCGCCACGTAAAATAAGGCACTAATTCAATTCAATTCAATTCAGTGATTTTCACTTCACCAGGGTCATCACTAAAGTCTGTTTAATCATAGTTTATTATATTAGCGGGAGGTATTCCATCCAAGGATACTTGAAGGTTTTTAAAATAATCCCTCGTAATAGCATGGATCGTTGCTGCTCTTGCTCTTTTTAAGTTTTCTCCTATGCTGATTGTGTGCTCTTTAGTTCTTATCAGAAATCCTCTCATGCATTCAGGACCTGGACGATTGTCTTGCTTTTGCTGTCTGTGCTTTTCAACCCAGCCTTCTCTATTCAGATCAGCTTGAACACTATATTTTAAATCTGAGTTCTATTTAAGAAATCATAATTTTGCACAACATAAAATTTACTTTTTTTTGCAACACCGAGATAGTATTGCGGTTTCTAGTTGCATTTACATCTTCGTCTTACAATCTTCTTTAGTAAGTCTGCATGATCGGATTCACCCTAAATAATTAAAAGATTATCATTAAACAATTATAACAATGCACATCATTTGAATATATTTACTGAATTCCATATTTGTATGAAAGAAGTTTGGTTAGAAAGAAAACGTGTAAAAACTCACCGATCTGAATACAGAAAGAATAGGTAAAATATAATTAATTTTATGTTCTTCTTCACTTAACGAAAGCCAAGATATACTGAAGCTGTACTAACAATGGCAGTGTTTATTACAGCTTACTAGATCAAGTGCATTGTTGTAGGTAATTTGTTCAAAAATCACAAGCGCCTATCACTTTCGTAATTCTGATTGTAATGCCAACCATAGACCATCTATTGTTGGAAATTGTGCGAATAATTGGATTCAGAAGACTAGATCGGATTCACCCCACTTTACGGTTATGACTTGGAAAAATCTTCCTTCATAGCAATTAAATTTGTGAGTTCAATGGGATTAAACATGAGGCTAAAAGTTCTTAAACTTAAGTGATATTTGCTACATTAGATTTCCAAAACTATTTGTTCTAAAGCATAATAGCAGCAAATATTCGTCTTTAAAAGTACCACTGGTGCATAGTGCTTATTCTCAGCAGTCGGAAAGCATTGGGGAACAAAGTTAAATGCACCTTTTCTTATTTTGTGATGAAGGTTTCTAATGCAGCTTATGACTGCTTGTCGAAGTGTGTCTGCAGTCTTCATTTTAGATCAACCTATCCTTTGCAATATAAATAAATGAATAAAAGTGAAAGTAATGCTATATTTTATGTTTGTCAATTCTTTTATGAATACTGTTAATTTTGTAACATTTTTTAAAATGCTCTTGATCATTTCATTGCTACAAGAAATATTTGTTTAGAATTGAAACATGTGTTTGAGATGTAAAAAATTTATGTTGGGAAGTTAATTTTCTGGCAAAGAGTTATACTCCCTCGTGGAAGCAGAATTATTGTACCATAAAGATTTTGCTGCTGTGGTATTGTTGTGTCCTAAATTAAAAAAATGACTGAAGCAAAATGCTACACGAGATTCACAAAGCACCTAGTGATTTCTCAGAGTCATGTACTATGTGAATATGAGGCAACGTAATTCTCTAGGGATGTAGGGCAAAAACATACCGTAGGGCAAGGCCCTTTTGATGATACATTAATTTGTACAGTTGTCATCACTTATTAGGGGAACCAAGTGAATGTGGAAGGAGGTAATAGTAAGAAGAACACAAGAAGTCATGAGTTAGTACTAGTTGCCTTATTCAAAGAGGTGTCTAGAAGAGGAAAAGAGAAAGAAGAAAGAAAAAGAGGTTGTTTTATTATGGCCTTACTGCTAACCAAAGAGGGGACAGATCATTTTGAATCTAACAGATCATTTTGCTGGACATGTTCTTTAATTACTGTGTTGTTCCAATACCTGTACTTGGAAGTTATATTACTACATATTAACTTTATTTGGCTCATATAGACTGTCCAGTTTAGAAAATTTTGAGTTGCGTGATGTGCATTCAACCCCAGTATCCCTAGTGCTGCTGTGGTAAGTAAATATGAGAGTTTGATGAATTTGAGAAATGAAATTACAATGAACCGTATGTCACATGATAAAAAATAATGCACCCACTGTACACTCTACTGCGATCTGTAGGTGGCCTACTGCTTCTGCAGTGCTCTAATACCAGCTCTGACATCTTAGCTAGGCCTGGGTGTTACGCACGCTCTCTACTTCACTGGGCCAGAGGCAGGAGGATCAGGGAGAAGCCACAGCCAATATGCACTAGTTAGTTGGGAATTGATGACGTATCTCCCCACCTCACTCCTTCAAAGCCAGGCCTTGTCCAGCTCATCCTGTCTGTGAACGTGATTACTCATTATTTTACAAAATTATTACAAAATTATTTTAAATGGAATGTTTTGTTAATATTAATTAACATACCATTTGTCAAAAAGTTTTTAAATTATAAAATGATTATGTCCACACATTTCTCTCTCAATGTAATGAGAGTGAACCAGAATGTTCAATAGAGATGTTTTCTGTGGTACAAAGTTCTGACTCACAGGTGATCAGGTCCCTAGAATCATCGAATTTGTGAAGAGCACAGCGTATTCTTCTTAGAAAATCAATGTGTGTGTCAGGGCAGTTGTTTATGCAGTGCATTATGCATTTACTCATTATTTCATGAGGATTTGTAGTAACTTTGCAGTGTAGTAAAAATGCTTTGTCTAACAAGTATCAGGAATAAGTCTGTGTTGTATGTCTTCAAGTGAGGCCATAATTAATGATATTTTGAGACAATTTTCAATGAGATGGTTCCACAAGAAGGATCAAGCAATTGAAAACGGTAGGCTTTCACCAATATTGGACCAACTACAGATAACAAAAAAATTTGGATAGTGGGGAGGGAAGCTGGTTGGCCACTAGCAGCCAGGGTATACAAACTAATCCCTGCATGCCCGTGTCGTTGTTTGTTACAAATTTCTAGGATTATCTGAGTAGAAATATTTTTCAGAAGGGTGTCATAATGTTTTCAGAGGGGTGTAGCTGGAAAGTTGAGAGCGTCACTAGAAGTTTCTACAGAATGTTCAAATTTTAATTTAAGAGCCCAACAGGAAAGTAAACATAAGTTTGTAGTTAGTCTGTAGTCAGTAAATTACAGAAATGACCATGTTGCTTGATGATTGATCATTTTAAAGATGTGCAAAAGATCTTCAAATTGGAATTGAATGATTTTTGTGTACAGGATGCCAGATTTGTTGAAGAACGGCGTCGACGCCTCCAGCACTATTTACGCTGTGTAGTAAATCACTTGGTTCAAACAAGTGCTGAACTTGCTGCCAATCCAGATAAAGAAGTGCTCATAGGACTGGTGCCATTTTTTGGGTGAGTTACTAAACTACAAGAACATGTAAAGGGGTCTTCCATAAATTGCATAACGTGAATTTGGAGTGTTTTGAATACTCCCTCTCACCTCTGTAACGCACCCCTTTAACCCCCCCCCCGATAATAATTTAACGCTTGCTACACACCCCTCCCTTGTGAATGCAAGTAGTGAAAATAAATTAATGCACAGTAAAAACAATTTGTTTTCATTTTATTTGTGCTGTATATTAAGATTATTATAATTAAACTTGGGAAGTTCATGCATTTGCATGTTTTTTGTTAATGGTTAATTATTCATTCCATTTTTATCGAAGATTTGTAGTATTTAGCAACATAAGATTTTATTATTGAGTAAAAAATAATTTAGAAAGATGAAAACAATTCAATAATTTTGGAAAATGTAAATAAATTTTTCATTGTTTTAAAAGGTTCTCAAGGAGACAGAAACGTTGGCAAATATTCATGAATGAAAATTGCATTAGCAATAAAATAAAATTTCTAAAAGGTATAATTTATTTTTCTCCTCTGGAGAATAAAAATTTGTTGTTGAGAACAAAAAAATAAAAAGCACAAAAAGAAAATTTAATTTACAATGCACAATTGTCAGTAACTGAGAAACATAGACTCATCACCAGAAAATATTTAATTAAATGAAGTAATTGTTTTATTATCAAAAAAATATAAATTAAATAATGATTTGTGTTTTTAAATCAGAAATAATATGTTAACAATTATATTTAGTCCTTCTTTCCAGCTTTCTTAATATTTCTTGAACAGATGCAAGTTTGAAAAGATAGATTAACAGATGTTAGTCTTATATTTTATTAGCCAATCTTACAATTATTTTTTTTTTTTTTTTTACTTAGAGTGTAGAAGTTCAGAAGAGATTTAAAGAAGCAGAACAGTATTTACTGTATATTTTCCTTTCGAGAAATAAATTAAAAGAATTTCCTCTCTCTCTTTTTTTTCTTTCTTTTCTTTGTGTGTGTGTTATAGCACAATTTTCTATTCCCTAAATTGATTCCTTGAATTAAACTTTTTGTACTTTTCCCCTTTTGCCTTTTTCATGAAGGAAATAGCAGTGGCATTTGTAAAGTTCTGAGCACTCTACCTTCTTTCAATTTCTAGGAGAAATATCAAAGAAATTGGAAATAGTCTGCTGTTATTTTCTTTTCATTGCCTAGAGTTCTTGTTGAATTTGATGTTGGTTCAATGAATGTTTCATCTTCAAAACAATAAGATAATTCATTATTTTTTATTTTTGTTTTGTTTACTTTTTTTATTTTTTAATGTCTCATACTAATGTCTATCAATGGTATATTTTGCTCAGTGTTAAGTTGTCATTTTATCAGATCTCATTGTCATAATACATGGCCTTCTTGTTTGTTTCTGTCATTAAACAGTTTTTCTCAGGATTAGTATCAACAGCTCACTACAAGAAATCCACATACAATACATGTATGTTACTTTACTGTGCATTGCCAGATGACAGTAAACAATTAAGATCGGTACACAAATTTCAGTTAAAAATAAAATATTTTCTGATGCTTAACTGTTTCTATAAAGAGCTTATACTGATCATCAAAAAGAAAAATAAGGTTTATTTTAATAAAACAATGATATATAGTGCATTGTTTACAATTGCATTGTATAATTTTTTTTAAAGACTTAATATGACTGTTCAACTTCCGGATCAATGATCCCATTTCGATCAGGTTTTTGTCCTGTTTTCGTGATCCATTGAGCAAATGCTGATATTGTTGCCCTGTTTTGTTTCTGAACATAAATGTAGCTTCACTATTCCCATGTTTTGTTGAGCTCTCGTTTTACTCGTGGTAGGTAGAGCTGGTGGTAGGTGAGTAACTATTTTGTTAGCAAAGCAGAAAAATGAAATCTGCAGTTCAATGCAAATACGTTTCTATAAATCGAAAACAAAAATGCCTAGTTTCACAAATATTGCTTATCTTGCATTTTAAACAATTTTATTATTATTTATTTTATTTGTTTTATTTTTGTAACTTTTATTTATCTTTCAACTATTTATAGTTGAAATGTTGGGAAGGAATTCTGGAGCTCAAAAAGCCATGCGCAGGTGAATCTTC
>BOPP01000117.1:510000-519572 GCA_017312745.1 Gryllus bimaculatus
GCATTGTGATAAACATAATTTATTGTGGACCAAGTGATCTCCTTATTTGTTACTAAGATATGTGGAGACCATTGATGAATACCTGATGAATGTGAAATTAGCAAATTGTAAATGTAACTTCACTTAGATTTGGAAACATTTAATTTTTTCATAGCTCTGTTAATGAAGTATAAGGATACATTTAAGAAAATCATTACTTTAAATGGGAGGTTTATTCTAATTAATTCTCAAGATGTGGTTATTTTGCTTGTCAACATTTTTTATGTAGCTTTACTCAAAAGGTGACAAAGGTTTTTGCCTTTTCCTCTTGGTTTTTATGATTTTTGCATTGTTTTCGATAAGTGGAAGGAGGGGATGTATTATTATTTGCTTTATAGCTCAACTAGTCACAAAAAGTAATTGAAAATGTTGAATATATTGCTTATATTCAAAACTTCTGACTCGTATTCACAACCTTCAGAAAACATTAGTTTACTTCAATGTTCTAAAAGGAAGAAAAGTTATAAGAATTTAATAAAGATGAATATTAATGTTATTTTCTTTAATTTTATCTGCAGCTGCATGCCTTGAATGTAATGTTAAAATAAATTAGCTGTTGTATTTGATCAGTTTAAAATTTATACAAATTAATGTACTTTGTGTTTCACCTTTGATATTAAGGCATTGTATTTTTGATGAAAATGTAGTTTTTCAAAAGTATACTTCAAAATTTCATAATTCAAAATCTTTGGTAGTATTTGCTATTATTACTTTTATTTACTTTATCCTTGCAAAACATGCATCAAAAAGACTGTCATTTATTACCAGTCTTTTTGATGCGTGTTTTGGTTGGTAATAGTTTTGAATTGTTTCCAAAGATCCAGTAATGTTCTCATAATTGAAGTTTGGAAATTATTATAAGAGAGATTACCTTTTTTCTTAGTTAAACACGATTTTCAGAGAAAGTTAGTAGCGAAATGCGAATAAATATGGAATTAAAAGTTTTGATGATTGTTGATAATTACATTTAAAAATTTCCATGTCTAAGTTAAAGATTTTTCTTTCTTTTATTTCCCCTAAAAACAAGTTGTTTGTTCATTTGTTCAAAGTTGTGTAAAATAGAAAACACAAATTTAGTTATTTTAGGGACATAGCTATGCTGGTGCAACCGGTGCACAGCACCAGGGTTCCTGGAGTCAAGGGCCTTGAATAAAGGCACCTGCTGCCTCCAACAAAGGAAGCAATGGCAATGAGAAGCCCCATTCTGACTTTCTGTACCAGGGCTCCTGAGAACATAGCTAGAATTCTGAGTTAATTTAATTGTATATATCGATTATTTCTTCAAAAAATTCCATTATCTATGGATTTCATGAGTTTTTGTCAGTAGAAGAGTGATATTTAAATAATGTTATATAATTTTTACATCTGAAATTTAAAGATGAATATTAAATATGTTCCAGAATAAATGTTTGCAATTGTCTGATTTAATGTTGAATAGCAAAGTTACAAGTCCTAGGAGGACAAATAGTATTAGAAGCAAAATTACAGTTCTTCCTGTAGTCAATTTGTTTTAGATCACCAATAGAATGTTAAAAGTCTTGAAAATACTAAAGCTTCTAATTATTATTTATGTATTAAATAAAAGTATGCTACTTATTTTCAAAATTGTTTTATCCAACACTTAAACTGAAGTGAAGAATGTTGTTACTATCAGTAGAAAAAAATTTAAAGGCATTCAAAAATTTGTATCTTTTTATATGAAATTAATTTAGCATTGTAAGTTGTAAGTTAATTACACATTATCACCATATTGGGTAGACAAATATTTCAGGCCAAAGCCTTTGTATTTAAGGAAGGCTTTGGTCAGGCCCAAGAAAATGTTTGAAGTGTTAGTTGCCTTGTAAGCACAGTGGGTTGGAGACTCAGGGTTTAAAACTAGGAGTGTGAATTTGATTCCTAGTTGGGGTTAATTATACATTGAACAATTTCAATCTTTTAATTTCTTAATGTAAACTGTCGTTTTTGAAATCTGTTTACAATGGTCTGATTGAAGAGATTTTATTACTGTACCAAGTGTGTCAACAACCAACATCTTACCTCTTAGTCTCCAACCTTGCTATGTAGTATTTCCTGTAGTAATGTGGATTTGAGACAAAAAGTGTAGATTGTCAATGTGTGTGGATTATCTTTGGATAACTGAATATTAATGAAAAAAGTTGACATCTAGTGTTATTGGATTTTAGAAACAGTTTGTACAGTGATTATTATCATTTTCGCATTCTTTAGTAGGATTTCAATCTATTTCATCCAAACCAAGTGTATGTTTGTGTAAAAATTGTCAGTAATTTGGTAAGTAATGTGGAGAATGTGTTACATTTCCATTGTGAATGCTGCAATTCAGGGAACAGGTAGCATGAATGTCTCAGGCTACAAATCCTTACGTATTAAATAAAGAAAATATTTTATATCAAAGTGCACTTTCATTTTCATAATGTCCGTCCTATTTCATATTGACTGTTATGACTGACTGACATATTGACTGTTTCGTGAAAATGAACTAACATTTTCCTGTTCAGAGTTGTTCAGTGTTTTTCCTGAAGATTATTTCGTAGTTCAACTGCATCAGTTTTACACCTAGATTAGAGTTTGAAATGTCGTCAATACTGTGAAGAGTGTATGGGCATTAAAGTAAAAAAATGGTCTAAGCAAAAACTAAATTTTTTCATGCTATACTCACCTTTCATGATGATTTTGTATTACAGCTGCTCAGGATCATACAATGTGATGGTTTCTTATTAGGAATTTGGTGAAGAAGTGCAATCTACTTGGAGTTGGCTTAGTTGACAGTGGAGTATTTCAAGGCGGATGCCCTACGAGGTCACCAACTTGATCATTTACCTTTAATAGCTTCGAAGGACCAGTGTACTTATAAAGCAAGTACACTTGCTGACTCACTATGCTTACAAGAAAAAGTTGTAATCATTTGGGTGAATCGGTAGTCATAGTTTGAAACGGAACATATTAAGTTAAATAAACATTACTTAAAGTTGCATTGACATGAATTAATTTTCTCATGAAAATGTGTTGATTGGATTATATGAAGACCGTAGGTGTTTGCAAAATTCAAACAGTTGAAGGAAAATTATTTATGGTGACGTTTGATGAGAGAAGACATAATTTGGCACATTTTCATGCTGATTAAAAAAAAACGCATGACCTTGAACATACAGTTCACAATCCATCATGCAGATGTGTTGAGGTGCGCAATAACATCAGCTGACGATAACGCTGGGAGGCGGAGATGTGCATTCGCCAGGGGTCAGCGCGTAGGCGCAGTGAAATGCATTCCAGAGCTGCGGTGCTGAAGCTGACGCCTTATTACCGTTACCAATGCGAAAAAAGTTTTAGCGCAATAGAACTTGACGTGGCACATGGCGATGAGGCCGTGATTAGTATTTCGTGCAAATAGACACAGTGGGTCATGTGAATAAAAGTAAGTAAATGCTTATACTACAAGCTTTTGAAGTAAATATTTACATTTTTGTGAATACAACTTAAGTACTAACTTTAATTTACTAGTAAATGCCACTTATAGCAAATTCTTAATCTCTCAATAAGAACTTGGTTTTCCAGCATTTACTTAAAATCACCTGAATAAATCTGAGCTTTTACTACGTTTATAAAAAATACATCCAATGGTATTCTAACATTTTAAATTCTGGTATGAATATCCGCTGGTTTCGCCATCGAATCAAATACACGAAAAAGAGACGGTACGGCTGGTGGAAAAAACTGCATGACAAACGCTTGCCATCAGAAGATGGGTAAGATTATAATCTTCCAAACTCTGAAACTATTTTTTCAGATGTAGACGCCCTCGTCTATGCGCTTAACTCTTGTTCAACCATTCTTATTTACACTAAAGAACCCCCCCCCCAAAAAAAAGAGAGAGAGAGAGAGAAAAAAGAAAAACAGGTACACCTTCCTAGTATCGTGTACGGCCCCCGCGAGCACGCAGAAATGCCGCAACACGGCGTGGCATGAATTCGAGAAATATCTGAAGTAATGATGGAGGTAATTGACACCATTAACCTTGCAGGGCTGTCCATAAACTCGTAAGAGTACGAGGGGATGGAATCTCTTCTGAATAGTACGTTGCAAGGTATCCCGGATACGCTCAACAATCATGTCTGGGGATTTTGGTGGCCAGTGGATATGGAATAAAATTCAGAAGAGTATTACTGGAGTCACTTTGTAACAATTCTGGGAGTATGGTCTGTCGCACTATCCAACCGGAATTGCCCAAGTCCGTCAGGATGCACAATGGAAATTAATGGGTGTGGGTGATCAGACAGGATGCTTACGTACGTGTCATCTGTCAGAGTCGAATCTAGACGTATCAGGTCCATATCACTCGATCTGCACACGCTCCACACCATCCAGAGCCTCCACCAGCTTGAACAATCCCCTGATGTTGGCATGTAGGATCCATGGATTCATGAGATTGTCGTCATACTCGTACATGTCCATCCGCTCATCAACAGTGCAATGCCGATGTTGACGGGCCCAGGCAATGCGTAAAGCGTTATGAAGGGCAGTCATCAAGGGTCCACGAGTGGGCCATCGGCTCCGAAACCCCATATCGATAATGACTCGTTGAATGGTTCGCATTCTGACACATGTTGATGGCCCAGCATTGATACCTGCAGCAATTTGCGGATGGGCTGCACTTCTGGCGTGTGTAATAATTCTCAGTGTCATAACTTCCCTCCACATCTTCAGTATTACAATTTTCTTTCTTAACCATACTGAACAGAATCGCCTAAAGAGACGTTTTGTTTCTTACTCATATCTCTGCTCGCTCTCTTCACCCATTCTGTGCATCGCGAAAGGCTTCCGGCGTGTGAGCCGCGTCCCTGCCCGCATAAGCTCTTGAATGGAAAAAACACAGAAACAGGAAAGTTGCTGCACCTAACAGTTGCTTCTGCTGTCGCGACATGCGAGGCACGGCTGTCTTGAAAAGTAGCAAAAACAGGCAGTTGCCGAATTGCCAAAACAAGGACAAGTGCTCTCGGACTTGGGTTGCGAGTTGAGCTAAAGATCCGGTATAAAGCAGATGTAGGGACTTCCGAATAGCGAACTAAACAATTAGCAACAGTCGAGAACATTTATAGTTTCCTCGGACATTATGATCACGAATTACACCACGGGATGATCCAGAACATCCGAGAAGACATTCCGTAAGCTTACGAACTTATCAATGCCGTATGGTTTAACAATGTCTAAAGGCCGTAGAATCATTTATCAATAACGAGTTCGAGATAAGTTATTAGAATTTTACAATAAATGTTAATTGTTGTTTGGAAAGAAAAGGCTGCTATTTCATTGAATTGCCATAATTTCAGTAAGTAGTAAATTCCACAGAAGTTCCAGGAATCGTTATACAGTCGTCACACATCCACGTTCATGAAACGTTATAAATTGGCTGCCCGGCTTGGGGATGATAAAATAAGTTTAATTTGTGACATTCAATGTTAATGCACGTTACAAAATGTCTGCCCAACGCGGGGCAAGATAATCGTGAATAAGAAGCACTTTACAATACTACATTCATTACCACACGCATGACATTCCTTGCTAGTTCTTCACGCAAAGCTTTGCCACTATTACACACAACACTATCTACTCTCTGTAGAGAGCTAGCGATGTCTGGTCCTCTTTGATATAACTGGTTTATGCTGCGTTTTGATATCCTCTGCTTCTCAAATCTCTGGGAACGGGATCTTGGGCCGTCCCGTGCTGCTCTCATGATCCTCGGAAAGTCCTGAGCTTCTCTGTAGTTCGTCTTCTGATGCTCCTCTGGCCTTATCTTCCTTAACGTCCTCCGCATAAGTGTTTCCGCTCAATTGTGAAAGAGGTTGAAGATGGACAGGGGCCTCATGTCTATGCAGCAGCTTATCCACACATTATTGGTATGCTGCAGCTACAGATGCAACGATATTTGTCTTGTTGTGGAAGGCAGACATATCTCAACATGTTGAGTAAAGGAACGTTCTCCCAACTGTAGCCAGGTATTGAAACCAGTTATCAAACGTTAGCAACCATCTCCTTAGTTGGGTTGGAATTTTTGAATGATTTTATGAAGTAGGCAAGATTAGCCAATGCCAAGCTGCTTTCGCAACCATTCATTTAATATAAAAAGAGTGTATCGATAATTTTTCACATATAGCAGCGAGCAAGAAAATTGTAGGACAAGAAAATTTGTCTTGATTGTCAAAAAGGACACATCTGCATGATTGCAGAGAGCTCTCAATGTTATCGTGAAATCTGTAAAATCTTCACCAACTTCAACAGCGGTCTTATGTGTTGGATCGAAGGACATATCTAAGCTCTTCATTATCGGGGTGTCTGCGTCTTTCTTCGAAAATCTCGAGAGATTGTAATTGTATGTCTTGTTTGTACTGCGGTCAAGTCATAATTCTTAAGGAAGTAAGAATCTCTACCGTTAAGAGAAAATACATTCCTTAAAAATTACAGATATTTGTGATGGCAATGTATACCAGGGTAGAGGAATTTTCGAAATAAAATAATTTTATTGCGTTTTCATCACCAATAGTAGTGATAACATTAAGATCATGAAATTAACTTGTGTAAAATACGGATCTAATCCAAAAGCTCGAGTGCGTACTGGAATGTTTGCTGGAACCATGTGCGTGGGAGGTGAACGTAACTGTCACGGACCTCGCGCATATAAAGCATGTAAGTAATGTTTGGATATAGACTTTTATTCAAGTTGGTTTTAATTAATTTACATGAATTGTTACCGTTTTATTAAATATTAGTGTTCTGAAGTTTGGAAATTACATTTCCGTAATTTTATGGAGCTGAAACTCTGTTTGTTGGAGCACCAGCCGCCACTGCGCTATACCTCCACTCCGTTTCTATAACAATTGTTGAATTCAGAATGAATGGTAACAATGAGTTGTTGACAAAATTTGATAAGCAGAAATAAGAGCTAAATAGAAACTATTTTGCACCGCAAAACGAACTACAGATTTCATTTTATAATTTGTCGTGTCAATGAAACAATCAACCCCCCACTTATCTCTCAACTAGCGAAATGACGGATCTAGGAAACGTTCGCGAATAATGTCAGTTGTTCCATTGCGAAAATGGAATCTATATTATAATGACGTGCCCACGGTGGGCGTGCCTGAAACCATGATGGAAGTAACATCATATTTTTAAATCGTGATTTCATTGTTAGCAGGTTGCAACAGGTTCACCAACTCAATTTTTGCGCATCTTGTGATTTGTTTAAATCTTTATTTATAAATAACGTTTTTGGAGGATTATATGACACAATCTTGCAGTGGGAAAAGGGAATTATCACCTTTCAAACGACACTTTGATCATGCGAACCAATGCAGCGGTTAGATCCTGTCTATAAAAGATAGATCTTAGCTTTTCATTTGCCATGTTTATAATGTAGAGGAGAACGAAAGCGCCTCTGGTGAGTCACAGAAGTACCAACTTGGTGTAGGACCACGAATAAAATATTGTGAAATAAATATGTGATGTGTTGTGTTTCTGACAAATTTGTTTAGTTAAAACGAGCAAAAAAATAATGTATGTGTTTGTAAATAATCCACTTTGTGAAATTGTACTGGAGTTTAGTGAAGTTTTAAAATATGTTTTCTGCGTTACATTGCTTAACTACAAGTGCATATAAATGTCATTACTAATGACAGCCCAATTACTTGGAGTTCCCATGCAATCGTTCGTGTTATCTGCCAGTTGTGAGACAAAGCTGCAGGTTTCCCGCAAAATAATAATGTATATTACTATAATTAAGTGTTTAAATTATTTGAAAAGGTGTTTTTATAGACGGGGCTTGACGAGTGGATGTTTGTGAGAAAGGTAAAAATATTAAATTTTACCTAAGTACTTATTTTTTATTACACTAATTTAATCTTACAAGTTGGCATTTTGTAGTTTCTATTTGTTAGGAAATAGAGCACTGGAAAATAACAGCAGCAAGACATTATTCAGGTTTCCTGAGACTTAACTGGTTCAGAAACTGAAAATCTTGGCTCACAAACAAAAAATTTGCAATTTTTTTCTTTAGGTAGGTTGAAAAACACTACTTTGAATTAAAAGGGATAGTAAAAAATACATTACCTGTTCTTGTGAGAGGAGGATCAGAGGACACCTAAGGGTCTTGCTGACAAGTATTTGTGAGAGTTATCAATGTGAGCTGTTATCATACCACCCGAGATTAGAGAATGAAGGACATTGATAAACAATCTGTAAAGGGAAAACAGTTTTGAAACACAACCACAAGATTTCAATGCTCATATAATTAGAGAAATCCTATTTGATGGATATTTAAATTATTCTTTTCCTTTCTTTCTTCTTGTTTTCCCCCATTTCCTTCCTGTTAAAGTAGATATTAAATAATCATCTTAATTATTAGATTATATGTATAGAGGTTTTTATCTTACATTTATTCTTGATATTGGGGAAAAAAACTGTATATTTTAAAATGCATGTTATTGTCTTTGTTTCATTGAGCAGTTATTTTAAGAGGATTTTGCATAAACATTAGTGTTAGTGTTAGACTAAAAAATTTGGTGGTCTTGGATATTTTATTTTCAAGACTAATAAACAAATTTTACTTATTTTTGTTATCACACAGGAGAATTTTTAATGACGTGATATTTTTTTATGATTCTAGTGGAAGTAAGTCAATGTTCCTTGGTCATTTATTTATCAAAAACTTTTGTTAGGACAGGAATAAATTCTATCTATAGTGTAAAATAAAAGTCATTTTATTTCCCGCTCCACCCTGTATCTTCCTGCATTTAATGCTGAAATGCATTGTTGTTTGAATGCTGTATTCATGGGCTGTAGCTTGGCATACATTTTTTCCTGGCTTGTAGAAAATAACAATTATTTCTAAAATGCTTTTAATGTGAAAACACTGTAATTTTGTTTTTGGACTAAATTTATGCGTTAAGTGAGTGTTGACATTTATGATTGCTGATTTATTTCAGATTATTAATGCAGAGTGACTGACCATATAATTAGAGAAATGGCACCATCTGCCACATGTTGTTCTCCACGTCACCTAGTGTTGCATGTGCTTGATGCAAGCTCTCTCATTTTGGTGCTGGTGCTGCAAGGAAGTGTACTTAATTACTACATCATAGACCATTACAAGAGCTCTGTGAGTAAGGAAGTTCAGGGAATGAGTGGATTAAATTGTAGGTAATTTCTTAGATTGTTCAACTAAAATAAATAATTGTTGATTTAGATGCAGTCCCAAGGCTATACTACTTGTACTTAGGTGAATAACTTCTAAGGGTATGCCGGAAATGACATTCCATTTTTTTAAATGGAGTACCACATAATTTTCTGCAGCTCTTTTGCATTGGAAGTTAAAATGTTTTCTTGGAGTAAAAGAATATTACAGAGAAAAATAGTTGATGTAGCTATCACTAGCAGGCAACATTTTTACTGTGATGGCTTGATGTGTTGTATAAGATGACATTTGTTTTATCTGACAAAAATGTACTAAGCAACATCAAATG
>BOPP01000117.1:519597-540773 GCA_017312745.1 Gryllus bimaculatus
GGGAGAATAGGACGGAATTTGCGCGGTAGAAATAGAATATTATTATTTTTAGTAAGTTGTTTGCTCTTTCTGTTAGATTATTTGTTTGTTATTTTCTTAGATTGTACAACTAAAATAAATATGTGTTGATTTCAGATGCAGTCCCAGAGCCATGATACACGTTGATAAGGTGATAACTTCGAAGGGAATTGCCGGTAAATGACATTCCATTTTTAAATGGAGATACCACATATTTTTGCGCTCTTTGCATGGAAGTTAAAATGTTTATTGGAAGTAAAGAATATTACAGAGAAAATATTGATGTAGCTATCATAGCAGGAACATTTCTAGGTGGCTTGATGTGTTGTATAATCGATGAATTTGTTTTATCTGACAAAGAATGTACAGAACATTAAGAACTTCAACATCAAACTTTAGTGGACTTTCTGGTAATGAAGCCAACCAAATAGGATTTGCATTGTGTTAGGTTTGAAGACTATGATAGAGTTACATCTGCTTTTTTAAGAGTGCCCACATATTGATCAATCAACAGACACTTCCATGGAACTTCACATGATTGTATTTCTTATTATTAATAAAGATAATACAATTTGACAGGTATTCAGCTTTTGGTTATCCTTATTGTATTTTTGTTTCTTAGGTACTTTTCCGCGTCACGTAGTGTGTACTGATCCGATAATTTACTGCCAAAACACGACCAAAAGAATTTGATTCTGATTTGCTACATGTAAACTATCTCCAACATATCGACGAATTAGTATGGTCCTGGGTGATCTAGCAAATGTGGCTTAAAATTCTATCTGACACCTCTGCATGTGCATTAAATTGCAAGCAAATAAATAACAAATTCCTTTACTTCTATATATAATATATTTTAGGAGTTTTTTTATATCGTTTAATTGTAAAAGGGCAATTTGCATGTAAATTATGAAATAAATAAATTATTTTGAAGAGTTTATTTTTATACTCTGAAATTTATTTACTTATTAGAAATAAACATTGGCGGGGAAAAAGTCTAAATGTTTGAGCAAAGCATTAATATTTTTGCCTTCATATTTATTTATTGAAGTAAACTTAGTTTTGAAGAAGTGGGTATATTCGGAATGATTAAGGGCGGAATTTCCCACTTTTTAATAATATTAAAAATATCGAGGGTACTCGCTCGTAGATAGCCACTTTTCTCACCGCTGTCTTATCTAATTATTCCACCATAACATTTATTATGTTGCTTTTTTATGTTTTCTTTATGTGTTGTGTATATTCCTACTCAAAACTCTGGTTTCATACGAAGCTGGACTTAATTGAACTGTCATTTTGCCGTAGTTTTTGGGCGTGGGATATACTGTCACCACCTCCTAACAATAAACTTGATTATTTCTAATCTATCTATATATCATAAAGTTAGCGGGTGCTCTTTCTGCAGAATTACAAATTGATCAATTTAATTACACAAAGATATTTGTAATAGGTGCTATTTGGGGTTTCCTTCCTCTCACCACCAAGCGTCCCCCTCCCTCTCTTGGCGTCTTTCCTTTGTGTTATATTGTCTATTTAAGTTGTTTTTTTACTCGCCCCTCTGTATGTTTTGAATATGAAAATCTTGGTCTTGCTCAATAATTATATTTGTCCACAGTCTTATATGTCCTAAAGAATAAATGTTAAACCTGATCGTTCGTTCTGGCCTTTATTATTATAATTTGTTTTTTTTTTTGTATCCAACAAGACAATTCATGTTGTGCTCCATCATCTCACTACAATTGGTTATTAGTCTTTTATATCTCTACCTTTATCACCATTATCCACTTTCTCAAATATTTAAAATTCAGCTTTTTTTTGTATTTTTTTTTTTCGCATGAACGTTGTGTATTATTAGCGTGGAGTTTTTTAAGGCTTTACATTAAGCTCGAGGGATGTGGGGGTTGGGATAATCTTTTTGTATTTAATCCTGTGTGTATGGGTTGATAAAATGTGTATAAATTCTACTATGGGGGGGGCATTGTTCGTCTTTATATGGGGTACTTTTTCTCCTCACCTGAGACTAAATAAAAAATATTGTGTTTCTTTTTAGTTACCGTGGGAGTGAGTGAATGTATAGTTGTTGACATGTTTGTGCTAGTACCATGGGCTCTGTGAGCAGCATTTCCTAACATTGAAAAATTCTGTAAAAATTCTGTTATATTGCATATAATATGGTACACAAATATGTATTCTAAATAAATAAACATTTATGATATTGTACTAAATTGTGATTATTTTTACATAGAAAAAATGTCTCATACTTTCTTTGTCAGATATTTCGTTAAGTTTGTCTAGACTATGAATTTTCGTTTGTTTTGACAACTTAAATCTACAGATACATTTTTAACATTCTTAGAGGTTTTTGTTAATAATATATTTATATATCCTTAACCTAACATGGACACATGAAAGGGTGAATTATAAGGGATTTTTTGTATTGATATTCCCCCACGCGCCCTCAATTAGTTTCCCCCCCCCTTTTTGTGCTATTTTATTTGTGACGAATTTAACTGTTAATTTTTTTATACGGGGAGGATAAATTATTATTCTTATAACCACCCTAGTGATTCAGATTCAAAACTTTAATTTGATACAGAGCTCATATATATAACCTCACTATTTTTCTCCCCTCATTATAAGGTAATTTATTTATCAATCGGGGCGTAATATTGACATAACATGATACTTTTATCTCTTTAACTTATAAAAGATGGACAAAGATTGGTTTTAATTGCAGTTTAGTATGGTTATATCTAGAGTGCCCTGTTCAATAAGTTATTTTGTTACTTGTAAGGTGTCTGTATAATTCTTTTTTTTCGTACCGATAAGATAGTTCGGTGATCTCTTTTTTACATGCTTTTAAGACGCTCTTATATTCATTTTTTTATAAGAAATTTGTTTTGATAATTGTTTTCCCTTTCTTTTTTTACCGGTTTGAATACCGCTACATAATTACTTTAAATTAGCATGTCAATCAACATTCATTATACCACACCATTTCCCCACCACACATACACTGTACACACACACACATTGTAACACTATTGATAGAATTGCTGCAATCGTAGGAATTCTCAAAAAATGCAGGTAGAACAAGAATGACATAACAGTTTTGTTGGCAACAATATTGCGACAAAATCTCAAAGACTGGAACACTAATAGTTTTTAAAATAATAAAAACCGCAGTATCCAAGATGGAAAGTTTTCTGGAGAAGAGATGGACATAGCACGAAAAAGATACCTCAGATTAACAGCCAACAAAGGGGGGCCTCGGTAACATCTTCGTAGGGCCTGCTTTACCCACTTCTTTATCTTTCTCATAAAACCCCAAGAGGGAGAATTCTCAACAGCACCCGCAGAGTATATAGAAAACTGAAAGGAAAGTGGATCCCTTACGGAACCGCTGGAGATTAATAACGTATTCCTTTTGAGGTTTCTGATTACCGATGATCAGACTGACTTTAACAGCAAGCTGTTACTTGTGAGGGGAGTTCTAAATTGTGAAAACTAATCTAATACAACATATTTCTAATATACATAGAAATTATATTGAGAGATACTACCAAAATATTCCTTCTATCAGCGTACATTCTTTTCTGAATTTTGTGATATTACTTCTATTCCTTTTCTTCTCTAGAGTTATTGCATTTCTCTCATCTTTCATCGTATTAGTAGACTCTAGTGACTTGAGGGATCCTTGTATGCAGTTGACTGTTTCTTTTTTAGAAGCTTTAGAATGTAGGTCCAGCGATTATTACTTCTTATAAAGTAATTTATTTGCTAATTTATAATTATTTAATAATTAGAGTTTGAATGATTTTCATTACTGTTGAAATATGTATCAATACTAGTCCATACTTAAGTTTAAGTTATGTCTATGAACACTAATAAGTTAAAAGACTAAGATAAAAAGTTATAAAAATTATGACTCAAAGATATGTTACTTTCAATAATTAATAGAATTATTGAATAATTTTAGTTTATTTTGAGGTACTGCCAGATGTAATTATAATCATAATTGGAAACTTAGCAACACTTGACAATTAATGTTGTATTTATTAGCTCATTTTGTAACGCTGATTTTTTGGTTATATGGAATGTGCCAGATAACAATAGCACTATCAGGTGTGGTGTTTCTGTTACTTGTAGAAGTCACAATTGGCACCACGTGGCTCGCCCTAGTATATCTCTTGTGACCTCGTGTGCGGCAAGACTGCTATAGAATTCTTGACAGCTGTAAGTATTTACAACTTCAGTACTACTGTCTCTACTTTATTTTACTGGAGTACGTTTATTTGTAGAGTAAGCATACCCGTATACACCAGTGCTGCAAACAAAGACATCTTGGATCTCGACGTCTATAACTGTCTCCTGAGTATTATTTTAATGTTATACTTAAAAGATTTATGTTTATATTTTGAAGTTAGCATGAACAATGCAAATTAAGTTTGTTTAAATTATCTCAAAAAAGTAAACTGCAATAATTCTGATTGTAAACATTGCAAGAATCACTATTTTTTGGTTCTTTGAAATTTAATTTGTTTAAATTTGAATTATGACTGGAGCATAAAATTTAAAAAATTAATATGCCATTCATATATTACATAATGCAATTTAATTAACAAAGATGTGTTTTATTGTCACTTAATTTTCTCAAATATGGAATAGTAATTATTTATTAATGTTGAAAAGGATACTTTCTTGAGCCAAGGTTGATGTTTGAGTTTCAAAAGTCATTTTGCAAATGAGAAGCATATAGTGGTATTTTGTACATTCCCCTCCGACTAAAATTTACTTTTTGATTTACTTCATTATGAGGCATTTCTTGTGAAAGATGATTCAGAAGATTACAATATGAACAAAAGAGGGGGAGAAGTTTGGCCAGTCCTACATTATTTGAAGTACGACAAAACAATAGCAAATGGTATTGTTACCTTGACTGGGGGGAGTCGAGAGTTTGAGGAAAAGAAGGGAGTAAGGGGTAGGGTATCCTGATTGAGTATGACAGGAGCTACTGTAAAATTATTTATGAAAATCCAATTTCAAAACGTTGTGTGCCAAAACATATATTTTATAAATATAGAATAATTACTAACTAATTAATTATGATATTGTGTCTATGGCAGAGAAATTGATAATTTAGTTTATTGGGAAATCTCAAGAATACCGTTATTATCTTCAAATCCAAAATTTGATATTTCAAGGAATTATTAAATGTGGTTGCAACGCTGAGAAATCTGATTATTTTTTCATTTTTCCTGATACTTCACAGGTGAGCCTATTTCACTTCTCCACACACCCTGTGCGCCACCTGGGGCACTCCATGACTGCCCTTCAAGGCCTGGAGATACCTTATACAGGATTGTGCTGTTTCAAACTTTGTGCTACCTGCATTGGCTCTGTACAACATGAGCTTGACTGATGTGAGTGCAGAGTACTGGCACTTCCTGTTTTCTCTCCTTACAATTTGCTGCATATGGATGTTGATAGACTGCCTTATTTGGGAGTGCGCCTGTACCTCTGGTTAAACTATGACCACTCACATCAGTACTTCTTATGAAAAATGTGTTCGGAATTATCTTGGCCCTTCGTGGTTTGATACCAGATGTGACAGAACTGTTCGCGCCGGCGCACTGCTGATGGAACCCTAACCAGCTGCTGCCAATGGGTATTTGAAGGAGGGGCTGGAGAGCTTTAGAGCTGCAGCCAGTGCCTTGTGTGAAGGAAGCTGGTGATTGCTGCAGCAGAAGGGGATTGCATTTCCTCGCCTTGCTATTGAGCAGGGGCTCTGACGCACCTACTTCCGAATCCAAATTATGTCACATGCTTAAATATAAGTAAGTTCTGAAACAGGGTTTATTATTTAACTTGCCATTGATTATGAAATGCACAAGCTTTAAGATTTTGTGACCATTAGAATTGTCTAATTGTGATTGTGCCTATCAAATAACTTACTACTTTACTTCCATAAATGTCTCCAGAAGAATGAAGATGAAAGTTATACAAAACTTCCTTGTGCTCTCTTCTTTTATCTAGAGTGCTATTCACTACTTACTAAGGGCATCAATAGTTACCATTAATTAAACTTCTTGCCTTTTGAACAGCCCAGAGCACAAGCTAATGGAGTTGAAATGCCTGTGAAAAAATAGTAATCTCATAGACAATGATAATAATGTTTCAGGTGGAAAAAATAGCTTCCATCAGTAGATAATACTTGCTCAGTCATACCAGAAAATGTTAGGCTCATGTGATCTTCACTTCCTTTCTGGATTTTTATTTCAATCTTCAACTGGGACTCTCTTTCAAAATAGATTATTTAGTTTTTTCACTTTATATGTCTTCCAATTATATATTTATTTTCATTTCCTTCTCCAAACACTTTTGTATTAGTATTTATAACTTTGTAGGCCATTTAACATTTGACAATATTGTAGTTAATATGTATATGTACAAGGCATTTCTTTCTTTCTTCCCTTCCACTTTACTATCAACTACAAATAATGATTAATCATTTAGCATGAATGAAAGTGAACATTTTAGTATAATTAAAATTTTCTTTTTCTTGAATGGGATTGTGCTATTAGAATTCTAGAGACTCATTTGTTGAACAACCTGCTATTTACCTCTTCTTCTAATCAAGAGATTAGGTCTTCAACCTGTTCTGGTGACCATTTAGCACGTGGTCTTCCACGTCCACATTTTCCTTGTTGGTCGATAATGCATTGCCAAAGCCGGAAGGTTGCTTCTGACTCTCTCTCTTTAACTTCAACATCACACTTTAGTGACTTTCTGGTATGAAGACCAATCCAAATAGGATTTGCATTGTGTTAGGGATTTGAAGAATATATCAAGTTACATCTGCTTTTCTTAAAGAGTGCCACATATTGATCAATCAACAGACACATTCCCATGGAACGTTCAATGATTGTATTTTCTTATTTATTAATAAGTAATAACAATATTGACAGTATTCAGCTTTTGTCTATCCTATTTTGGAAAATTACTTCGATTAATTTACAAAACAACGACCAAAAGACATTTGAATTACTGATTTCTACATGTAAACTATCTCAAAATACACCAATTGTTCGTCTGTGTGATCTAGCAAATGTGCTAAAAATTTATCTGTCACCTCCTGCATGTGCATTCAAATTGCAAGCAAATAAATAACAAATTACTTTAAACCTACAAAAAAAATTTAGGAGTTTTTTAATATCTTTAATTGTAAAAGGGCAATTGCATGTAAATTATGAAATAAATAAATATATTTTGAAGAGTTATTTTTAATCTCTAATTTATTAATGTTATGAAATAAACATGGAGGGGAAAAAGTCTAAATGTTTGAGCAAAGCATTTAAATTTGCCTTCATATTTCTTATGAAGAACTTTTAAAAATTATTTAAATTAATTATTAATATGAGGGTATTGTAGATCCCTGGTTAATGTATTATTAATTTTTCAACCTACATTTTTTGTATGTTTCAGGTGAATCCATACTTCTGGTTCCTAGCTGACTTTGCAACTGTATTTGTGTTTGCTGGAACTCTCACCATCTCATATCAATATCTTACAAAAGTTCGCTTTGCAGAAAATGACAGTAAATTACCAAGTGGTGCTATGTTTCCTTTGTCACCAAAGCGTCTCACTCGGCGTTTTCCTGTGTCACGTCTTGGGATTATGCCCCTCAGTTATTGTTCTTGGCTTATTTATTGTACCTTCTTATTGTCTAAGATTGTACTGATCGTTCGTTCTGGTATCTTATATGATTTGTCTCCACAAGCAACATTTGGGCCACAGCTACTACAGGTAAGAGCTAATGTTTCATTCACCTATCACTTCCAAAATATAAAATCAGTTGATAAGTGAATTAACTGGGGTTTTAGGCTACATAACGCAGTTTTGATCTTTATATTGCATGTTTTTGTGTTTTTACTGCATGTTTTAGAGAGTTTTACTGTACAAAAATATGGTCTTTAGTAATATAATATTGAATTGTTCATGTTTGTGGTGATTCTAACAGATTATAAATGAAAATTCTGTAAAAAATTACTGTTATTTGAAAAATGTGTACACAAAATTATTCTAATAGATCTAAGATTGAGGAATAATTTACATGAAAAAAAAAAGTCTAACTTTAATATCGAAAGTGTAGAAAAGTGTTTGAACTTTTCAGATTTCAACATACTAGAGGTTGTAATAAAAAACAACCTACAAAACACATGAAGTGAAATTATGAACTGCCAGGCCAAAAATTTGGTAATATTTTTGAGAAATCATTAGGGTATATTTTTCTGTCATGATTAGATTCAAAAGTACACAAAAACTACTCATTTCCCAAAAGAAATTTTCATGGCATTATTTAATGATCTACTTAAATAAAAAGAACAAATTTAATGAAGAAAAAATCTGTAATGTTTTTGTTCTTGTGATTGTCTTTAAAATCTTGTTGTAGTAGGGTATCTTTTTCATGTTTTTAGGCAATCAAGTTTTAGAATTTGTATACATACTTACATACATGTATACATTCATATATACACACCATATACCCCACCACACATACACTGTACACACACACACATTGTAACACTATTGAATAGAATTGCTGCAATGTAGGCATATCTCCAAAAAATGCATAGTAGAACAAGAATGAACATAACAGTTTTTGTTGGCAACAATATTGGACAAAATTCTCAAAGACTGGAACACAATATTTTAAAATATAATAAAATAACGCAGTAATCAAGATGGGAAAAGTTTTGGAAGAGACATGACATAGCAAACGAAAAAGATACCTCTAATTAACAGCCAAACCAGGGGGGGGGCCCTTGGTAACAGTTTTCTGGCCTGCTTACCCCACTTTCTTTATTTTCTCATAAACCCCAAGGAGGAGAATTCTCAAAGCACCATGGCAGAGATATATAAGAAAACTGAAAAGGAAATGGATCCCTTACGAACACCTGGAAGATTAATAATATCCTTTTGAGGTTTCCTGATTAACCATGATCAGACTTCTAACAGAATGTGTACTTGTGAGGGGAGTTGTAATTGAAAACTAATCTTATACAACATATTTCTAATATACATAGAAAATTATATTGAGAGAACTACTACCAGAAATATTCCTTCTATCAGCGTACATTCTTTTCTGAATTTTGTGATATTACTTCTATTCCTTTTCTTCTCTAGAGTTATTGCCTATTCTCTCATCTTTCATGGTATTGTAGACATCTAGTGACTTGAGGGATCCTTGTTGCAGTTGACTGTTCTTTTTAAAAGCTTTAGATGTAGGTCCAGCTGCATTTATTACTTCTTATAAAGTAATTTTTATTTGCTAATTTATAATTATTTAAATATTAGAGGTGTTGAATGATTTTCATTACTGTTGAAAATATTGTATCAATACTATGTCCATACCTTAAGTTTAAGTTATGTCTATGAACACTAATAAGTTAAAGACTAAGATAAAAAGTTATAAAAATTATGACTCAAAGATATTTACTTTAAATATTAATAGAATTATTGAAACTATTTTAGTTTATTTTGAAGGTACTGCCAGATGTATTAATAATTCATAATTGGAAACTTAGCAACACTTGACAATTAAGTGTTGTATTTATTAGCTCATTTTGTAACGCTATTTTTGTGTATATGGAATGTTGCAGATAACAATAGCACTATCAGGTGTGGTGTTTCTGTTACTTGTAGAAGGTCACAATTGGGCACCACGTGGCTCGCCTAGATATCTCTTTGTGACCTTGGTGTGCGGCAAGACTGCTATAGAAATTCTTGACACTGTAAGTATTTACAACTTCAGTACTACTGTTCTCTACTTTATTTTATGGAGTACGTATTTTAGAGTAAGCCATACCCAGTATACACAGTGCTGCAAAAAGACATCTTGGATCTCGAATCTACTAACATTCTTCCCTGAGTATTATTTTAAATGTTATACTTAAAAGATTTTGTTTATATTTTGAAGTTAGCATGAACAATGCAATTTAAGTGTTAAATATCTCAAAAAAGTAAACTGCAATAATTCTGATTGTAAAGCATTGCAAGATCACTATTTTTGTGGGAATCCTTAAAATTTAATTTGTTTAAATTTTGAATTATGACTGGAGCATAAAATTTAAAAAAATTGAATATGCCATTATATGTTTACATAATAAATTTATTACACAAAGATTGTGTATTGTACATTAATTATATCTCAAAATATGTTAATAGTAATTTATTTATTAATGTTGAAAAAGGATACTTTCTTGAGCAAGGTTGATTGTTTGAGTTTCAAAAGTCATTTTGCAAATGAGAAGCATATAGTGGTATTTTGTACATTCCCCTCCGACTAAAATTTACTTTTTGATTTACTTCATTATGAAGCATTTCTTGTGAAAGATGTATCAGAAAGATTACAAATAGGAACAAAAGAGGGAGAGAAGTTGGCAGTCCTACATTATATTGAAGTACGACAACAATAGGCAATGGTATTGTTACTTGACTGAGTAGGAGTCGAGAGTTTGAGGAAAAGAAGGGGGTAAGGGGTAGGGTATCCTGAGTTGAGTATGACAGGAGCTACTGTATAAATTATTTATGAAATCCAATTTCAAAAGTTAGTGTGCCAAAACATATATTTTATAAAATATAAATAATTACTTAACTAATTAATTATGATATTGTTGTCTATGGGCAGAAAATTGATAATTTAGTTTTATTGAGAAATCTCAAGAATACGTTATTATCTTCAAATCCAAAATTTGATATTTTCAAGGAATTATTAAATGTGGTTGCAACGCTGGAGAATCTGAATTATTTTTTCATTTTTTCCTGGATACTTCACAGGTGAGCCTATTATCACTTCTCCACACACATCCTGTGCGCCACCTGGGAGCACTCCATGCTGCCCTTCAAGGCCTGGAGATACCTATAACAGTATTGTGCTGTTTCAACTTTGTGCTACCTGCATTGGCTCTGTACAAACTGAGCTTGACTGATGTGAGTGCAGAGGTACTGGCACTTCCTGTTTCTCTCCTTTACAATTTGCTGCATATGATGTTGATAGACTTGCCTTATTTGGGAGTGCGCCTGTACCTCTGGTTAAACTATGACCACTCAACATCAGTACTTCTTATGAAAAATGTGTTCGGAATTATCTTGGCCCTTCGTGGTTTGATACCAGATGTGACAGAACTCGTTCGGCGCCGGCGCACTGCTGATGGAACCCCTAAGCCAGCTGCTGCCAATGGGTATTTGGAAGGAGGGGCTGGAGAGCTCTTAGAGCTGCAGCCAGTGCCTTGTGTGAAGGAAGCTGGTGATGCTGCAGCAGAAGGGGATTGCATTCCACGCCTTGCTATTGAGCAGGCTCCTGACGCACCTACTTCCGAATCCAATATTAGTGCACATGCTTAATATAAGTAGTTCTGCAAACAGGGTTTATTTATTTAACTTGCCATTGATTTATGAAATGCACAAGCTTTAAGATTTTTGGGACCATTAGAATTGTCTAATTGTGAATTGTGCCTATCAATAACTTACTATTTACTTCCATAATGGTCTCAGAAGAATGAGATGAAAGTTATACAAAACTTCCTTGTGCTCTCTTCTTTTATTCTAGAGTGCTATTCACTCTTACTAAGGGCATCAATATTACATTAATTAAACTTCTTGCCTTTTGAAACAGCAGAGCACAAGCTAATGGAGTGAAATGCCTGTGAAAAAATAGTAATCTCATAGACAATGTAAGATAATGTTTCAGGTGGAAAGAAAATAGCTTCCATCAGTAGATAATACTTGCTCTAGTCATACCAGAAAATGTTAGGCTCATGTGATCTTCACTTCCTTTCTGGATTTTTATTTCAATCCTTCAACTGGGACTCTCTTTCAAAATAGATTATTTAGTTTTTTCACTTTATTGTCTTCCAATTTTATATTTATTTTTCATTTCCTTCCTCAAAACATTTTGTATTAGGTATTTATAACTTTGTAGGCCATTTAACATTTGACAATATTTGTAGGTTAATATGTATATGTACCAAGTGCATTTCTTTCTTTTTTCCCTTCCACTTTACTATCAACTACAAATAATGATTAATCAGTTAGCATGAATGAAAGTGGAAACATTTTAGTATAATTAAAATTTTTCTTTTTCTTGAATGTGGATTGTGCTATTAGAATTCTAGAGACTCATTGTGTTGAACAACATTGCTATTTACCTCTTCTTCTAATCAAGGATTAGGTTCATCAACCTGTTCTGGTGACCATTTAGCACGTGGTCTTCCAACGTCACATTTTCCTTTTGGTCGATAATGCATTGCCAAAGCCGGAAGTCTGCTTCTTGGCATTCTTCTTAGATGTTCGCATCATTTCTTGTTATTTTTGACCGGCTCGTCGAGCACTGGTTCTATCCCGAGTTCTCCCCTTAGATCACTATTTCTTTTTTTATCTAAAATGTATATCCTAAATATCGAATAAATTTCATTTCTGCTGCCTGAACTTTTGATTTATCTCAGTTTGTCATTACTCGAGCTTCATTTCTGTATGTTAAAATGGGCACAGCCACAGTATTGAAAAACTTTACTCTAGTATCTTTTCGTGTTTTGTTTCTCAAATTCCTATAAATTGTTCCACATATGTTTCGGAAATGGTTTAATTTTATGTCCAGGTCTATGTTTTTTCCATAAGAAATATGGCATCCTAGATACTTAAAGTGTTTTACTTGCTCTATTATTTCATCTTCGATGACTATTTTTGTTCTTACAGAAGTTTTCCCTTTAAATGCTTTAAATTGTTTTTGTTTTATTAGTGGAGATTTTGAGGTTATATTCCTTAATTAATTGGTTTAGTGCAAAAGCAGCTTTCTGTAATTTATCCTCATTTTCCTGAATGATCACTCGTCAGTGTATAAAAGGGAGTTCATAAAAATTTTGTTTCCAAGATGTATTCCCGGGTCAATTAACATTTTCCATGTTCTCAACATATCGTCAATATAAATGTTAAAAAGGGTTGGCGAGATACAGCAACCCTGCCTTACTCCTTTGTTAGTGGGAATCTCTTCTGTCATTTTCCTTCCTACTATATAGGCTCTTTATTGCTTCCACCAAAATGTATCAGGCTATCCTCTTTTTTCAAGGATATCCATATAACTGCCATTATCGAAAGCCTTTTCGAGATCTATAAAGGCTAGGTGAATTTTGCGGTTGAATTCTCTTGTTTCTTCAATTATTCTTTTTAATGTAAATATGGCGTCTGCACAAAATCTGCCTTTCCTAAATCATACTTGCTTTTCTGATAGTTGTGTCTAGGTGTTCTGCTATTAGTTTAAGCCTCTTACTTAAAATTCTTGTGTATAACTTGTAGACTGTATCTAAAAGACTTATTCCTCGATAGTTATTCGGATCTGATCTGTCTCCTTTTTTGTACAGGGAGATATCTTTTGCTTGGTGCCATTCATTTGGGATCTGCAAATTTTTCCAGCACACATTAAAAAAGTGCAATATTTGATGATGGAAGAGTATTCAAGCATATTTTATCAGTTCTGTATTAATGTTATTAAGTCCTGGCGCTTTACTGTTTTTTGTTCCCTTCAAAGCTTCCAGCAGTTCTTCTATCTCTAGGTTATGTACCCAGGCTGTCCCATGTTAGTAGATGTACTTGCATGTAAAAGATCCTCAAGCCTAAATGAAGCCTCTGAGCTAAATTCAAATCGTCTGTTTCTCGCCCAAGAAATACCTTCTTTCTCTGGTAGTTGGTGAAAGGAGTGTAGCGAAATTTGTGTGGTCCGACGGAAGAGCAGGCCTAATGGCCTGAGTCTCGCCACGTAAAATAATGTTCTTCATTCATTTTTACCCAAAAATGTGCATATTTCACCATTTGATTATGAATGTTTATGTGCCTATTCCAGAACCCTGTAGTGCATGAACAGTTTGTGTTTTCTTAGACCCTTTTGGATGGGGTGTTTAGCCCTGAGAATACTAATGATCAGCTATATGTGTATATTCTCAAAAAATTCATTTGATTTCACAACACTCCATCAACGTGATTGCGCGTCAGGAAGGAATCTCCAAAAAATGAGCAACGCTAAATTATTGTAGCTAAGAATTAAAACACGACAGTTGAACCTCATGAATACTTTTGTGAATTGGTTTATAGGATTTCTTTCATTCTTCAAGATCAGAATGCACTTGTTGCATGAAATCCAAATGAAAAGCAGTAGTTCTTTACCAGAAAGTATGAACATTGTTATGTAATTTGTTGCTGCTTGATTATTATTTTTTAGTATTGGGTTATATGTGCCTGAGGTGATATTGAATGTTCATGTACATTCTCATATCAGTGGATTACATTAGTTCGAATTATTGGTAACTGTAATTAGTGACTTAAGCATATTGAAATGTTACATTTAGCATATCAACATTTTTGAAAGGAAATAACTGTTTGACGAAAGATTTATAGTGGTAGTTGATATTCATTGGAATATTCAGCTTTTCTGTGAACTATATTACCTGTTACAAAGTGGGCTAAACAAGTGTGTATTTTTGGTACAGTTTGTTTGGCACTTTCATGACATAAAGCCATGTCTTTATTAAAATTCTTTGTGTGGTTTGGAATAATGGCTTTATTTTCTCTTTTGGTTAGTCAGGATGAATTTTTATTGCTAAGATTTAAAATGAAGCATAAAAGTAACATTTACTTTCTTTAAGAAGGGAATTGTGCAAATGTAAATTGCAACAATACCATCTTTAACTAAAAATCAGCCTAAACACTTTTTTAATTTTAGTTTTATTATTTAATTTTGTGATTGTTTAACATAATTACTATGTACCTGCTCTTTAACTGCACTGAGTATTTTCCTTCAGTGTTTGTTGATGGACAAATTATTTTTATTATATGAAATTTTAGACCAATCATTTCCAGAAATAAATTTTAGATGACCAATAGAATATATTTTTCAGTGTATTATTTCTGGAAATGGGCTGATGTTACTCAAGTCACTATGTGACTTCTAAAGAACTGTGTGCCTTGTCTCGTACGTGCAGACTGCATTTAAGTACTTATGTTCAATATTTTGCCTTGCTAATTTTTTCTATTAATGTACTTTTTTTATAATTTTTACATGCCTCTTACAAAATCACCCAATGAATTTGGTCTCTTTTCGTTGTGAATGTGTATGATTAAATGTATTTATTAACATTAGGTGAATATTTATGCATATAGTACTTCCAGATGTAATGTGCCTTTACATACAAGTTTTGTGTGGAGATTTTTGTGAATAGGTTTACATTTCCTATGGTATTAAGAAGTTAAGGCTGTAAAACAACATATTTAAAATTATAGTGTACATTTATATATGCTTATATTAATTATATTTTGTTAAAAAATGTGATCATGGAGCAAAATGTATTTGTAAAGCCACTATGAAATATAATAATTTAGTTCTTTCAATAAATAGAGGTGGATATAAAATATTGTTCTCGTTCATTTCAAAACTAATAAAACACGAAATTCACCAAAAGCCTTTCATTTCTGATACGCAGTTAGGCAAACCACATAAAACTTAACTCATATATATATACAGTCTTTCCAGCATCCATATGACAGAACATGGCGTGTTGTTAGTTGACACAAAGCCATTACTTGTCTATGGAGTTACATACAAGCCCTAACACTTTCTCTCGAGGCAACTGTACCCTGGGAGACTTCTGCGAATCTGCCCCAATTAGTAACATGAATCATCTACGCTTGGGTCTAGGTTGTTGAGGAATTCATCAGCATGGTTCCCCTTTAGCACACAAAGGTGAAAACCTTCTGTATATCACATCTCGTGATGGTGGTGGTGAATATGTGCTTAGTTCTAGCATGGTCGGTAGCATTCTCAACCACTGTCAGAGACCTATGGTTGCCACAGAATTGTTAATGGGATTAAGTCAATGAAACCCAGCTCAGAAAAACCACCTGAGGAACTGGCATCTTGTCAGTTTCATAAAGAGTTGTATGCTCCGACTCATGTTGAGAGAGCAATGGCTCTATTTTTTTTTAGTGGCAGGAGATTGCGTCCCAGTTCAAACAGGAACAAATAGCTGGAGTAAGACCTTGTGTGTTTAGCACAATTTCCTCAGTCAGCATTGACATACACTTTATATATGCGAGGAAACTATCATTCATTTCTACATGTTTTGAGCCCTGAGAAACCTTATGGCAGCCTTCTAGCAGTCAATGTCAATACAATATTATTGAACTTTCATTACCACTTCTAGCAAATGATGTCTTAGATATGTGGGGGAGTCCAGATAATTGATGCCTCCATCAAGCTCCTGGTAGGGGAACTTCAAGACATCAGTGGACTCCGGGTAGTATTTTTGTAACTTGATGCTCAGGTCCTCAAGAGAGTTTACTGCATTGCGGTCTGTTATGCCGAATTGCAATAGTTGTTCCTGAATGTAACATTTCTAATGCAGTCGCCTGTCCATCTGACTGATTGAGCACCAATCTAACTGACCTGAGGACATAGATGACATTTTTGGCAGCTAATCTCCTGATGAGCTCAAATATCATCTCGCTGCGAGAAAATATTATGGTATCAATGTATGTCATGATGAGAATGGCATCTTTTTCAGAAGAACAGTAAAGAACAAGCAGACCAAATTTTGATGGGACAGTGCCTGAACTCTTCATGGTTTTGTCCAACTTTGTGTGCCAACTTCTTCCAGCTTGATGTAAACTATGTCCCAGCAGTGCCTATGACCAGGAGGTCCTAGCATTTGAGTACCTTTGGGAGCAGAATTTTCAACACTGACTAGACAGCTAGGGGGAATTCTAGCGATCGGCTCTGATAGACAGTTTGCCATGGTTTCTCTGATCCACACCAGGTGAATGCCGGATCAGTACTCTAACAAATGGGCCACGGACTGTGTGCGGTCTTCCCTTCCTCTTCACCCCTTACTCATAAACCCTGACATACACTTCACTGCCACATGTTGGGAGATCAGTCGGAAGCTTAGAGCATGTCATGTCTGGGACGGCGCCCTGCAGAGGGAGATACCATATTGGAGAAAATCTAGCGAGATGACGTGTTCATCGATGCCAGTTCACACCAACCAGCTTGGCAAGTCACCGCCACCTTCCGCGATAAAGATATGCTCTACACTTACGGGATAAATTACCTGAGTAGTTGACACGCCCAGAAAAGCCAATCAATCAATTGATGTGAAAAACAAGGATTTCTTTAAGGGACGCATGCCTCTTGCGTTCAGTCCAATGCGACTTCCACCCTAAGAACATATGTCTCTCAATATTTCTCTTCTTTAGATAGCTTTAAAATCTCTTTAAGTTTTGCATTGAAGTGTCAATGTTTAATTGTCACACCATCCCTTGGCTAGCAGCACAAGATGCCACCAGGCGAATTGTACTTCTTTGGGCCTGCTGTCTCAACCCCTGGAAAGTGCTCTTTTCTCACGTTGGCTTGGGTTTTTTCCCCATATAGGTATCTCCCACCAGTGGATCACTGCTCTAGCAGAGATTCTAAGCTTTCTACTTGTGTGGTAGTGAAGAAAAGATTGTGCGCAATCCGAGCCCAGTTTGTTCAGGTCCTGTTCTGGCATTTGTCTGATCAGAAAATACACAGAAAAACAGAAAACTATCGAACAGAACAGGCAACCACAAGAATTCTCCAGATATTTGGCCTAGCTATCAGACTAGTATCTCAAATCCTGCCACCATAAAGCCTCAAACACTACGATCTCCCAGTTACAGAAACTGCGGTGACATCATTTAAGGATTAATGGCCTGTGCAACCTCAGCCAGTCGACAATATTTCGTCAGTTTTCCAGTGCAACAAGATTAATAATCTTGGGCTGCCCAGGATCTCTTATGTCCTAATAATAGATATGAAGCGTAGCTTTGTCATATGTTTTTATTTTCACAGAAAGCCTTTTCGGTTGCATTGCGACCATCTTCAGTACTACAAGAAATAATTTCCAAATTACAAATAAAATATAATCTATTACAGAATATTATTATGAATAAAAATTAGAATTTAACTTCTTTTCAGCACGTTTTCAATATGAATCCAAGTTAAACAAAACGCTGAAGGGGATTATGTAATTAAGGGGTATGTTCTGAAAAAAGTTGCAAACTTATTCAATTTCTTTCTTAATTTTCTACCTGGCTGACCTTTGGCCCAAACAAGATGGTGGTCAATGTCAGTTTGTAAGTAACATAGTTTATTTTTAAATGTTTACATTTTATTAGAAATCTATTTTCAAACATTGATAACTACTTACTCCAATTATTGTACATCAAAGAGAATCTGTAACCAGAAAAGTTTTCACAAGTAAAATTGTTGTTGAAATTCACAACCTGAATCTGAACTACTAGATTTACTGTACCACAGTAAAACAGTGATAGTACATGAGAATACAGGCATATGTAGATGGCGGGTCAATGTTACCTCTTAAAGGCCAACATAACTCCAGTTTATGGTTCTTTAAAATTATTTTTTAATATGTATGTTGCTGCACTCTCCACCTTTCCTGCACTGCCAGAGACTTTATGTATTCCAGTACTTCATGCCATAAGTTCAATCAAGCTGGAGTTCAATCAAATCCTTTTTAATGAGCCCAAAAAAGAAAATGAAACAAAAAAAAATGAATTTACAGATATTAAAAAGGAAACTGAACAATTTTAAAAGTTGGCAAAAACTAGTTACCGAGGAGGCATAAATTGTGCAATTGCTTCTAAAATAGCTTGAAATGAATCCCTTTTTGTTTTCTTAATGTGTTCACGCCATAAAAACTCAATTAGATAATAACTCTCTGGCATTTGCACATGCGTTCCATATTCCACTTTTCTTACTTTGGGATTCCGTGCACCACTGCTTGTTTCAACAAAATAATATTTGTTTTTAGCAGTAAATTGTTGAAACGAATCATCATCATGTGAGTTCATATATCCTCTCCAACAATCAGATATAATTACACTTCCTTCATTAACTTTCTCCCTAATGACCCCACATAAAGCTTCTGCACTTTTATCAGGAATCATTACCATGAACACCTCTTTGGTTTCACGGCATATACCTCCAAAAATCCATTGTTGAGGAACCACACGACCTGCATAATTTTTCCTCGGTGAAAATACACATTCACCGATTTCCACAGTTAAACCTTCTCCACCAATTTTGGAAACACAACAATCCATAATAACATAAGCACAAACTTCTCGTAAATAATTATTCCAATCAACAACAGTGTTATCATCTATTTCCAGTTCAAACTGACAGAACTTAACTGAAGCCATTTCCCTGCTCCACCAATAAATAAATCTTACTACTTTTAAGAAAGGAAGACGAGTGCTTTCGAGCCAATTGTCACTCCTAAGGCCTTTATTTTTCTTGCAACTTGGACATCTCCACGCTATCTTCACACCGAAACTAAGTTTCATAGTGTAGTTCTTACAACACTTTCTTTCTTTATGCACTATATTGTGTTCTTGTAGGAATTTCAAAGCCGTTTCTTCAGTATTACATATTTCACTCAAACGTACAAAATTGAAAGAAGCCATCGCAATCAATCGCGGTGGACATAAGACCGGGATCAGATACAGTCAAGATGATAATATAATTTATTAGTAATATCACAGTCTAATAAATATGTTACATTGTGCTAATAAATTCCGATCGGACCAAGAGTCCTCTCTTGTTAAAAGCCCTCTTGGGATGGAACCGTAGGCACCTGCCCATACCTCTCTAAAATCACAAATAATCCCATACACTTTCCAAATACTCTGGCCCATGGTTGTAATATCATTTCTATCACGCTCTGCTCACACCGTGATAAACACTGTTGTCTGACTGAAAGAGAGTGACATCTGACGGATCATCAGTTATGATGCGGTTATCCAATTGGGCGTGACTGATTACTGCTGATTACTGAGAGTCATTGGTTGAAGTCATCATACCGACACTCTTAAAAAGAATATTAGGTGTTCCCAAAACAACCAAGTGAAGATTAATGTACGAGCTGGCAAGAGAAACCATGTTCATTGAGGATTTAAGGATTCTACTCCTGTCTCAAACAATAGCAATACGTGTTATAAAAAAAAAACACAAAAAAACAACCAAAAAAAACAAACAGGAAATAAATATCTGGCTGAAATTCTACGCCTAAGAAGCAACGACAAACAGAAAATGGGCCGCGACAAACGAGAGATGAGGCATCTATAGTCCGTATACGATCATCTACTGCGACATCTATCTAGCAGTACGACCAGAGTAGTATACGGGCCACGATCGAGAAAGACGCAAAATACCTCGAGTTATTACATCGTGAAGATAGGCCCTCATGCGCCAAGAAATAAAAACTTACTTGTACACTCTGGGTTACACGCCTTCGAGACTCGAAGATCGAGTGACAAGAGAGACCAAGGGGCCCCTTGAGTAAAGTGTGGTTAATTGTCGACGCAATTGTTAGATTTACGCCTCTAACCGATAATTAATACAAATGTTCTGTGCTAGGTTATGGAATCACGTTACAAGGTTTGCACATTGACGCTGTGTACTTGTAATTATTTTCTTAATGTAAAGAATTAAAATATATCTATTTTTTAGAGTGACGAAATCGCAGTGCTTCAATCAAGTACAGAAAAATACGATTGGAACTGCATTTTCTCCCTTACTCTTCAAGTTTTCTCCGTGTTTGTTGTTAGTATTTTTCAACAATCTATTTACCATAATTTGTTTTGGACAGAAACGAGATTCACTGATCATTCTTTATTTGCAGTGCAGAACCTTTGAAGAAGAAAAAAAGAATAGATCCTGCTATATTGAAGGCAAGAGAAGAGAGAAAGAAGAAAAAAATTGAAAAGCAGATTCGTAGGCTCGAAAAAAATGCTAGGCAGTTGAAACCCATTGAGGAAGTAGAAGTGCCATGGATTTTAATTGACGAGAAATCGTAAGTTTTATATAATCGAAAATAATGTCATGAACATCTTCATCTCTTCTGTCAGTGGTGGATCCAAAAAGACTTGGAGAGAGAGAGAAAAGGGGGGGGGGGAAGTAGGAAAGAATAAGAAACAAGAAAAAAATGTAGAAATGTTTAAAATGAATTGATAAAGTATCTGCTCGTTCTGTCCTTAGCCTTTTAGTTATGAATAGGAATCCTGATTCT
>BOPP01000117.1:540873-554852 GCA_017312745.1 Gryllus bimaculatus
CAATTTTTCTTAACTTGGGGTATTTAAATAAAATTTTTAAAGAATTTTTTTTTTTTAGTACTAGAATGTGGAATGTAACCTCACAATTTTTGTAGTTTCCCTGACCCAAATACGCTATGAGAGGTCTCCTTGAGCTTCACATTTTTTAACTCAGCTTTTCCTAGTTGGGGTAGGAGAAGAACCAGATTATAAAGGTTGCTGGTAAACCTCTTCGCTAGGAGTTCAATAAAATCAAATCTATAGTTTGTTTACCAATGCAAATAAATGTTACTTGGGTATTGCTTGGGAGTGAACATTTCTATTTTGTTTAAATTGTTTCTAATCACGCTTTAAGTTGTCATTGAACTATGTATAGTAAAACAATGGAGGCGTTTTGGAGCTCAAAATACATGACGTGGTTTTTCAAGGTTTCAATGGTGGCAATTTTTCTTAACTTGGGGTATTTAAATAAAATTTTTAAAGAATTTTTTTTTTTTAGTACTAGAATGAGGAATGTAACCTCACTTTCACAAGAGCAAGAAGAAGAAAGAGCTCTTCTTGTAAAAGAATGGTCTCGTTATAAGTACAGACAGCACTTAGAAGATCTTCAGCAGATTGATAAGATGATTTGCTCTCAGCAAAAGGCTCTGGATGAACTACGTGCTGAGTCAGAAGAGCTTTACTTGGAAGCAATTCAGGTATAAAAAAAATAACTTTGAGTGTGTGAAATTTTCATATTACAAGTGTTTTAGCTAATTGAGAAATTGATTGAGAATGAATATATAAAATGTTACTACTGGCCAATTTAATCTCCTCAAAATTAATTAATTAATTTGTGCACATTTCAATAGTAACAATTAAGGCTGGTATGATTTTAATCAATACAGGCGACTCTGGTTATAGTGAACTTCTAGGAACTAACAATTTTTGTTTACTACATCCGAGGATATCAAACTTAAACAGAATTTCTCCATAATGATTGATTTTATTAATATAGAGATACAGCAAAATACATTAGCAGCATGAAATAAAAATTTTAACATCTTTATTTTTTCTTAAAAAATCAACATCTTTTCAATTGTTTGCTTTGTACTTTTTCATTAGTAATTTGTCTAGATCCTTCTCCACAGTTCATACCCACTCCATAATTGATTCTATATTGTCCTTTATGTCTAAGTATCGTAATGCAGTCTTGACACCTTTCAATGCTTCTTGCACTGTTGGAATAAGGTCTCAACTCTGAGGGACTATTACACATTGTCCAATTCCAGACAGTATTCTATAAAGAAAAAATTTAGTGAGTTCCAATGAAAACTTTTTTTTCCTGCAAATGTTTCAAATAATTAGGTTTACCAGAAATTTCTGAGTAAAATCATAAACATTTTCATTTTTATGGCACAGTTAAAAAACAAAGCACACTTCGACCAAAATTCTAAAAGAATGTTATGTTGAAGAGATTCTGAATTACAATGTAAAACTAAGGCTCTGATTTGAATGTGAAGTGTGTTGTTGTGTTTACAATTCTTTAATTAATCTTGTTAAGATTAAGTGTTTATACTAGTTAATATTTTATTGACTAATGTACTGTAGTGTATAAAATATAATGTGCCATTGCTTTTGGAAACATAAGTCACAATATGGCAGTTTTGGTACATTAGTTGAAAAAATATTAAGTTTTATTTAAGAATTGAACATTAATAAAAGCATTGAAAACGTAAAAACACTTCACTTTCAAATCAGGAACATAGTAATACAGAACCTAATCCAATTGTAACATTAAAAATTTCTTTTACAATTTTGGTCAGTGTTCTTTGTCTTTTTACTGTGTTCATTTCATCATTTCCTAACAAGATAAACCAATTTTAACCCACTTGAGAGATAGCAGTAGTCTTCCTGTGGCTGACATTTGTAATGACGCAAGCCCTTCAAATGTAGACCAAGCTTCACAAAAAGTTATCTCTAAACTGAGAAGATACTTTTTTGTATTATAATATGCATCATTTTGAAGCATATTTATTTCAGAATATCTGTATTTGTAAAATTTTAAACAATTTCAATACCCTTTCAATTCTTTCTTTAAAAAAAATAATTGGTTAGAAATTTGAAATGGTGAAGTTCCTAAATGATAAACATGTGAATTTTATTGCAGATTGATCCAACTTTAATACCAATTGAGATAGAAGGACCTGCAAGAACTCCAGCAATAAAGAATTACGAAAGTCCTGATGGAGAATACACAGATGTATCAAAGAAATGGATTTAAGTTTCTTTTGTGTGCATTTTTTAGACAATTCAATAAATTTAGTCTCACCAATACAAAGTGTTGCTGATTATGAGATACCAAGAATTAAAACGTTTCTAATGCTGAAAATCAGACTCAATTTTTTTTTAAGAAATACCAGTGTTTACTTTTCATTTAGATGGGATGTTCCGTTAAGGCGCTGCTTTAATTATTGCACGGCCACCATGCAGGCGCTGGAGAGGAAGGCAAAATATTTGAATGTTTTATTGCATGAAAATGTATTCAGACTCAAGATTGCTTAATGTAACAGACCAACAATTGAAGCCTCACTATTGATGTGGAGCCTTGTGAGCAAGACAACTCAACTTGGCCATAAAAGCATTTTCACATAAAAATTGGGTTGGAATTTTGTAATTTCCAGAATCAATATTATATTGGATTATTTACTCCTACAACAAAGAACACACACACACACAAAAATTGTTACTTGTTGAAGGTTGTGTTGGATGTTTCCATATCTTGCTTCTTCATAATGTCCTTGTGTTCATAGTGTCCTTTCCTGTTGTGTAGTTGGCTTCAGGTTGCTAGAATTGTTTTGCAGTGGCAACGGTTATAGTTTGGATGGTCATTAGCACAAGGGAAGGAAGTTGTTAAAGATGGCTTGAGAGTGACAAGTGTGGCCAATGTGATAGGGTCATGGAACAGAGTTGGTGGGAACAAAGACAGATGAAGTAGGTGGTAGCTAGAATTGAAAAGATGCCAATACTTGTGCTAACACGGCAGTGAGTTTTTGTTTGCCCAATTAAAGTGGAGACAGTTTTGTGAAAAAGTTTCTTGAAAAATCAATTACTGTAATGTTTAGTTTAGATATGATTATTAATAGCGTAAGTCTACAGATGGGCCCATATGAAATTGATTTGGGAATGTAGTTCTAGCAAAATAGGGTAGCAAAGGTAAAAAAGAAAGATATGCATAAACTAGATGTAAGTCCCCTGGGCACCAGTTTAATTGGGCATAAAAGAAAAAACTTGTGAGTGATACATCCCAATTTTATTTTAAACCACTATGTAGCAATAAATAAAAGGAAGCATATTAGTGATATGCAGTCTTGAAACAGAGTTATGGAATCTGAAAGAAAATAATTTGAGTCATTCATAATCAACCTGTTTTTTTTCTTCTCTAATGAGAACTGAGTAGACCTCAATAGATTCATAAGAGAAAAGGCTTAAATTTGACACATCTTATTCTATTGAGCAGTTCTGAATATAATTTCCTGTCATTCAAGAGTAAGTGTATGGATAAGGAACAACTGTTATTAAACAACTGAAATAAAAAAATTTAAACCTTCAACGTTGTTGGACGATAGTTGCAATTTGTGGGAAAATATTTCCCTTTGTCATCGACACTTTTGATAATTGAATTCTCTAGGACATAATGAAATGACTAAAATATTTAGAAAATATCAAAATACTTTAAAAGTAAAAAATTCATATTTAACTTTCTTACTATGTACATAGCAAGGAAAGTATTGTAATAGTATTGTGGAAGTCAGCAATTTTTCGACAAAAACTCTTTGACGAGTCCTGGTAATGGAAAAGAAATATCCTATCTAATAAATTTCTTCCTCTTACTTCCTCATGTAGTCAGAATCTCTATTTTGTGGGTCCTGGATAATGAAAAATCAATTGACTGCAAAACAGGTTCATGGGCAATGCTAGGTGTTAAAACTGAGTTTATGGTCTTTTGTAATTTTGGAAAGGAGTCACTGTTTTATATAAGTGTGTATTTTATATCAACTAGAAGAAAATCTTTGAAGATAGCCTTTAGGAAAAGTTTCTTTCAGGACATTTACAGCATGCTATTAGTGAGGTGATCAAGGATACAGGTAAATCTTAATGCAAAGAATACTTTAATTAAAATAAGGAGTCAGTAAGGCTATAAAAAAAAAAGAATGGCATGGCAAATATTTTGCTCAAAATATTGCACCATTCAGCCTAGTATCACTTTTACATCAGAAATAACTTAATTCTGGGTGTACTTGCAGCTACTTATGGCAATGAAGTGGTTTAACAAATGCAATTTAATTGTTCTAGATAGTAATTTAATATTTATACTGTCTCAATTACCACAATGGTTAATTTTGTTTCCAGTAACATTTATATCAAGGAAATTGTATAATAAATCCCCCTCATTTTTTTCATTATATAATTTAGTTGACATTCCAGTTAAATTCAGATACTTAAATTTAGAATTTACTTAATTCCCTGAACTTAACTGAGTGACCGTTAACGAAGCAGATCAGAAACTCATTAGGTGGGGAGGATCCATGCAGTTGAATATAGCAACAACCAAAATTAAACAAAATATTTTATTAAGGTTCTATTACAGATAAAATATTTTAAAAATGAATAAATTAAACTACATATTAAATCATATATTACAAAAATCTACCTTAATTATAAAATCTAAAATACTTGGAAGGACAATTCTCTTAACTTCATAAGCATTTAATATCCTGTAGTGCACATCGATAAAATTTATACAAACCTCAGTCAACAAGACCAATAGTGTCTAAGCAGTAACCTCATAAAAACAATTTCATTACCAGCTATTAACCGGACATCATTGCAACAAAACAACTGTTTCTATGAAACAAGTTCACATTTATCTGACAATTGCATTCTTAAAAGATTGATTTTTCAGAACTCAACATCCAACTTAAAAGTATTCTCTTCTTTTTTGGCCATTACTCCACATTTCTGATACTCTCCCACTTTCTTCTCAAAGAAATTAGTTTTACCCTCTAGAGAAATATGCTCCATGAAATCAAAAGGATTTTCAGAATTGTAAACTTTTGAGAACCCAAGTTCAACAAGCAACCTATCTGCAACAAATTCAATGTATCGCTTCATCAGCTCTGAATTCATGCCTATCATTCCAACTGGAAGGGCATCAGTTAAGAATTCTTGTTCAATTTCAACTGCATTAATAATAATTGATTTCACTTCCTCCTCAGTAGGTTTCTGAACCAAATGTTTAAACATTAGGCAAGCAAAATCACAATGAAGACCTTCATCTCGTGAAATTAATTCATTGCTAAATGTTAACCCAGGCATTAAACCCCTCTTTTTCAGCCAAAAAATAGCAGCAAAGCTACCAGAAAAAAATATACCTTCAACAGCTGCAAAAGCAACAACTCTCTCTCCAAACGTAGCATGCTTACTACTAATCCAATTAAGAGCCCAATCAGCCTTCTTTTTCACACAAGGTAAGGTTTCAACAGCATTGAACAAGAATTCTCTCTCAGATGGGTTTGAAATGTAAGTATCTATCAACAGACTGTACATTTCAGAATGGACATTTTCCATAGCAATTTGAAATCCATAGAAACACCTAGCCTCAGTTATTTGTACTTCTTGGCTGAATCTCTCTACTAAATTTTCATTAACAATACCATCTGAGGCGGCAAAAAAAGCGAGAACATGCGAAATGAAATGCCTTTCTTCAGGCTTCATTTTTTCCCAATGAGAAAGGTCTTTCGACAAATCCACTTCTTCCGCAGTCCAAAATGATGCTTCGGCTTTTTTGTACATTCGCCAGATATCTTCATACTGAATAGGAAAAATGACAAACCGTCGTGGATTTTCCCGCAGCAAAGGTTCTAACTCTGGATCAAATGATTTCTTCTTTGTTTTTACTGGTTTGTTGTTGGGAGACTTAACCTAAAAAGGAAAACGAGAAAAATTAAACCCTCTAGCGCAAGGCAATCAACATTGGAACAGAACAATAACTATATATAGTACATACCTGTTGTTTATTAAGATTCGCTTCGTTCAGTGGTTTTCCCATTCTTGGATTTAATCCATCAGTTTCATCTTTTATTTTCAGATCATGGACAGAACTTTCAATATTCTCCTTGTTTCCTGTGGTGGACAACATCCTGATCTAATTATAAAAGTTATGAAAATTGAAATAACGAGCGCAGTCTCAAGACGCCTCCAAATTTCAACACGACTACACCGGTTCACACGTACCACTACTCGGCTTATCCCAGCTTTTCCTGTACGCTTTGCAACTTTCGCGCGTTTAACTGCAGGTGTTTCCCGCTAGAATTGCAGAGCACCAATCAAATTCAAAAGATTGTTTGCTTACGTTGTGTGATGAACACTTTTTTCCTATAATTACAACACGTAACATTAATGCGGTATTAAAACATCACGATATTATAATTACAATATGACAATATTTCGTCACTATATTTCAATGTAGAATAAAATGCAATTTTTTTATTTGAAATATTTTGCTGCGGATTCACTTTATTACGTTTTTACAATTGAAAAAATAATGACATTGAGAGCTCTCATTTTTAATTATTTTACTACAGTATTTTAAAATTAAGAAATAATTTAATGTTTGATGGTAATTTCCGCGCCAAAACAGTTTTTTTGGAGGGGTAGGGATCGTTGTGTCATCTACAGCTGAGAGGCTTTTCTAGCAGCGTACACTCTAATTAAAATACAATGGCGTTTTGAAGTGATAAATTGGACGGAGAGCGCGAAGCTATCATCCAGTCGCGAGCTTTGTTTTGTCTTCAATTTTTGGTACTGGAGCCCTCGATTGGATGATAATTTTCCCCTCTCTTTCCAGTTCATGGATGTAAAGTGCCACTATGTTTAAATTGGAATATAGAATACTGCCTATAATACGATTTATGTGGTCATGCACTTGACGTAAATTAGATGTTGCGGATTTATCTAATCGGGAGCTTTCGGAATGGGAACGTTGAAGCTCGCGACTTGATAAAATCGTGAACAGCTGATTTCCGTCAAGTGCAGGATGAAATAAATCCTAGTATATATAGCCCCCCCCCCCCAGCAGCGATGCGTGGAGAATGCTCCATATGACTCTGTCAAATGTTGATGTCATTGCAAATACCGACTGACGACGTGGCCTCTAAAATGTTTAACTCGCCTCTGATCGCCTCCAATGTTGTAGACGCGTGTGGACGTGTGTCAATACTGTGGTGAATATTTTGCTCGGAACATTTTAATGTAGAATTTGTATTTAAAAAAATGTCAAAGGGACGTGTAAGTGTTGTTGTATTGGGAGATGTTGGGCGTAGCCCAAGAATGCAGTACCATTCTTTGTCTCTGGCAAATGAAGGATTCACTGTTGATTTGATTGGTTATTCAGGGTCAGAACTTATAAGAGAGTTGCAGGAGCACCCAAATGTTACATTAAGATATGTTCCTTCATGTCCTGACTTTCAAAGCACGTTTCCTCGTTTATTTGGTTATGTTTTAAAAGTACTGTGGCAAATTCTTTCTTTGATGACTGTGCTTTTCTGTAAACGTAGGTCTGATTATCTTCTTGTGCAAAACCCCCCTGCAATACCGGCTCTTGCAGTATGTTGGATTTATTGTGTTTTGATGAGATCAAAGTATATAATTGATTGGCACAACTATGCCTACACAATCTTGGCACTGTCTGTAGGCAATGAAAGTATTTTAGTAAAATTTTCTAAATGGTTTGAAGGGTGGTTTGGTAGACGGGCAAATGCCAATTTGTGTGTAACAAAAGCTTTGAAAATGGACTTGGAGCAAAACCATAGGATTATTGCTACAACTCTTTATGATCGGCCTCCAGATTGTTTCCATCCTGTTCCTTTACAAACTTCTCATAATTTATTCAAAAAGCTTAGTGAAAAATATGAGATCTTTGGCAGTTCAGATGAAACAAAAACAGCATTTACAGAAATAAAGACTGGTGGTGTAATTTCTTTAAGAGAGGATCGTCCAGGGTTATTGGTTTCTAGTACAAGCTGGACTGAAGATGAAGATTTTAATATTCTTTTATCTGCACTTCAACTTTATGAAGAAATGTGTCAGACCAGTGCTTGTGCTTTGCCCCCTCTTATTTGTGTAATTACAGGGAAAGGTCCCTTGAAGCAATACTACTGTGAACTAATTGATAATGCTCAATGGAAAAATGTGAAGGTTGTAACTCCATGGTTACATCCTAGTGATTATCCCCAACTTTTAGCTAGTGCTGATCTTGGTGTGTGCCTGCATATGTCTTCAAGCGGACTTGATCTGCCCATGAAAGTAGCAGACATGTTTGGTTGTGGTTTACCTGTATGTGCTCATACTTTCAAGTGCTTGAATGAACTTATTCAGCATAAAAAAAATAGCTATATTTTCAGCACATCAGATGAGCTTTCTTCTCAAATCCAGTCATGGTTCAAAGACTTTCCAAATAACAGTTCACAGAAAGAAATTTGTCATTATTTCAAAGAAGAGTTAGCAAAATACAGATCTCTTAGATGGCATGAAAATTGGAAATTAAGCACTTCTTCATTGTTTTTGTAGCATGTAATATCTGATTGTTGTAAAATATTTTTTAAGCTGTATTGTGATCACAAAAAAAAGCAGAACTTAAATTGTTGTAATGTGTAATAAGGGGATTGTCTGATTAATCCACATGAAATGAGTGAAAATTAGTAAGGTTAGCTCTCTTAATTACAAAATTTTGTATACAAACTTGTCTTATAGGGGAACTAAATGAAAATGCTGTAAATCAGTGTGGTGATTTATTGGAATAAATGGATTCTCATTATTTGGATTCGATATATTGTCACTGACTGTCAGAGGTCTGCATATGACTGTAAAAAACAGATTACATCATAGACAATTAAAACTATTAAAATTCAAATCCAATGTTATGTTATCCAATTATATGTTGATATAAGCAGGGCTGAGTTTCTGAGAGAATGCTCAGGGACACACGCCTTTCACAATGTGAATCAGTGGTGTAATGAGGAGCTGTCAGCTGCCTGGGGTAGAGGAAAATTTCGCTGCCCTTATATTTAGGCATTTCAATATAAAAGACAAAAATATACAGTAGTTACAAAGAACTTTTCAGCAAGAACAATTTATAATTATTGTGTATTGTGCAGGTTACAATGAAAAAGTAATTTATGTATGATTTACTATATAATAATCACATTTGTTAGTTTTGGATTCATAAACGCAAGTATCGTAGAATGTTTCAAAATAATCACTAATAAAATTTTTTTAAAAATATAACCTACTTTACTGAAATTTACTTGTTCTGATTTTTTTATTTAATAAATTAAAGCGTGAGAAACACAGTGTACAGTCAAATACAATTACGTAAATTAAAACAAAATTAAATAAAATATTTAATACTCATTGTGAAATGTAAATGCACAAGAATACAACTTTTCAATTAAGTTCAATAATTTAACAATCACTTCATCTTGGCTATTGAAGCACTAAAATCACAGTTGGGAAAGCACGTACATATATAAGATTAAGTTAATATGAATTGAACGACTGACAATCTATGAATGAAATTTTCTTTGAATGGTCAAAGCATCACTCACTGACTTCCCTGAAGGGTCTTGTCCATACAGTAAGCTAATTTGCAAGTGGTGTTATACAATATCGAACATTATTCTTTATATGATAGATGTCTTTCTTGCTGAATGTTTGTCATAAACAATCCAAGCACAACGTAACATTCGGGGAATCCCTACAAGTCGGAATGACAGTGTTGCAAGTCACTACAATGAGCAAGATGGCATTATTATAGATTCATTTAAAGAAGTCACAGAATAAGCAATGAAAGATTTCGTTCTCTTTTCAATTGGTCTGAATCGTAGGTGCGACAAAAATATGAAATGAAATGGTGCAAATGTTTACACATTATTATTATTAATATTATTATTATTTTATTATTATTATTATTATTTATTGTAAAATTTTCCCACCCCCTAAATAAACCGCCCAGTGCAGGCCACCCATACCACCACCATTACGTTATGCCACCAATGTGAATGCTCCAAATAAAAAATACATTTTAATGAATTCAAAATGCAGAGAAATCGGTTATCTATAACATTAGTAGCAAAAAGGGTAAATAATATATTTATCAAAAGTAAGGAGCAGAGATTTGGCATTTATGGTACTGATATTTTGATGATTTGGAATATTAGTTCATTTGCAAAGTTCCTTAACTTTAATTCTAGATACAATATGAGAAATTCTAATTATATGTTTACTTTTAAATTTATTATAAAATTATGTTGCTTACATGTTGCACATACACAATTGTATATCAATTATAAAATCAATTTAATCTTTTGAGGCATTTCTGAGCTTGATTTTCCAAATGAAGTATTCCACGTATAATCATTCTCTTTCAGTAGAAAGGGAAGGCAAAAAGATTTAAAAATAATTCTCACATCGTTGCTTTTCTGGATTACTGTTGTATCTCAAAACTTGTTTTGTACAAGAGAGCGCATTTTAATTTTTCCTGTAACTTCATTTTCTTCCCATTAATTAAGAAGATGAAATATCATTTACAAGTAATATCAAAAAATTATTAAAGTCTCTTGGTTTTTAACTTATTAAAATGGAATTTCTAAAACTCTGAATTTTTGGGCAACAAAATTCCATAAATATAAATGCTTATCTCTGACCATGATATAATCAAACAGTTTCCACCAAGGGACAATTGATGTAATTTCAGAGGTAAAACTTATTGCATATTAAATATTTTCATTCAATACATTTTAAAATCTCAATATTTGTTTATTTTGAGTTACAACAGTATTCTTGAAAAGCGACGATGTGTAAAACTATTATAAAATATTTTTCTTGTTTTATTTTCATTTTATTGCGTTTGTATCTATTATAAGATTTAGTTGATCAGTGGGATCTTCTAGTAAAAGTAACTTTTGTCACGAGTTCATTCTAAAATATTATTATTTATTTCTTATTTAAGGTCGCATCAACTACTAGGTCATTAGCGACCACTATTGCTTGTAACGGTATGGTAACTGTGGGTTGACACGATAATGATGATAGGGGGTGAAAGGACGAAACACAATACAACCATGCCCAAGGCGGGACTCGAACCCGCGATCCTTCGGTCCGAGTTCGCTACGGCACTACTGCCTTAGCGATCTCGGCCACCGGATCGGCTATTATTATTATTATTATTTTTATTATTATTATTATTATTATTATTATGATGATGATGATGATGCTGATGATCATCATCATCATCATCTGCTAATTTTTAATTCACAATATTTGGATATTTAAATAATTGTGCCTTAAAGGAGGTAGCTGATGTGCGTTTTGGAGGTTGCAGCATTATGTATCTTTTCTTCATATGAAACTATTCCCATGCCTACCTGAAGGTTTATGTGGAAACTACATTTTCAAGGTTGTCAATTTCATCAATTTTTGGGTTATTCGTGATTTGATAATAATGACTCGTTTCTTACATTTTAAATAACATTGTCAGGGCTTGGATTCTGATGAAATGATTTGTCATCTTTTCATTGATGCATTCCGGACCTAGCTAACTTACAACACTTAGGTGATAGAACTGTAAAGTTATTGGGTCATCTTGTTATCATTTTTCCATTTGTAGGTCATTTTTCTGGACATTTGTGTCATTTGGTGTTTTTTGTTAGTGAATGTATTATTAATTTACAATGACACACTAAAACAAAGTGGGTGTGGGTTTTTTTTCGCATCGGGGTCTGTTTTTTGAACTCTCAAAATTACACGGATCTGCGGTAACTTCCTCGGGCCTTTCAAAACTGACAGGTGGAATATAGTCTTTATATTTATAATTTTATATAAATACATTTTATTCAGAATTATAAACTTCATTAAATAAGTAAACATATACAGTTTAAGTATTTTTCAAAAATATTGGTCTGTAAAAATGAATTGTATGAATAAAATGCAAATCCTACCCATGTTGTTCTTGTAAGCCTCTTGTTATTAATCTAGGAACTTTACTATTACTTAGTCTCGACATACAGCAGTATGAAGCAGTAGTTTTTGTCAAAAATGACTGAAGGGTGGGAATATATTTTCAGCAATCACTCGACATTGTAATCATTTTCATCAGGCGACTCGCAACAAAAAAATCATATACAATACATGTAAATTATTTTACATCTCCTTGCCAGCTGGGACTAAATGATTAAATTCGATAAAAAAGTTTGTCCCAAGTAAAATATTTTCTGCTTCCAACAACGTTTCTATACAATTAATTACTATATTGAGTATCCAAAAGAAAAGTAATATTAATTTTACAATGACAAAATTTAGTATTTACCATTTGAATTAATTTGCAAAAGTGCAAAGTGCAAAGTAAGAAATGCGACAAAATTGTCGGGCACCCTTCGCCATGGACGCGGCGTCACCCGGACAGCCTAGTAAATACTGACTCCGGCCGCGGAAGCCTACGCTCGTCCTTTGAGCTGCTCGAAGCCCCACATCGTTTTTCTTTCTCTACGCATGTCGTTTATTTTTGCTTTCCCGTATACGTATGAATATACGGAGTAATATATGTAGTTATGTAATGCTGCGGTAAATTGATTTCGAGATTTCAACGAAAATACACGTTTTGGGGTCCCCTGATACAGAAAAAATGTTTTTTTTCAAAACGTCCGTTTGAGTGTCTGGTGTATGAACGGTTTTACTGTAGCGCCTAAACCATGCAAAGGATCTTTTCCAATCTGAAGAAACCCCTGTTCATTTGACCTAAAGCAAAGCTCTGGGATTTTGAAAATCATTCTTTAGTTTTTAGGGGTACTATACATGAAGACCCTGGGACATTTTCAAAATTTTCTCAAAAATGGCTCCAAATTATTTCTTTAAATTTCTTATAAGAATAGAGTAAAATGCCCTTATAAATGTGGCATAGGTGATTTTCACGGTTAACACTGAATTTTCAAAAATTTCAAAAGAATTTTTCGGGGCCTTCCTTCAACAACGAACATAAAGATAGAGATTTTTTTCTTCAAATACAATTTGTTCACAATTTGCATTAAGGCTAGGTACATTTTTTGAACATTTTCTTAGTTTTCGCGCAATATTGCGTGCAATTTGTGCAAAACCGCTCAATTGTGTTATTTGAACTTTTGGTAGGGATTATGCTAAATGTACTGTATAAGATGACTAAACGCCATATTGCTCTATTCTTTTGTTTTTCAAAAATATATTTTTTTTTTTACTTATCTCTCACGTTAATATTTACTTTAGCAGCGATTTGCTCACATTATTATATTTATGAGTACATGTGCTTTAAACAATGTCATGTAAAGAAACTCGAAAACAACCGTTTTCTGTCAAAACTAGCTCAAAATTTCACAATTTCAGAAACGCTCAAACGCCATTTTCTCGAAAACAGCTCCAATGTTTTCAAACTTTTGTGACGGTAGTGCGGTAGTGCTAATTGCACTCTTTAATACGACGTAAAGTTCATTTTTTGTTTTAAAAAATACACAAATGATTTTTTTTAAATATCCCTCCTGTCGTTAATGTGCACAATTCCAGCAGTTAGTAATCACAGTTGTATTTGTAAGGTAATGTGTTTCAAATGTCTTCTAATGAAGTTTTTCGAAAACTCAAAACTTTTCTGTGAAAAAGTGCTTCAAATTTCGAATATACCATTTAGGACACGGTTTTACTTCTTCACCTATATCCTTAAAATTATAGTTCCATTAAACTGAAAAAATTAAGAAAAATGTATTTGGGCGGCACTGATAGTAGCCGGCTACGAGAATGTTAGCAAGTTCAATACTTAGCGAGACCAAAGAATAGAAACTATACGGGAAAGCGTGCCATTTTGTAGCACTTACTAGTTCTCGTTTTGATGACTTAAAAAAAGAGAGTAATTTTTATTGATTTCTTTTTTTCTAATTGAT